>JAPSGF010000053.1:3652371-4089672 GCA_035772895.1 Perdix hodgsoniae
TTGTCTTTAAATGCAGTCTTACACATAGATCCCATTGCACTGGAAACGAGAGAAACGCAGCCAGCTAAGCAGGTATTCTTTTTCACTCCTCCTTTATGGGTGCATGTGAGGCATTTGTCATGGTGAGCACAACTCTCAGGCATCTGGTTCATTTCAGCAACTCTCAGAAAGGCAATTAGATGCTAGCAGAAACACTGGTGCGTGTGTGTGCAGCAGTACTCTGCATGTAAAGAGAGATGAAAAGTTATGACATGTTGTAAACAGAATTGCTAGTTAGTTTAAAGAGATCACTCAGGTTTCAAGACTAAATGACTGAAACAAACCTGAACTTTTCATGGGATAAAATCTGAACTCTATATTTGAAGAGAGGGATAGGTTTCTACAGATATACGGCAGCACGTTTTAGTGTGTAACCTTCGTAGCATACTTATTTAATGGTATTTTGAAGAATTCTGATCCAATATTCTGCATTTTCTGACAACTATGCAATATGTTTTCTTATTCAGAACACTTACTTTGCATATCCACATACTATAGAGCAGTGTTAGAACCAGACAGCCAAAAGCCACACACATACTGAACCCCAGGCAGAGAGCTCAGATGCTAAAAAGTCCTTGCTTGTCAAAGCTCTGTTTGAACACAATATATCACAACATGTGGACATCCCAACACTGCTCCTCCCAGTTCATCCATTGCTTCCATAAACAATGGCAGTGGCCTAAAGTTTTATTATGTTTCTAATATTGTAGGCAGATGATATTTTTTAAATCCAATAATCCTCTCTGCGTTCTTAGTTACCTGTTTTTATTATATCTGTGGGGAAAAGTTGCCAGTCTCTTTCCACAGACCATTAAAAGGAGAGTAAGCCATATGTAACTATCAGTTCTTACACTACAGGCTTTCCCTTGCATCTAGAATGCCTCTCCAGTTTACACACATATACACCTCTCAAAATAGGGAAAAAATTGTGGTGAAGGGAGTTTGCCATTTTCCTTTTTCCTTCCTTTTTTTGTCTCACTTGTCGACTTTATTCTGTTGTTTCCACTAATGAATCTTACTTTGCCCAAGTCTTATTGTCATTTTGTTGAATATATTCAAAGTGCCTCAAGCCGCTAAACAGCTGGCAAAACATACAAACGTTTAAGACTATAGGCTGAATACTAAATCATGATTTCCAGGAGAGAACAATGTGGTTCCTTCTGATTTAATGACTTCCTTTGAACTGTATGTCATTTTTGCTTTCAAATTAATCGGAGTGGGGAAAACAGGTTGAGTATATTTTTATTAGAAGACACTCCAAATATTTAGACAGTTATTTGAATCATGTTTTGGCAAAATAATTACACTCGTCAGTCTGAAAACATACAATTTCCATATTTCCCTTACATTAAATCTCTTTAACAAAGAATTATTAAAATCTTAAATGCTATTTACTCTTCTTTTCCCCTCCCTCTCTGGCATACATACTTTAAAAAAGCCCTAATAAAATATTTGGGATAAATTAAGAAACATCTGAACTGCAGTTGCAATTCTGCTATAGTCACAAGCTTGTCATTAGAATGCACAGCACAATGTTAGTGCAGCTGTATACAGCTTTTATTATTCAGACTGCTAAACGGATAAAACATATTTTAATTTAATGTAAACTGTGCAGCTAGAAATATGAGAGTATGAGGCTTTTTTATTTCCTCAGGAGAAGCACAGATCCTTGAGCTCAATGATAACTTCTCCTGGCCAAGGGCCAATCCAGATTTATTGAAAGAGTCCCTGTGCTGCCTCTCCAGACGTACATTTTGTAATACTTAAGGAAGCCGGTGGGAAAGACATGCTTTCAGCCTCTACCACTTCTTATTAACACGTATCTGTTAATATTTTCAGCACCTAATTCTATATTTCATAGTTGGGATACAGGCAGAAGCACTCCCAGCCTGAGGAGTGGCTCTGACACTGCTGGAGTCAGTTTACATAGCTATACAGTAGTGCCCAGGGACACATGGTGCTGAGGTGCACAAACAAAAACGGCCCCAAATCTGCAGCCTTATACACATGCTGCTCTTTTTAATCATGCTCTAAGGAGTCTCCATCAACTTAAACTCTCTCCTACAATGAGTACTTTGTTGATTGACTGAATTCCAGTTGATAACTTCAAAAACAGGCCTTAGTAGTAACTTCCCGTCTCAAGCTCTGTTCTGTGTTGCTATCTGCTAAACGTACATTAGCTGTATAACCATCTCTAATTTTTATTTTGAATTTCATATATTGAGAGAAGAATAAAGCAGAAGAAATACTTCAAAGCTCACACACAAAACATATGGAGGAGGAGACTGAAAAAGCATAGAGACCCACAGGAATGCACTAAATAGTGATACAGAAGTATATGCTGAGAGTTGGGATCAAGGAGTTCAATACTTAAATTTCTCTTTAAGGCACCCTTGCAGTAGAAATGCAACAGAAGATAATGAGGGCCATAATGGACAGCAGAGCCCACGAACCAGACGAGCCATCAGTGCGAACAAAGGAAGGGCCTAGCCTTCAAAGGGAGCAAGTCCACTGCCAGATTTCAGCCCTCCTATGCTAAGCAACAAAGTATTTCCTGGCCTATTGTGCGCCCTTCTACTGAGATGGCAGTGGAGTCTCATGATCTCCACGGGCTGTGAAAGTGCCTCTAATTAGCTAGTCGACAAAGCTATACCAGAGGGTATTTTGGAGTAGATATATTCTAATTGTCTCTGTTGGGTGTCCAGAGTGATTCCATAGAAAACAACCTTCACACAGGGTATGCTCAGCTTGGAGGCATTCCTGTCTGCTCTTTCACTCATTCACAGGATTTTAAGCCTGGATGCCACATAAAGCTGAGATGGACATGCAACGATTAAAGACAGAATAAAAATGAAATGAAGCAATAGACCAAGGTTAAAAATTGGAAGTAGCAACAGCTAATTAGTTCCATAGTTGAAAAGAGAGAGCCTCAGTGCTCCTGTTCAAGAGGCTACTGCTGCTGTTAGAATGTACTGGTATTCCAGCAGTGTATTTCTACATTTCTCACGTGTTGGTTTATATAGTGGTTTTTTTTTGTTTGTTTGTTTTGTTGTTGTTATTGTTTAATGAAAGCAGATACTTTTATTACTTACACCTGGCTGCTAAAACTTGAGTATTCAATTGCTCAGGCTTCCTGCAATGACCTGCTACCAGTAATATCAATAACCCTGATATGTACGATATCAATCATCACCTATTTCAGCTATAACACAAAAGAGGTTTCTGTAGCACCAAGACACAGAGATTCCAACCTCTTCTCTTCTGTTCAGAGCCTAAAGCAGCCATTCAATTGAGATTTATCCCTTCTTTGTAATATGGTGGGACATAAGTCCTCACCCATGCCCAACATTGTTTTCATCCACAGGGCCAAAAGTTCCTGTGTTTCTACAGAGATACACCTATAGGGTTTAGGGAATGGTATATATATATAAGCTATTCACGGAGAAGAATAAGAAATGGTTACTTAGAAAAGCACTTGTGTTTTCCTATTCTCAGAATTTGTTATATGCAAGGCTCTTGACCATGGACTGTTGGGCTCATATGGTTTAAAAGTGCCAAATGGTTTCATATGAATCACAATTTGAGGGGAAAAAACAAAACAAAACAAACAAAAAAACCCACAAAACAAATTATGCTAAAAGAGACTGTTGTATAACACAATATCTAAGTGACTCAGGTTCAAAACGTTTCATCTACAGTATGTCACCATTAGTCTTACGACAGGATTACTCTAGAGTTTCCACTCTCCATCCTCTCATTTTTGTGTCTTAACAAAAGGAGCTTCTCTGAAATTACTGACAATCACTCAACAGCCATCAGGCAAACTCCAGTCAGGACTAGTTTGGGCTACAGCGGAAACATGTTGGTCCTGCTGCAGGTTTCTCTGCAAAACAATCAATGTCAGCCTACTAGCCCACAGCCAGATATTGGCCATTTGGAGAAGTATTAAGCTGCCATTTAGATTGAGAAAATTTTATTCATAAATCAGATTGTCAGCCAATTATCTAGACAGTCAAATCTCTGTGGGAAAGAAGGCTGCTTAGTCATTCCTCTGTCCTACCTCTGTTATTACTCAGAACTTTAGGCAGCAGCAAAATATTCATGAGTAATGCTGTCATTAACCTGTCAAGTTAGGGACTAACAACGTAACAATAACCTCAATCTGTAATATTCTTGGCCACATAACTTTGTGTTGCATCCAACATTACTCCTATTTACAGCAGGACATTCCCTAGAGGTTTTTCATTCCCCAGATGCAATTCACAATTTTTCTTGCTTGCTTACATTTTTCATTCACTTTCTTAAATTTGATGCTTAGTGGGATGAGTTTGATGCTATTCAATCACATTTCACAGATTCCTGTATGACCCAAACTTTGATAGCAAAAGCAAGCCACAGCAACATATTTTCATGAATTTATCAAATTTAATTAGTACTTAATCAGACTGAAGATTTATCTAGATACTTCTTCCCTTAACTAAGGTTGCATCTTAATGAAAAATCACAGGGATTCACGACACTGGGTGAAAAGTTAGTATCTTCTGTGAGCATAATGTTCTTCCATCCCTCCTCCAATTCTGATATTTACATGCCAAACAAAATGTTTTAGAAATAGTATCCAAAACAATGCCCGAGTTCTCTTCACCTCTGTACCATTTCAGTTAGCTGAACAAATTAGTTCCTCGGCATCACATAAAAGATACAGGTAACTGAGTTTTCCTGCCTTTCTTTCCTTCTAAGCTTGTTGATACATTATTTACATTATGTTTAATGAATAAAATCAAGATTAAAAAGTTGAGCTGCCTGAAGGCAGTCTTTGCTAACAGAGTTGTATGTGTTCAATTGTACCTTTATTTATTTATTTACCTCAGATTTTACCCAGAGAGAGTTTTCTTTTTTGAATTACCCACATGATGTGTACATAACCAATGGAGCTCCCAGGAAATAACTGTATTTCCTCCTCTATCTACCTGCACTCTACTTTTTGATTGTTCTTTATGATCTTCCCTACAATCAAGCCAACTTGCTGGATTAGGACCCATGAGAGCAGGACTTAATAACATGAACATGAAGAGAAACCTTCAAAGGCAGAAAGGGTGAGAAGGTGTTGCACAAGACCTCCAGGACTTACCTACCTCACTGGTGAAAAACAAGGACGTGCTTCTGTACGGCATCCTGGCTTTGTTGAGGAGACTGCATTGTGCAAAACCCCAAGCTGAGAGGGATTTATTGCCAGACCAACAATTGCCACTGTTTATTACAGCCATTTTTCCTCAGCCAGTGAACTGAAAATGACAAGAAAATAATCAACAGTTATCTGAGAATATAAACCACCAGAAGCAGTCCTTCTCAACAGCATTAAAAAAAAAAAAAAAAAAGCCATTAAGCTTGCTTAACACAGCTGGAACTGGAACAGGTTCTGGTTCTAAACCGTTACTGAGAGCCAAGGAAATGCCCAATTGAGGAAGAAGCAGCTGTAGTAGCCAAATTGCAAATGGCTTGGAAAGAGGGCTTTTCATTTTATATATACTTCAGTGCTTCATAAGAGGGGTCAACAACCTCTGAACATTGATATGACAAACTGCATAATTCCTTTCAAATGAGGGGTTAAGTGTGCAAGAAGGACCTCACCCAAGAAAACTGACAACAAGGATTCCTGACCAGTTTCCCAATTGCCTACAGATTCTGCTACCTGCTTAACGAGCTGCAGTCTCCAGCTCACAGGCCTGTGTCAGAGCTGCCTCCTGCCCTCCAAGCCTTGTGCAGATCTTTTTTTTTTGGTACATTTACACCTTTGGTCACCATTCTCTCCAACTACTCATGCCATTAATGTAAGCAGAACAAAGGAAGAACATGTGAGAAGGGGATGTCCACAGAAAGTGGACTCATTGAGGAGTACCCATAAGACTGATGCTGTTTGCTTTTGGGGAGAGAATCCTCTGTCCTCAGCTAAGCAGTCTTACACCAACACCAAGAATGAGATCATAAAAATTCTCTTTTTCTCTTTTTCCCTGCTGGGAAACAGAGTTTTTCCTGCCATTTATCTTTCTCATTCTTCTCCCTCCTTACCCCCTCCCCATTAGCACAATTATAATGAGAATGCTGCAGTTATAATAATGCTGCACCTAGATAAAGTGGGATATAGCACAGGATTACTCATATTGCATCTTGAAGTGTTCAAGGCTCAGAGCTTGCAATACTACTAAATAATGCTTCAAGCAATTCCACTGGTGGTCCTTAGCTCAATATGACATGATTGCACTCTCACAGGTACAGCACTCCAAAGCCTGCAGCCCTTTCAGAGAATTGTGAAAAATTAAAACAGAAAAATAATTTTTCAATTGTCAGCTTGCACAAAGGTTCTTAGTTAAAAAACACAGCACAAATCTCTATTTTAATTTAGTGATTCCAAAGGCAAAGGAGAAAGAAATAAGATGGCTGATACCATTTCCTTGGTTAAATGTACAGAAGACAACAGAATCTGAAATTAAAAATAGGGAATTACTGTAGAAGGACACTCTTTTGAACAGGAAAACCTTATGATAAGTGCTTAGCTAGATCCACACAGAAAATAGTACAACCAATTAGTCACATGCACTCTGTGTCAGAATCTCTGCTGAGGAACAAAGCAATAAGGCTTTATTGAACAGGTGCAGCAGAGGAAAGACAGATTTTAAAATATTAGAATGTCAATTAAGCAGTGATATTTTTTAATATACCTCGTGAGCTTTTAATTAGATCAAAAAGTGATAACATCAAATATTTTCTGAAAAATATATTGGAAAGAAGTCCAACCTACAGTTCCTGAAGATTTCTTAAAATCAAATAGACAAGTGGAATTCTTAATTCTAGGCCCAATTTCTCAATATGGACATAGACCACAAACCAAACCCTGAATTTCAAGTATGACACATTCTGCTTTTTTTTTCTTTGAATACATAATTATCTACCTCCTGGCAAGAGCAGTTTCTATACAGAGACTAAAATGTGGATATTATAATTAAGCATATGATCTCTAAAAACTTCACTACTGAAATGTTTGATAACAGTGAACAGCATGTCTGTACAAGCTTGAAAAATACAGCCAAAGCTTTTCTGAATACTTCTTAAATCACCTGTACTTCTACTTTTGACTATGCCTTGGCATCAGGCAAGCTGAAAAATAGTTTTCCTCTGTGAACCTGTTGCAGTTGTGTTGGTCCACGTTTTTCTCTGCAACTTTTAGCAGAAACGAATTGAGCCTGGTAAGAAGCAGTGATCAGAAGGGCTGGCCATCACCTCCCACAAGTTGTTTTTTTAATTTCCTGAGGATCCCCAGTGCATACCTCTATTCCTTTGGCTTCAGCCTTCCCTAGCACCCAGAGAGGGGCTTTCCAACCACTTCTAGAGTCAGACACAAAACAGGTCCCCTCATCCCAGAGTACTTCAAAGGAGAGCAATCTTTTTAAATAAAATTGAAAGACCTATCCCTACTTCTATTAAACCTGTAACAGTCCCTCCCTTTTGGCTCCAAGGCTGGCTCCTGCATGAGTTTTCTAGCAGAGTGGAAGTCACTTCTTCAACAGGCTCCTATTCCCTAGGAGCTCCTAGTTCTCCTAGTTCCTCGTCATTCCTTTCTTTGACACTGAGTGCACACAACAAGGTGTTATTTGAATAGCCCCCATCAGTCACAAACAAAATTCCTTATTTTTCATCTAGTAGGCTGAAACTGTCATACTCCACACTGGTATCTAAATGTTTCCTTCAAATAATGGCTGAATAGTCCTTGAAATTGTTCCCATTATGCTTCCAACCCCCATTTGCCACCTGCAGTAATCATCGTAGTCCATCTGCAGTCATCATAGTTTTTCATCTTTGTCAAATTTACAGCAAACACAGTATTGGAAGGAACAATGCACAAAGCAGAATTGTAAAGACAAGAAATAAATAGGGGGGATTCTCTAACAGAAGACAGGTGTGAAAGTTAATTAACTGCAGAGATATGGTATGAGTGATTCAAGGAACAATTTAAATAATTGGCACTACACATTTGCTTGATGCATCTGAGAATTAAGTGCCCTCATCTTTTCACTAAAGCACCAAATGACATAAAATTATTTAGGAAAGCATGTTCATTAAGTTCTACCACACCGTGAGAAGAAGGCCTTATCCAAAGTATTTCAAATAAAATATTAATGTTTCAGATGATACAGACAGTAAATTTTGACAGCATCCAATCTCTGGGACTGCAGTATCTGTGCTCTGTGCTCAGGGCCCCAGAGTAGTAATGTTAATTGTTTCTTTTTAAAGCAATGCTTGAAAAAGATAAAAAGACCTTTAATTTTGCCAAATGAAACTTAATGAAGGTGATTTAGTCTATAAAGTTAATGACCACTTTGGTGTCACTGATTTTGGAGACTTTCCATTCTGAGGCAACAAAGCAGGCTTCACAGACAAGGGCACATCAGTATTTCTCCAGTTATCACTTCTATAGATAAAGGAGAAGATATAGTGTCTGCTTAACAGGCACACAGCTTTTCCCAACTGCTTTATGATAAATATAATCTTCCTCTTCTTGAACTTATCTGTAGATAAGCCTCTATTCCACACACCTATCTGTGTACTCTCCAGGCTCCCCAGTGTGTATTCCTGTGCATTCTGGAGTATCTTAAAGGAAGAAAGGTCTATTATGGCTCTCATTTGCTGCACTCTCAGGGCCTGATCCAAAGCCTGCATTAAATCAACAGAAGTCTTTCCAGTAAATGTAACGCGCATTCACTCATGTCCCTGAATATTAAGCCTACAGAGGATCCAAGTATCACGAAATCAAAACATGGAATTGCAACAGGGACAAATTATTTTCCCTGCTATAAACTGTCTTCCTGGGGTAAATGCAGCCTGAGACTATTGAAGCCGTAGGGACTGTCCAAACATTTCAGTGCTCTTTCACATTTTTTTGGAAAACAGAATAACCAGAGAGATGAGAAGTACTGAATCCACACCCAGAGTACCCCCGTATTTAAAAACTGCTCCTGCATCACGCCTGAAAGTAATTTCGTTTCACTACATTCATACTGTTAATGATAAAAAGATGAGTTCTGATGCCAAGGCAGATTATTTTCTATTTCCCTAGGAAAGCAATTTTGCCATGTGATTCCGTTTGTTCAGTATCATACATGCACATGTCCGGGATATTCTCCTCCTTCAATAAACAGGCCAGAAGGCCAGCATGAGAGAGCATGTGAGCAGCAGCACATGGGCTTTATGAACAACTGCTTAGCAAGGAACAAGAACCATTTAAGATTATGGTATAGTGACAGCAGTTGGCAGATACAGAGCAACTCCTGCAGTCAGAATCCTTCATATTTACTTTTAGATGTGAAAATTCAGTATCGTGTTCAGGCTTTCTCCATGGATTATTTTTATTCTTCGTCTCTATTACTTATTTTCTCCTTCTTTACTACCCAGTAAAATTAACCCAAATGAAAATACACGCAACACACAATTTTTGTGCTTTCACTCATTTACATTCTATCAGTTGCCAACAACTCTTAAAAGTGAGAGGTTTGTATTTCAGAAGATTTTTGTTTGCGGAATATATAACACTTTGATAAATACCATTATTTTAAGTGTTTTAAAGCCTGCTTTATACTGTTTATGAAGTCATACAATAAGGCAATGGTAATTGCAAAGAATTTATTTAAAACTATTTTGCTTACAAAATAAAATGCTTGTGCAGGTTTGTCAGTTTAAAATCAAAATTGTAATTTACTACACAGAAGCCTTTAGTGCAAATAGAATTCCTGACAGATTTATGTTCGGGATAAAAAATGTTACCTGTCAGAAACAGCTATAAAAAATTAAGTATCTGCCTAATGTGAGGCTTCAAGTCTTGCAAATGCAGCATTCATTATCATAACTACAGTAGTATGATCTAATTATGCATTCTGTACTCAGTTTGTCAGATAACACAATTTGAAAATAGCACAACTAAATCAAATATGTTCTACAAACCTATTGAGTAGTAGCAAAATTGCACATAAAAACCTTCTTTACAGACAATTATAAGATGCAACAATTTTGCAATTCTTTTTTTCTCTTTTTTCTTCAGGATTTTATCATCAGTTTACCTATTTCAGAGGTTTTCCAACAAGAAAGTGCCTTAATATCCAAACACAGATTGATCATTCATGTAACAAGGCATCTATCTTATCACTGTCAATCGCTATCTCACACACACTGTCAAGGTGCTCATCTTTTTTCACTGTCCTTTGATTCGTAACTCAGGAAAAGGCAAAGTAAGGCCTTAGAATCCATGTAATTGAAACAAAAAAGCAAGGCAAGAATCTGAAGATCAGTTTCCCCAGTTTCAATACCCAGATTATCAAATTCAGAGAAAAAAAATACACGGTTTATGTTACACATCGTAGACTAAAGAAAATATCTGTCCTGTTAAAGTATAATCAGAAATAAGACATCAAAGAAATATAATGAATTGTTTTCTTAAGCACTAGAGGTGCATGGGAGGTAGAGCTGGGGCAAAATTAAAGTAATTAATTTTTAAGTAACTTTTTCCCAACATCATGGGCATTTCAACTCAATCAATCTAGTCTCTGAATATGTATCCCAGGAATACAAAATTGGCCTCACTTTTGCTTTCCACTCAAACTCCCATGCCATTGACTGCTTAACTCTTTAGTAGTCTTTAGCACAGCTTCTGTGCTGTTACCCTTCTGCTAGGTTTGTTTTGCTTTAAACAACCCCTCCCTGACATTCCCTGGACAGGGTTGCCCTCCCAGCCTGCCCACAGACATGGTATGTCTGTTCATCCTGGGCATTATTAACAGTTCCACAGCTATTTTGCGTGGTGGTCTGAATTTACTACTCCATCCATTACTTCCTCCTTGCAAAGTAAGGTTTTGTTTTCTTTCACAGTGAAGGCTGCTCATCATTCCCTTGTTCCCTGGTTCCATGCTTTTTTAATGTCAGCCTGCGTGTATTTTCAACACGCCTGTTTTTACATATTCTGATGTCCTACCACAGTGTCTCAGTGGGATCCGCAAAGCTCTGTTAATATAAGGAAATAGCCCACTTATTATCATCATCATTTCCATTACTGTTACTGCAAACTCTTTGGGTCACAGACCCACTCTATTTGACACATACACAAGCATCCATTCTAAAGACTCCATTTCAAAGAGCTCGCTATGTTTGCACGCTGAAAGACTGTGAAAATGGATTCTGGAAAATCACTGTATGTTCTTCAAGATTTCCACACGCTTTAGTTAAGAGACTCATTAACTGAGATATCTGTATGCAGGTTTTGTCCAGAATTTTCTTTAATCTTTTTAAAATTGAAAAAGCTAGTTTATATCTATTAAGTGAAGAAGAGGACAAAGAGAAAGCCCGTTATATGAATAAAAAACATAACATAAGGCTGGAAAGAAATAAAGGAGAATAAAATGGAAGAAGTTATATAGAACATACACACTTAAAGTTACTCACACAAAAACTATCATTTCCAAAGCCAAGTACTAGCTGTCCACATGAAGATACATGAAAGACATGCAGAGCACCATCACAGATGCCATACATATGGCACGAATTCAGACATGGTTTTCTGACGATTTTGTAGAAAATCTGACAAGGCTGAATATCACATGAAAGCAGGAGGCTTAGAACACTGTGTGGTGGTTGTTGGTTTTTTTTTCCTAGCTGGTTAGTATAATTATTTCAGTGAGCCAAACTCCAGAGCTCACTGAAAGCTCATGCTTAGTTTGAGAATTGCATATATTTGTTCTTAAAGTGCATACTTAGATATTTCCTTAAACGAAAATCCAGGTTATATCCATGAAATCATCAAAAATTTGATTTTTAAAGACTTCATCAATTCAGGCACAAGGGTCTTCTTAAAGGAACATCAAGGTAGCAGCTGCCTTTCCAGAGTTTCCAAGTAATGGTGCAGCCATAGATCGGAAATAACAAAACCTGGCTTAATACTCCTGCTGCTGTGGTTGCAGGATCTTGTACTCTATCAGTTAGGCAAATAAAATACATTATCAGTATGAATTGTTTCAGTGAGCAGATACAATTGGTCTAAAATTGTTTATGCAAAATAACCACTGCTTGTCCTTTCTTGAATTCAGTTTCTATAAAGGAAAGAAGGAATTTAGATTTTCTAAGGAGCTCTGACATCAATCAAAGAATGCACCATGAGTGAAAACATTTAAGACCCACTATCATAACCACTGCAAAAATCAATCTCCAGCCAAATGTATTGCATAGCACATAAAGACTGATGAATTGAAGTGCTTTTTGCCACCAATGGTGCCAACCATTTGTTCACTCTATTAAAAAGGTTGAACATTGAAAGCTAAGAAAGCATGAGTTCAGGGACTTCTGCTGAATTATCTTGACAATAGGCTAACAGCCTTCATGTCGGTGAGTTCCTTCAGTCACTACCTCTATAAGCAACCATATTTGGTTTCCTAAATAAACAGGAAGCTTTCTTAGCACTACTATAAAATACATGTATTTTAAGCAAAAACGTTCCACATAGTCCACCCAGCAGAATCTCACACAACCTAAAGAGAAAGGCATAAAATGAGCATTTAAGATCATTCAGTGCATGATATTTTTTGAGAGGTTTTGTGACTCTTTTCTCTTGGAATGTTTCCTCTTTCTGCTCAGAATGCTAACATGGGTGGCACAATTCAAGAACACTTAACATTTATCTGGGATTTGAGGACATCTGGCAAGCCCATTTGAGCTGCTACACTGCCGTACGTCTGGAAAGCCTGGATGTTTCTACTGAATGAAACAAATCAATGCCAACCACTCGAAGAGTAAATCTGTGTTTTCAAAATTCTGAATATGATCCCTCTGAAAAGCATTGGGCTTACCATGTGGGGCATCCTGGTATACATCACTCTGTCTTATCTGGCCAGAAATTGTATGTAGCTTAAAAACAAAAAAGAATATTAGAAAATATGTTGCTAATGTTCAACTGTAGAAATGGAAGGAATGCATGCTGATTAAATATCCCATTCAAGCACGCATCAAACAACTTGGACTTACCTGAAAGACAATTATCTTTTTAGAAAATGCATTCTTCACTGTTCTTAATAGAAATGCTGGTATTTGAAAGAGATGATTAAGGAATTAATTTCAACATTTTAGAGATTTCTTACAGTATTTACTAATTAATACTAAGACCGCTACGATAACTAAAAAGGACCACTAAGCACTGTGGAGCCCTTAATCAGATCTCATGCATCCATTGCCGTGATTATGACTAGATTATTGTTTGTGCTCATAATGAAGCATCTCTTGTAATTAAGAGTCTCTCCCATTCAAAGGAAATACTGACCCTAAACAGTTAGAAAATGAGAAATCAAATTTAGTCCTAATATTATAAAGAAAGGGACTAAACCTTTTACATTCATCCAACTAAGAAACTGTACAAAGGAGGTGACAAAATCTAAAAAACTATGAACACACTGAAAGTCAGAAACTGCTCTTAATGCTGCACCTAAATGATGAATTGAAATAATTCCATTATTAATATCTTACTATTTGGGTTTTCAGCGTTAACACTGACAGACCATGAATCGGAGTGGCAGTAATAGAATTCTTGATTCCTAATACTGAAATTTTTCCTTATGGTGAATATGGTAAATAATAATAATAACATGTAATAACAATAATTAATCTAATTAGTTCATTAACAGGATGATGACTATTATGAATATAGGTCATAAATTAAGACCTCAAAATATTGTACAAGATTTTCTCTGAACATAAATACAGAAGAAAGAAAACACTCACAGGCCACTGCACTTAGACCACTGCACATCAGGGAAAGCTTTTCATTTCCCAGTTCAAGACATATGACTTCATAACACATCCAATGTCCTATTCCACTCCCTACCCTCCCCAATGAGTAACTTGCATACATAATGCTACACTTATCACTAACATTTTGATTTTCTTCCTTTCTTTCCGTAATACATTTGGGGTGCTTTGTGTATAAGCTTTTGGGTACATATTTGTACCTATATGAATTATCATAAATGATAGTAAACAAATATCCTGGTACGCGGAGGTGAAAGCCTTGGAAAAAGTTGCAGAAACATATGATAAATCAATTACGTGTGTCCTTTTATTGCCTCACTAGCCAGATAATTCTGTGTTCCCTGGAGATTTATTCTAACATTCCAATCCAATGAGTAGATTATAGCATCCATCATTTATTTGAAATCAACATGCCAAATAAATATTTCTTCTGCCTGCCTCTAACGCTAAATGTCACCTCTTTTCTACAAGCACTGATAAGACTCAATCTGAAAAGAGCTCCCAGTTTCACTGCTATAAAAGCTTTCAAGCCTAACAGCATCAAGTCTCTGAGCAGGGGAGGGCCAAGTAAAATGACACTATCAAGACAACATGATATCCTGCTCACATCCACTTGAAGACTCGGAAGACCCCTTATCATCTACCTCAAATGCAGGTAAAACACATAGAAAATGTCTTTTCAGAAATACATAACACTACAGTCCCTATTTCCTCATGTTTCCTAGGAAAAGGCACTAAATGTTGCACCACTGCAAAAGCCCTCCACGGCTGCCAGCCTTGTATATCCTAGATATTGCCTCACAGTTCTGCTGGAAACCAACACTGTAGGGAAATGTGACAAGAGGAATGAAGGGGAGGCTCTAGGGAGATGATTTCAAGTGACAGAACGTACAGAGATCACAGACAAAAGCAAAGTCACATAAAGTGAAATGCTGCAAAAATTTGGGAGTTAGAAACACTGACCTATGGGTTAAGTAACCAGTTTCATCTGCTTAGAAAAGTTGTCTTTTTAACAGCAGCCCAGACAGACAGATTTCTTCATCCACAAATTTTCTATGCAAAAAGAGGCTAAATGTATCCTGAGCTGCGCCCTTCACATATTACTTCTGCTATACAAAGCTGTCACAAATCAGGGCTATATTCCTGGACAGACAAATGCTCTTTGCCTCGCTCCCTACTAATAGCAGCCTTTCTTTAGGACCATCACTCCTTGGTCCAACATCCACAAATTTCTGGGACAGTACTGTTTCAAAGACACTTCCTTGGCATTTTCCTGCTCTACAAATTTACGTCAATGCCAGCTGATATGGACGTGAGGGAACTTGAAACATGACCAACCTGTATCCTCTGTATCCAAAAAAAGCAGAATGAGAAGATATCATCAAGAAACGTGTAAAGAATTACAATCATAAGGCTGGCATTCTGCTGGGAAATGGCATCAGGATTTGCTTTCAAATATAAGACCAGAGAAGTCACAAGTAACTCCTAAAGTATGCTAATTAATCAGAATCTCTGGATGTTTCCTAGGCGCAGATTTCTTTTTGTTTTATGTGCAACTTCAGTGGGAACCTTGAGTTGTTTGACATTTTTGTTTTTTGTTTTGTTTTGTTTTAATAATAATAATAAAAAAAGATCTATGCGTTTCTAAAGGAAATAATGAATAATTCAATTTTAAGGAAGGAAGCACAGGAATAATTGATTCAATCCTTCCTTTTCACTACATTATTTATGTGGGAGTTCCTTTTCATAGGAGGTAAGCTCCTCTTTGTTTAAGGAGCTAATACTTCTAGAACAATTGGTTTTGGTTCCAAAAATCTCAAAACATATTCCAACTATCAATTTTGTGAATTTTGTGAAATGAGCTTGGTGAGAAAGCAGGAGAACACCAAAATGCATAAAATTTGCATAACTTTCTGCAGGAATTTTTGCAAAAATTCTATGGACTTTTAGAAATCTGTTCTTAGAAACTCTTCTATTTACAATAAGAAAAAAAATGAAACCTGATTAAAAACTGCAGGTTTTTGGTTTTTTTTTTGTAAGAAAAGGATTCTTTCCATAGTGAAAAAAAAATAAAAAATAAAAATAAAAAATTGAGACAGGGACAAATGTTTTATTCAATAACTTGCATTTTCTTCTCACTCTGATTCGTATTTTTCTTAATAAACCAACTTAAGTTCTTGCTCCGTTCTTCAGTTTTCTATGGTATTCTGCTTCGTAAGGACCTGATTCTGCCTTTGTTTTCCTTAGAATATAATTTGCTACTGTCAGTTTAGTGTGCCAATATTTAAAATGTTAGAAAACAGTTATGGCCCCATAAACACTTCTGCTTCTTCCTTTCAGAGGAACATTCCAAATTCAAGTGTTAAAAGTATTTTTTCTTTCTCCCCAAATTATGACTAAACTTTTATAAGTCGTAAGATCTTGTTACCACAACAGTGGTGTTGGTATTCATTGTTTTATTTTGCCCTTGTTTTTTGGCATTAACGTTTGTACTGCAAAGCTGTATCAGTCTGGCAGTTGGAGTTTTATGAATAATACCAAACACTGCAAGGAAAAAGAAGTAGGGATATAAGCGTGAGAGAACCATAACGTCAAACTGCCTTAGCAAGGAGAGATTTTGCCAGGAAAATCCAGAAGTCAAAGATGAACATCTCTTCCTCTTTTCTCAGATCCTGCACTTGATCCTTCATCGTGAGCCCTGGCATCTGCACACTGCTAAGCACTACTGGTAAACACATAAAAAAAAAATCACAGAACACTTTCAAGGCCCCATTTTCAACTCTGACATTTTCTGTCTGCTCCTTCCAACACTGATAATACTGATAATGCGTTAGGTAGTGATGAGGTATAAAAATCTCACAGAAAACACCTGTGCTAACTTAGAGAACTTTAATCTCCGTGGCACCAATAATGCCAACATCTCAAATGTGAAAAAAATGTGAGTTCCAGCTAATGTATAAATATACTTAGCTTTTAGCTTCTTTGATAAAGTGTTCTCTCGTACCTTGTGAAGATGTAGAAATAATACAGAAACTTGTAACACTTGTTACCTTCCATAAAGTGATCTCTTCTAAATAGTATACATAATGCTTCACTACATCACATCTGTAGCTGTCAGTCATGACTTTAGTTACAGAAGGCATTGTTTCCATGCTAGCATGGCATGTGTGTTGTGTGTTTATTGTCATGAGTTGTCTCACTATCTTAGCAATACCACCGGTAATTTTCCCTTTGTGTTGCTGCAACAGTCCAGATGTCTGTTTCAATCCAGTGAGAGAAATCATGAAGAATTTTCTCATTTCCTTGTGGGCAGAATTGTGTAAGTACAGCTGGTACCAAGCACTGACTAAGATTCTGCCTGGCATCACATAGAAAGAATAACTGCTGCACTAAATTTTGATGACCTCCAGTCTTATTTTTGTTGCATCTTCGAATGAGAACCTAAAGCACACTTCTGAATCTGTCCAGATAATTTGCATCACTTTGGATTACCTACTGCGGTCCCATCTCATCATAGCTATGTTACACACCTGCTGCTCAGCTACATCATCTCTTTCCTATCCACTAGAGATGATGAAGCAGTATTTACCTTCATTCCAGATTGATGTGCATAATGAACTTGAACATCTACACCAAAAAACTCCAGGGAAGCTGGTTTAAAAATGAAGGTGCTCAGCAATTTCTAAAAATCCATGCCTCTTGCAGGGTACTCAAGCTCTTCCAAGTATGACAACATTCAATTCAACAGTCAGATTTTAAGATCTTTCATTTGTAAAACTACCATGGAAACATCACTTTTTGCTGCTGGAGCTGCAGGGATGCTCAAGATGTGATTTTCTGTGCTAAGGCACAGAAAGCTTAGGAATCCACTGGGTTTTCTGTGCTGCACATGTTTCCTCCGCAAGGAACAGCTAAGTACATCCCACTCCACTCATTAACCTATTAGGCCCAAACAGTATAATCAGAGTTTTTGTTTGTATATTTCCAGGGGAAAAATGATCTCTCTCTAACGCCTATGTCCTCCTAAAGTTTAGTCCCTGTGCAAGAGGTATAATTCTCTTTCTCAGATTGAGAAAAGCATGCTTCTGCTGAGGGATATGTTTTTGCCTAGTGACATCCAAATATATGCTCAAACTAAATTCCGATGTTTGACTGTCAGAATTTACTCCTTTATAAAGAATGCTGAGTGGATATCACATAGCTATGTCATTAACAGACTGTAATTTAATAAATGAAAAAAAAAAAAAAGGAGAGTAAAAAGAAATGGGAATTTTTTCAGGAGTAAAACAGAAATGAGTTATCTCTCCTGCACTAGAACAAATAAAACAATGAAAAGGGAAGACAGCTTTGCTTTTGGCATAAATTAGGACTTTCTCTTAATCAAATTCATGAATTTTCATCAGTAATTTCCTTAATGCGTGAAGGAAAAATGGCAGCTTTCAGAGTGCCTCTTCCTGGAAGGGTGTTACTTTATATCTTTTCCATTTTGAATGTCCCAGACATATTTTACAAGTACCTACAGATACTGTGAAGGTGGGATTAAATTCTGTATTTAAATTGCAACCCATCTCCACTTACAGGTCATTGTGATACAAAAGGTCATGATATTTGCCTTTCATTTTTCTTCTCTTAGAATACTAAAACTTTTGACTATAAAGAATGCTGTATGAAATGTAATTTCTTGCCAATTGCACAAAGAATATACAGTGATTAAGTAAGTAGTTTGACCTGAGTTGTTTAATCCTATTCACCTAGGATCACCTTGAAAAATTTGGCTTCTCAGTGCAAGTATGAATATTTTAAAGAATACAGGAAAAGATTCAAGGTGAAAGAAGGCCAGAAAAGATTAAAAATTGGTTCATCTTTAGGTCAAAAACATCATCTCTGAATAAAAACAATGAAAAAATGCATGACTGACTTTAACATTCAGCGTAGAATACATTATTTCCAGTGTGGATTTTTAGAATATAAAATCTGATAAACAGGGAGCCAGACTAGAGACAGTGTCTCTTTCCATCCCCAGAAACTTGCAGGCAAGTTTTGGAATGGATTTTTGAATCCTATTTGTACACAATCCCTTTCTACTGTTCTATTCGTGTACAAAGGATAAAAAGCCAGAACATTTTGCGTCTCCGTTAAGGCTGCTTAACACTTCCAGATTGATGTGAAGAGGTCACAGCGCAAATGACAATTTGGGACAGCGTTTCTAACAAAATTACTATATTCACTCCTTTTTAAGAAGTAAAATGGACCCTTGCGGTTATCCAGTTTGATCTCCTGCATACTGACAACCATAGGTTTTCACCAATGTATTTCACCAGTGTACACCATAATGTCCCAGCTGTCTTGTATCTTTTAAAATACGCTTCATTTTGACTTCAGGCACTGAAGTAATGGATATTGTACATCATTTCTCAGTAAAATTTCCACCAGTTAATTCAGTTCCATTATTAAAACATAATGCCTTAGTTCTAAAACATTAAGCTCCATATTTTTCATGTTCTCTAATTACATTGGTGCATGACTGACAAGCTCACAAGCATGTGCTAATGCACAGGTTGCCTTTTGGCATCC
This sequence comes from Perdix hodgsoniae, assembly GCA_035772895.1. NCBI lineage: Eukaryota > Metazoa > Chordata > Aves > Galliformes > Phasianidae > Perdix > Perdix hodgsoniae. The sequence continues at coordinate 3,671,818 of JAPSGF010000053.1, forward strand.
CATAGCAGAGACTCCACAGACCCACACTGGCCCAGGTAAGTCTCTATTACAAAGTATGGTTCTAGCAGAGGTTGGCAGTGAGGCTCAAGGACCCAGCTCTGAAGGCCAAGCTGCTGGGGATACAGCACATCTCATATGCTCTTTATTTTCTTTTACTGTGGTAAGTAAGGCATATCTGAAGATTTCACTGCATGGAGCAACATACAGATACTCCTACAATGATTTTGTTGTACCTCAGTGCAAAAGCACTAACAGCTTGCTGCCTTTCTCCCATCAGACCCCAGTGATTCATTCCAGCTCTTTGATGGAAATGCGAGCTCCAATGCTAGCACACATCACTTCCTCAACAGACAGAACATCAGACAGAAATGTGCAACCCTCTATATTGTCAGAGGGAACTTCACATACATCTTTCCATCTCTCCCCTCACCTAACACTTCTACACAGGTGTGCATTTACAGCAGTTAGAACCACTAAAACAGCTGTACTCCTGTTCCCTTTCCCTCATACCTCATCTCCTCAGGTGTGCTGGCAGGTCAGGGGCACTGAAAGGTCACCAGCTGGCTGAGCCTTCCCTTATTTACTCTTTCTTCTCTATCTAACCAACAGAACAGCTTCAGTGGTGAGGGAAGAAGAGGAGGAAAGGGCTGTGTGTGTGGAGTGGATATGGTGTGTGGACATGGACACCTTGTGTGAGGGCAGTGCTGCCACCTGCTCCTGTCCCACTGCAGCATGGCCCCTAGATAGGATTGGCTCACCAGAGCTCTTTCACAGCTACAGACAAGGGCCAACCAGTGAAAGAGGTGTGTGGGTACACTCCTGCCTTACTTTCGATCACAAATTGATACTGAGTCCAGAGCAAGCAGTCACCTGCTAATATCATAACTGACCGACTGCACTGCCAACCTCCTGATTACTCTTTGAGGAGTGCATTTGAGACAGTGCTCACCAAAGTGTAAAGGTTTTCTATTTACACAGCTGCGGATCACCAAAGATAACTTTTTTTTTTTTTTTTAATCTGTTCAAGAGAGAAAGAATTCACTCTGTTGACAGAGCTTTCAGCTACAACTCTCATTTCCTCACCCTTACGTCTAACAGATCATCGAGATGCAGTTTGCAAAGCCAGCTTCTCTTTCTCCTTCACCATCATTTCCACTGTCCTTTTCATTGCAATTCAGAAACTTTTTAAAGAGACTTCAGAGTTCCCACTTGCAGGGTTTATGTGCAGGACACTCACGTCTCTGCTGATGCTGCATCACATGCTGATTTTTATTCTGAATTACTATCTTCTTGCTTTTTTGATTCATGATGAATTTCCATCTTTACAAGCTATTTCTTTTAGGAAATTTAAATTTGAGTTTTGCTATGGTTAACTTAATACTTTCAACAGATGCTAAACCAATTCATTCTCATTTGGTAAACACCACCTACAAATACCTATATAATTTCCCCGAATAAATTATCTCACTATATTGTGCGTTCATGATCTTACTCTTAAGCAAAAATCACAATTTGTTACCATTACAATCTTGTTACAGAGGATTATTTTCAATCAGTTGTTGAAATTTAGCCTCTATGCTAGAAAACAGGGAAGAACAGAAGGAAAGCAAGGGTGTGATGGACTTACTTTCCAGGAGGCTTGTCTGCCTTCACACTAAGGGTATTAGATGGATTTATTTCCTCAAAGAGGTGTTAGAAAGGAGTTAAAGATAAAAGGAGGAGGATTAGTTTGGCACTAAAGGAATGAGATTCATTTTTTAAATAGCATTCAGGGAAAGAAAAAAAAAAAAGCTAAAATATAAAACCTAGTTTATGCCAAACCTTCATCCCACTCCTCACTCCGCCATAGGTCACATATTTATATTAGATAATCAAGTAATTTAATAATGCAAAGAAAAAGACTATTAATTTGCATTCTGTTCAAGACAGAGAAAACAGAAATAACTCAGTTCTTTCACTTTGAAGTGTCAGGTGTCACCTTCAGCACAAAATTTATTAGCCTTAAGTCTTTTTCTTCTTTTGCTTTCTGCAACTGCTCTTTTTATCATGTGTCACATTTATGGAAATCTCAAATAACATTTCAGTGCCCTGTTTATACCACAGATGGTGTATTTTTAATTTATATTCTTAGTTTTATTTTTTTCTCTAGTCTAACTGAGATGTTTAACGAGCTCTCTCACACCTCAAACTCAGGAGAGGTAAGAAGGCTGAGTAGTGCATATAAGGGAGAGCAGCCCATTTTATAGATGTGAAATATACTATTTAAAGAGAAGGATTAAAGCCTGTGACCTGTATAAAAACACTCAAATTCTGACAAAGAGATACCCTTATTTGGGCCATAACTTTTGCCACAAATCAACCCACTGAATCTATGGAACAATTGAGAGCAAAATAGCATATATCAAAGACAAGCACTGCTTCTATTTTTCCAGAGTAGAAATTGAAAACATAAGTAGATGGTTGAGCAAAGTTTGATTCAGCGAATTTCATACATACTTCATATCTACTATGATCTTTATACCCACCAGGAACATATTTATAAACTCGAACATTCTTGAACAAACAATCCTTAAACACTCATTAGACAAATCAAGGTCTAGATGCCTGATGTATAAAAAAATAGGAAATCTGTATTGGAACTGGGATTTTATTATAGTTCTTTATTTCTCCTCTTTGTGGGCAAAAGGAACAGAAACACCCCAGCCTTTCTGAAGCCAGGCATATCTAGGGTAGAAGTACTAGTTATGAAATAACGCCATTGGCAGTTCAGCAATTTCAAGTCTTACCATGCTAAGAACATCTTGCACAGTGGGTATTCAGGCTTTTGTAAGGAATGTTAAGACATAAAGACTATAAAGTAAAGCTAGTCCAGCAAGGAACTATGAAGGAAGAAAGGAGAAACAGGAAGTATGTGATGTATGAAAAAAAGCTCTAAGAACTGAACTAAAACAGGAGCTTTTGAGAGAGATTATATTCAGCCCAATGAAAGGGAAATGAAGTTTAAGATAGAAATCTTGTCATTCATATCAAATGAGTGGAAAGGAAGGAAAACCATGAAGGAAAAATGGGAATGCAGAAGGCAAAGGTTTTCATGAACAGAACTGATTTTATGTAATGATTTTTGTAGACCCCAATTACAAATCCCAAGCCTGTGTTCAGACCAGATAGCCAGGACAGAGAGCCAAGTTTAAACATCCTATTTTCATATGAAGAAAGGAATTCATTCCACACAGATATAATAAATTTGATAGATATAATTATAGATTCTTTTCATAATGTTCATGATGGAAACTGCATTTAACATGTTAAGCATGTATTTTCTCTATGCACCTTTGAAATGTTAACGCTGTAATAACATTGTTCTTCCTTTTGATTGCAAATATGTTGATAGCAAACATTTTAGGGCAGAAAAACTATAAAGCTCTGACAAGCTATATAGTCTATATATAATATATATATATATAACCGTCTATATTTAAACAACCACTCAAGTAGGATACTTTTTATATTACATAGTTAACTTTGCAGTTATTTCCTTTCTCCCCCCTATGACTCCAAATAAGTCAATAAGTAATTGATAAATTTTCTGTCACCCTGAGCAATTAATGGGAGTTACCCAGCACTGGCTGCATCAATTTTTGTGTATGTGAAAAACAAAAAATTGATTTCACAAACTTACTGCTGCTTATTGATTTAGAGCCTGTCCCTAGGCCATTCACATTTAACACTTCTGTGCAATCATGGAAAAACAAAATCTAGACCATCAAATGAAATCTGGTTCTTCAGAGCTTTATCTGTTCCATTATACTGCAAGTATTTTTAGCCTCAGCAATATGTTTTCAGGCTAAGCTTCAGACTTCCAAGATTTTCATCACCTAGAAAGTAAGTATGAATGAACAGACCCAACCAAGCATTAAGAGGAGTTGTTTCAAAGGTTCAGTGTCCTAGGAAAGCAAGAATCCTACCTATAAAAATCCATACTCAGACTTTATAGGCTCAAGATAGGTTTACAGACAAATCAAAGTACTTGTGTATCTAGCCATCCGATTTGAATCTGCATGCATCTGATTGGCAGCTGAATACCATGAAAATCCATAGGAAATTGTCCATCTAAGTATCCAGATTTGTTCCCAGAACTGAGCTACTAGCAGAGGATCACAGAGACGAATGCAACATAAGTAAACTGAATCTACAAAAGAATAGCAGCCTTTTGGGAAATTTGTCCTCATGCACCTGAAGCTCAGAGCTCATCACCTACATTTGTGAAGATACAATAGACAGAACAGCAAGGGATAATTACATTTCTATTTTTTATTTTTAGGTATTAACCCAATTTTTAAAAATAAAATTGAATAGAAAGTCATTTGATTTCGAAACGCCTTTAGTCTCATCCTATTTCAGGCCTTATAGAAGGCAGTGCTGGTTTGATCTACTTTTCAGCACAGTGATACTCTTTGTATCCTTCCATTCCTTCCTTCCCTTCCTTTCATATGTAAACTCTTTCCCAAATCTGTAGTATCTGTCTGGATTAACAGCAGACATTCCTAATCCTCATCAGTTTGCTGCAAGGAGCAGCTAAAGTGAGATTTAGAAACAATGAGGTCTTAATTATTTTCCTTTGCAAAGAGATGACTTACTCCACTCTTCAAATGCTGAAAATAAATCGGCTGTTTTTAATAGATGTTTTTCATGTAAGGAAATAAACTTCATTTATCCAAGACATATGGACATCCTATGTCCATAGTTGTGTGAGGGGGTGCCATTCAAGTGGCAATTTGCTTCCATGTCAAAGGTCACTTTGTCAGATTGCCCCTTTGCTGCCATCTGCCATGTGGAAACAAAATGTAATGGAATATTGGTGGGAAGCTTCAATCTCTGCTGCCATACCACCAACATCTGCCTCTGACATCATGCGCTGACATAATAAAATAGGAAGAATTACTTTTGGAGAAGTCCTCGTATTTATGTACATACTCTAGCTGCAGATAAAGGTTCTTCGTGATCCCCAGACATACAAGAATGATGCGCATACAACCTTCCTCCATCCCCAGCCCATCATACCCTTTCTCTGCTAAGAAGCCTTCTTTGGGTCTGAATGCACATCAGAACACAATTCTGCAAAACCAGCTTCACAATATCTGCAGTTGTCTTCTGCATAATATAAAAGAAGTAACAGCTTTGCAAGAGAATCTTTCTCTACTGCCTGCATAATGCAGTGAGATCCACTGACAAATGAGATACAAGCTAATGTTTTGGTTTTTTTAATAAAGATGCTGTAAGTACCCAGATAAACCTCAATTTGCGAACTATAGAGAAAGAAATTAAAAAAAAAAAAAAAGATTTTTAATTGTGTAACTATTATCAGAAACACCAAGCAAATATACCAAACATACAGTGAGAGAATAATGAAAGTAATTTCTAATAGGAACTAACAAGCTGAAACTTAGCAGGATGACTTGTCAGTTTGATATCCACTCGGTCAATGATCCTTCATCTAAATAAGGGAGACTATTTATTTAAGCAACATTGTTGTAGAGATGGTGCCAATTCCATTGTAATGTTTTCATTTTTCATTGACAGAATATAAGATTCCTATGTATCCTAGTAATGACTTAAAAAATCTGTCCTTCAGAGAACACTGCAAAGAATGTTCTCTGAAGTACTTTTGAACAAACTATAAGTACATAAACAGATAAAATGTTTTACTTTCCTTATTTTAACAGCTGAGCTTAATACCTACTGGGATATTTACCATATAGTATTTCTATGTTTTTCAAAAACTTATTAGAAAATATTGACTTTATCAATATCAAAAGATGTCTTTTTTGCTTTTTTTTTTTTTCAGGACAATGAAAAAAGATGTTGGAAATGCTGAAAATTATGTCATGTGTGTGTTAAGGTTTATATAGATTAAAGAATTTCATTCTTTTCAAAGTTGCTTCGGTATCATTATAAATACAATTATTATTTCAATATAATTCTTTTGTCCATAGCTGTCCTTGCTTTGTTTACCATTCTTACATTTTATTGTTAATATATGACTTTCATTACTTTATTCATATGTAATTTTCATAATCTTAACAATGAAAACCCCACTGTGTTCTGTTTCACTTACGCTGTCATGAAATTGCAAGGGTCTACTTTAATAAAGCAACATAATCTGCTTATTTCATGGGCATGCATGATAATCAGACTGAAAAACAACATACAGCAGTCACTTTTTTTCCTTCTCAAACACGTTCACATGGCAAGCACCAAGATATAAAAAGGACATCAGCTTTTCAAAGTTAGCATTAAATTCTAAAATTAAACAGAGGGCCATAAAAAATGGCTGGTATCTGGGAGGCAGTTCCTTCTCCTCACTTCTCATTGGAAGATTAAATAAAGAAATTCTATTTGCTGTATATTCCCAAGTTAGAAAGCTCATAATATATCAATTAATCATTTTTACTCTGTCAGCAACCACACTCCTACAAAATTCCGAGCTGGGAAGAAATAGCACGGGCTGATTTCAAATCATCAGACTTCATGCAGTGGGTAATACTTCTACTGCCACATCAAGTAATTTATAACCTACCAACGGCCTCATGGTAAGCCTTGTATAAACCTGCCAGGTAGAAACTTCTTTGGCCTTGGCAATGTGAATACAGACTTGAGAAAGGTCATGAGAAGCCGCTGACTCTGTGAACACAAGAACATGCCTGAAGTGCCACTGTGGCACCATAGCCAACATCAGACTGCAACATGATGAGTGATTCACCTGAACAAGAATGATGCTCCTCACTCTCATGTGGCACAGCTCTCAGCTGCAGCTACTGGTCTGCAGTTAGATCACTAGAACATTTCTGTAGTTAGAAATACCTTCTCTTTTATGCTTGCAAATCCTTGGTGTATTTCAAAAATACACCAGAAGTTGACCAGGAAATCAGAACACTACCTGGCTGGACTATCACAGCATCAGCAGACACAAACCAGCAGTGTAGCTTTGAAGTAATAATGTTGGGCTGTAAAGTATCAGCTTGATACTTTCTGCAGATGGTCATTTGGTATGCTTAGAGGCCACAGATCTCAGAACTATTTTCAGAGCTGTTTTTCAGTGAAAAACAATGCCTCATGCAAATTACAGAACTCTATCCAGACCCTTAATGGCATTTAGAGCTATGGCTCCCACTGAATTGAAAAAACTCAGCGTCATTGCCAGAAATAATTAAAATGTTCAAGAAACAGTCAGATAATTGGAAAATACATGCTAGAACTCCACCAAGAACAAAGAAAAAGTATGCTTACACCTATCACATAATTTTTTCGCAGTACAAAAGAAATTACATTTTAATGGTACTACAAATATTACATTTATTCACAGTGTATGATTTATTATTCAGATGCTAAAATGAAATATTCTGTTTAATCAAATGTATTCAAAGTAACTTTCTTGGTTGAAAATGTAAAACCAGATTCTCTTTTTAGCTCTCTGAAGAGATCCTCTCACAAACTGCGACCATTTTGTTTGGTGAATACTCTTGCTGTGTTATACCTTGTCTCAATCACCCTTTGGTCCACTGCTTCTGACCCAGCTGATTTAGATTTGCACTGAAACCAAACAGAAGGACCTGAGATACATTCTGTGAGCTCTGGATCACCCCCCCCTCCTAACTCAAGCAAAAGCAAGATTACCATTTAACATGTCTAATTCAGGTGCCTGATTTTTTCCCTGATACTCATCTTCATCACATACATTCTGAAGAGATACGCAAAAACGAGATCTAAAGGGCTATGAGCACCAGGAACTCTGTAGCTATGCAATTGTATGCACCATCCCCAGTGAGACACTTGCAGGGGAGCAGCCCAGCCCTGGAGGAACATCATTCTCCTACCTATGCCACTCCTAAGCAGTTCTCACAGACAGTGCAGGCAATCACTGACATAAAAGGGGTAATTCTTGTTAGCATGTTTTAATGCTCTCTTTGCTGAACACATCACAATTTATTTCTTTCACTCACAGTTCTCTCTGCCTTCCACTTAACTGAGTCTAGAGCACTTAGTTTCAGATGTGCTAGCTTTTCTACCTATTAATTCCTCAGCAAGGATATACTGTATATTTGGAAACTAGAATTCTACTTGGCATGTAAATGCAAAATAAGTGAAATTGTCAAGTTACGTTCAGTTCTAAATGAAATATTCATCAAAATTAACATTAAGTTCTGTAACTCCCATCCAGTTGTTACAAAAGTTCTATTAAACATCTGTAAAAGCTGTATCTAAATTACTTTTTTACCATTTAATAATGCATTTGGTTAAAATTTATTCATATTCTACGATTAAATGAATTTCTACAAAGAAAATATTACAGAGTTTATCCTTTTCAGGATAAAGACTTCTTGAGGGAATGGGGGATAGTTAACACATTGATTAGCTGCTTTTACAGTGAGCATATAATGCCAGTAATTTAAAATGCCATTGTCTTAGAGCATGAGAAATTGATTTTCAGAGAGTTAATTTCAAAAAAGAAAAACTGACTTACACCTAATGAAAACTCTAGCAAAGATGATGAATGAAAAGCAAGCATACACATTAATGCGTATTTTACCACACTGAATATTTCCCAAATGAAAAAATCAAAGTATTAATTTATATGAATGTGGGAGAAACAAGATGTGAATCAAAAGAATGAACCCCCACATACCACATCAAATAGTAAAATAATGTTAGTCATTTCAGCAGCACTGTGTTAACAACAATTCAGTTATCAAAGCATTAGGCTTATGGGTTGGCCACTGTCAATTGTTTTGTTGACCACTGATTATATAAAATGCCTGCAACAGCTCACGGTACTGCACAGTAGAGCTGCAAGTGGCAGACATGCATCTTTCAGCTGTAACAGCTGCACGTAAGCTGAGGAAGACACCCTTTTTTTGCTGCCTACTTTTATTTTCCTTTGTTCTCATGTTCTATTATACAAATGCACAAAATACAAACACTTGGCATCCTTATCTAAGCTCCAACCTGTTCCTGCCGCAAAAATAATCTACCCACAATTCTTTTCCTACCATATTACTTTGCAGCTGTTCAGGTCCTGCCTTCCCTCTCTTGCTGCTCACTGCTGAAGGGGAGTACTGAAAGCTGCCAGCTTCTCTTGAGGCAAGTCAAGGATTTGAAGCCTTTTGCTTCATGCACAGCCCTCTCATTCCTTTCCATCTTCTCCTTGTACAGACCTTCAAGTAAGAAAGATCAGTAAGATCAGTAACTACTGATTTGTATGTAGTCAACATTTCCACCATCTTTTACATGAATTAGCTTAATTCTTATCTGCACTTCAGCTAAAATCCTTGCTAAAAGCAGAACGCTGCATCTTGTCTGATCTAACAGCAAACCTACAGGTATTCTTTAAAAATCTGCCTATTTTCGTAACTAGTACAAAAACGTAAATGCAAGGTTGCGATTCAATATTTATATTCCTTCATAGCACATGCACGATTCTATTCCACTGTTCCACTGTCATTTTTCCTTAGGTGTGATTTCTGTCTCTATGGCTGAACTGCAACACATATTTGTGCATCACAAAGTACTGCAGAACTTGAGAAAAAGAGCAACATATCTGTTTTTTTTCCCAAACATTTCAAAACTCTTGTCAGCAAACAATGTGAGATTTGCACTACTCCAATCTTTACATTTAAAACTGAGTGTTCATTACTTGTTTGTGTTCAAGCTAACTACAGCTTCTCTCCAACATAAGAACACTGGCACCTATCTGCGGGGGTAAGACTTCTGGCCCTTGAAACTTTACCAGATTGTCAGTGGAGAGAGTGCTACTTCTCCCCCACAAACCCAGACAAAAAATTTACATAACTGAGTCCAGCAGCATTTTTATTTTAAGACAGAATTCAAATTAAATCCAAAATCTACAGGGCAAACACAAAGTGTGCAGGCTGTTTATAGAAATAACAGTTGCATCTGTTCTTTAAATACTCCATCAAACACTCTTTCATGGACCAAATATTACTTTAATGGATATTCCAAATACATTATTGTCCCATATCCAAAGTTTTACTGATATAACAGTCAGCCCTCATCAGACACAATAAGTCCTACATTAAAACACAACAAAATCTACCAGTTTAGAGCAAGTGATGAAGACAGTCTAGGAACTGACTGTCCCTATACCACCTTTTGTGAAAGGCTCTTCTGATTGGGTTATCTAGTTCTCATCAAAAGTAATCATGAGGTCAAAGGTATCCAGATGAATTTCTGCCATCTCCATACTGGATCAGAAAGAGGAAAATGCTGGGTAAAGTATAGTACAGAAAGGCATCTCTGCTAATTCCAATGGAAATAAATAGAAATGTTATACTCCCAGCTGATTACAGTCCCATCAAACTCAGAGAAGTACCCAAAAAAAGGTTGTGACATTACTATAAAACATTCTCTTCTTGGAGTAGGACATGTAGCAATGATCTGATGAAAAAAATGCGATATTTGGGTTATAAAAAAGAAAAAAGTTAGTTCAAAAGGTGAGATACACTACAGCTTGCCTGAATTCTCAACCTGCTATAAGAAACTGAAGTTCCATTATCAATTATTAAGGTTTCATTATCATCCATTACTGTCCACAAAACCTGGAGCTTCATGCACCCTAACCTACAAAAACAAGCAACTCTGCTGCTCCTCTGTATTGCCTTGAGAAGGATAACAAACCAGGTGCTGCAGCTTATTTCATATATGGCACTTGAACTGTATGTTCCTTCCGTGATCAGTGACAAAGAGAAATCATTCTACCATGGTTACTTCAAATACTTTCCTGTTCTATTAAGAAGTATAATATTTTCTTGGTGAAAGAAAATATTCATTGCGAGAGGCATGTTAGCCCTTTGTTTTTCTTTAGAAAGAAAGAGAAATCCCTAATCTTTTATACAAAAGAAGAGAACCCCCATAAGATATACCATGCAAATATATTGATTTTGACCCTAAAAAAATGATCTTCTTCCTCTAGATGAATCTGGCTTTAACCACCTTTAAAGACAACAATATTTTTTTTCTTTCCTATTTATTTGTTCAGATCCATTTTTTTTCATTAATCTCCACCCATTTTTCCCCTTCCTGTATACAAACAACTTTTTTTTTTTTTTTTTTTTCACTTGGGCATAGGCTGCCTCTTTATCAATTTAGCTTCAGCGATACACGTCTGAAAAACTGATAACCACAGATGGCTATGCTTTGGATTTTGTGATAACAGTGAGTCTCCCAGGCCTCGTTTCAAAAGGATCTTTCTTAATGAACTCTGTAGCTTATGGTTTTCATGCAGCGCTTTTCTTTCATTGTTAAAACAAATGCTTGTCAGTAAGGGGAATTGGCCACTGAAATCTTGATAAAGTCCTTTATTTTGCAGTTCTCAACAGATTTGGGGTAATCCAGTCCTGCATTTGTTCACTTAATGCTATACTGCATTTCATGCTGGTCATCCAGCCATCTTAAGCTCTTCAGTGAAATAATGGGAGCTTAAATAATTTTCTATAGCTTTAGGATTTGATGATTTATAAAGACAGGATAAAAGCTTAATTCTGTTTGATCAGTTCTGTAAATATTTCCTCTACATGATATCAATCCCATAATTTCTCTAGTTTTAAAAAATAACCTAGAATCATAGTTGTTGTAGTTCATCTTTAAAGTCATGGCAGAAAACCAGACAATACACACACATTTTGCAGGGAAATGAAGCAACTAATGGATTTCTCCCATTAATTCAAATGAGTGAATGACTACTCACTGGATGGCAGAACTTTGAGAAATTTTGCTTTGCTAATGAGTATGCATTTGTGAGGTCACAGGAATGACGTTCATTTTGTATTACAAGACAGTCATTATATGGCTATATGCATACATTTTCAAGGATGGGAAGATCTGTGAGCATGTTCAGTCTACAGTCTGTTAACCAGCTCTGGGCACAGTTGTTGAAGTTCCATGCAAGAAATCCGGCGTTCAGCAGCAGACTATTTTTGCTCCAACAACCTCCCATGAGAATAAACCATATGAGAATTTAGACAAATTCTATTGAAGTGCAGAGCAGAATTTCTACTGACCTTGACAAGTTCTGTGTCAGTTCCATGATGAAATTAAGCAACAGTCTGCCACTTCCCTTGTGATCTATATCAGAGAGCTGGTTATGACTTCACTGTGCCTCCCAATGACAAATAGCTATTCAAGAACAGCAAAAACAGGATCTTACAACTCTACACAGAAAGCACAGCACCATGTTAAAGTTTCAGGAAAATAATACATAAACCTGAAAGGGGATTTGTGACTTTGTGCTAGAAGTAAAGATATAGCAGCATACTTTCTCCTTATAAGGTTACTTCTGTGTGTCATCGATTTTGCAGTTCATTATTAAAGTGTCTTACAAGAGAAATGGCAACCAGATTTGACACCAGGAGACATATTAATGGCACAGTACCTTCGAAAAATGGGCACTCTGATAGTTATTAATCAGACTGAGCTACTGCATGAGCCTTCCCTTGCTCCCCTTCGCTTTGACAAAGAAGCAAATCCTCTGGCATCCTCCAACTCATTTTAACAGATCCACAACCATGGATTTCCCTTCCAATCATGAAGCAAACCATATTTCAAAAACTGTCACATAGGTTCCCAAGCAGCACTTACTACTTCATGACTCTACAATAGCACAATACATTAAAAAGTAATAAAAGCTTGTTCTTCCCTTAAAAAAAAAAAAAAAAAAAAGTACAGAAAGTTATGTTTCTGTAGTCAGCTGTGATTAGTTCTAATCTAGCTTTCTAGAGGAGGAGGACATGACATTTAAGACACTGAGCCCCTCTATTCCAAAGGGCTTATTCCTAATAGTATTCTGGAGAAAAAATGATTCTTTTGATCTTGCATTTTCATCTTAAATTTTAATTTGGACTATAAAATTTTAATAACTGTCCTCTATGTTTCAAAGAGAACAGCACTACGTATTTTCTGCACACTGCATATTACACATGTAAAGCCAGATCCCTTTGTATCTGCGAGAACTGTGAGGACTGCTTATTCAATTAGTAATGACCAGCAGTCAACGGCTTTCAACCCCTCAGACTGTGTGTTGTTTCTTAAGCCAGGAAAATTAAAATCACTGTTGTCCATGCAGAGCTCTTATTTTGATAAACATCACGGCATTTTAAAATAATTATGCTTATTGACTTCACGTGGGGCTTTGCAAAAATGCAGAATCTCCCTAATGATTTACTTATCAGGTTCCACAATGCTGAAATTAAAAGTAATTGCTTGTGTCCTTCCAAGATCTAAAAAGCTGATAATGAATTTTACATGGTACAAAGAAACATGCACCAGATGGTGTTATAATTTCACCATACAGCTGGTAAACAAGAAATTTTCTAATATGAGCCCAAGAGGAGACAGAGTTCCGGTAAAAGGTTGTTATTACAACATAAACATTAATCATGGCATTCTTAGAAGTGACCAACAACTCTGTTTTTCAAATCAAAGGCACACAAAAAGACTTTTTTCTGACGAAAAGACTTTTTTGTTCTGACGAACAAAAAGTAGAAAAAACTGTTCTCAGTGCTCCTGGAAGAACAACTTCATAACTTGCGACAGTACAGAGCCAGTTAATGTGGGCAATGCACCTATCCGTCCTGCAGCAGGGCATGGGGTAACCTGCAAGAAAAAGCCTGTGGTCTTCAGTAACACACTGAGCTTCTTCAACCTGTACCCTGAGCCAGCATCTTCAACTCCCTGCACCGTGAGTGTTAGTAAATGTTATCCCTGCTCATAGAATAATTACACAGAATAGAAGCAGCCACTTACAAAGTCGAACACCAATCCACTTCACAGTATCAGCTGTTTGCCTACCGTTCTTTAAAAGGCCAGGAAGGTTCCTGATGTTTGCAAAATGTACTACTAAGTACATTTAAGGCAAAAAAAAAAAAAAGAAGAAGATATCTGAGGCAATAAAGCTTTCTTCAGTTTCCCATTCCCTTTAATGTGGTTGATATTCTTGGAGAAACTGTCTTACGTTTTCCAGACAAAAATATGAAGGAAAAAAAAAACTTAGCAAATAATTCTAATCCTGCACATTTACACTAAAATCTGGGTAAAAGGGTGGGAAGAGAAGAGCTGGTTCAGGCTTCAGCTGAATTCCAAAAGTATGGTTTATTGAGAGTTTTACCCCGAAGTAGAGTTTTTCCTGTTTGCTGCTATAACATGCCTACAGTGTTTAAACCAGGGTGAAGAATGAAGAACTAACAAGTTACTAAAGCTTCTCATCACTATACCCCACTGAAGTGTCACTCCTCCACCAGCCCTGAAGCAGTACTACAGAACTGTCTTCAGTATTGGTGCCACCACTGCTCCTGTTCCAGTGCTGTGGTGTCAGTTTTTGTGGAGGTCAGCCTCTCCACAACAGACGAAACCTTGCCTTTCCATCATCACTGTGGATAATACTGCATAAAACTGCACAAATGACATTGCACAGAAATACAGAAATCAGAGCATGCCTATGAAGATTGAATAAGTGGGCACTGGTTAAAAACATTCACTTGAAAAAAAAAAAAAAAATCAATCTAATGCTTTTTATGGTTCCATAATAAAGATCTCTATTTCCTGAAGGATGTATAACCTGCTGTTCCAAGAAATAACATAAAAACACTGAGAGACTTGTTCCTGAACATTTCTAATAGATCTCTCTTAGGATGTCCAGACAAAACACCTGCAATGGAAATTTTTAAGACATTCTAAGACAACATTGTTCAAAACCAGAACACTAAGCTGATAGAACATAGTGTTGAAAATGTAGATCAGAAGAAGTGCAGGGCAGTTGTTAACAATGGATGGGATGATAGTAAGATGATAAAAATGTTTATTTTACAGTTGTATAGTCATTGCATGGTATTTCTCAGCTGGACATTATCATCCTTTAAGACATTTCCACAAAAGCCAAGACAAGGCTCGTCGGGTCTGACATTGAAAAAATAATTAACTCATTTCTGCTGGACATGAACTTTGCCAGTTAACAGAGTTAAAGATGTTGAAAATGGAGTGAAAATTCAAAGGTAACATTCATCCACTCCATCAGAGATAACCAAGAATCGTACAAACATTTAAATGATTGTCATCATACATGGAAGCTCAGCAAAACCACTTCAATCCTTCTTATGCTTTGAGTATCCCCAGAAGATACTGCTAGACATATAGATCTAGATTAACAGTAAAATACTAAGATAAAAATTTCCTTGTATTTCTCACAGGTTCTTTCCTTCAGTTAAGATTAAGACCCGCACAACACTGAAGCATTCTCAGGCCAGTGTTTAGAAAGGCTGGTAAGACAGCCCTATTGCAGATAACAAGCACAAATCACCTTATTGAAAAGTCACTGACACATACTAACATAGATGGAGGAATGCATACTAGCACAGACACGTAGATTTTGAGCTGTCTCTATATTAAAACCACAGTAGCATATGAACATATACACGTGTACTGGAACATAAACTGATCTCCAAGGGAGTAAACAGCTGCTAATACAAGATTAATGGACATAGGGAAGTTTCCAGGTGCAAAGTACTAACTGAGAGGGAAGGAAGATGGAGTAAAATATTAATAGAGTCCACCATAGGAACATACATTATGCAGAACTTCTCCTTTTCTTTCCCTTAATCCTCCCTGTGTTCCTGGACATTCTGACACCCTGCCCGTGAGCTGACACAATACTTGATTGCCAGGGGAAGACTTCCCCACTCAAAGCTGGTCAAAAAATCTCAGTTCCTGCCCCAGTGTGCTGGATTTCACTCTACCGAAATCTTAGGTTGGTGTGCACTACCTTCTGCAGTACATCATTTATATCAAAGCTGTCACAAATTTTCTACTTTCTCTAATTCTGCTTTAATTATGCCGCATTAAAACATGCAGGAGACAAATGCAGAACAATCATGAATGAACTACATCAGTTCCAACTATTAGGAAAAATGGTTTTATTGTTAACTGGATGCAAAAAAGGATTCTGTATTTCTAGGGTAAAACACTATTTTTCTCTCTCTTTTTCCCCCCTCCCCCCACCAAAGGCATTCACATGGAGAGCTTTTTAATTTTCCACACTATAGCTATGCTGACCTTCCAGACCTTGCAAAGCAAAGTATTTATGATCCTGGATTATTTTTTTTTATGATATTGTTTCAATGTTTTTGTAACATTTGTATTTCTTGCTGATGTTTTTGGCATTAAAAATCACTCAAGCTGTGCTGAAATATAATGATATTCACTGAACCATAGCATGGAAGGATAATTCAGTTCAGGGAGGTTATTCTAGCTCATCATGTACACAAAAGCTTGAAGGAAAATGCAGAGGATTCTCAGTTCTTGACATGTGCACTATTCAATCTCTCTTTAAAAAAAATGACGTGACACAGGGAAGATTTCACTTACATATCAAAATATGCAGCTTTATGTCTGCAGAGCCAGCCAGGCAAAAAAAAAAAAAGTATCCAAAATGCACATATAAAAATATCTTTTTTGGTCTTCCTAGACATGTACTGTCTTTTAAATTCAATTGATCATGGAAAATTCAAGTCTACAAGAATTTCCATTATTTTCACTCTCTTTTTTTGTTCCTTTCCTTCCAGTAGCAGACCCTGGCACTCATTAACCCACTGCATCTTGAAATATTATAAGCTCAGTCACAAAAGGTCACTGAACCAGCTTCCATATGGACTATCTGTCCTTCATGTTTTTCCCCATCTTCTCTCTTTTAATTCCTATTATCTCCTCTTTCTCTCTGTCTGTACCTCATTTTTTCACTCTTTTGCCTTCCACATTGCCTTCAGTGGCAGTGATGTGAACTCAGTATTGTACTCATCTCAATCATTTTGATGCTTGTAGTCTTCTATTTCACAATGAATTGCCAAAACTTGAACCATATATTCCTTCCTGCAGACCATGTGGAGATCAAGACAGGTTCCTCAATCTTGGCACCGCAAGTTGAAAGTTCCAGCTTCAGTATCCATGGCTTGAACTGTTGAACTATATTTCAGTTTAATGTAAGCTTTCCAGTCTTGGAAACGATAAACTCTGAAACAGGTCTATGCAAAATCTCTTCTGCCTTGGTGTCAATTACAGTTCAGCCAGTTCGTAATTTACAGTGGCATGTGGCTCTAATTTGACACTTCAAAGAGGTCTGTATATTGACCCAACGGTTACTTCACATTCTACTCTGCATTTCTAAACACTGCTATGAGATGCAGTACATTGTGGCTACTACCGAATATTTAGTAAATTGGTAAATTAATCCTCAGAGACTACAACAAGGCATAGGGAATGTATATAACTTACCGCTGTAATGTACTAGAAGAGAATATTATTAACAAACAAACAAAAAAACAGATAGCGAACAATAACTGAATGCAAATCCTACATTCACTACTTGCATTTTATACAGGATGCTTTCAACAATTTCTGTACAAGACTGGAGTCTCAGAGAGAAAACCTACCCTGCTTTCTGTGCATTGGGTGCCAAACACAAAAGAGTTCAAAAATAATTAAGAAATACTTTAGACTTCTGTGCCATTCAGTACACTTTGTTATGTTAAAATGCTCTGTTTTGGAAATAAGAATTGCTCTGTGAGAATAGGTTCAGCTATCTCCTGACAGTTGTATTGACAGAAGCATAGCATAACAACCCCAATGGGTGCAAGGAGTTAGAGCATTGGCTCAGTAACTTGTTAACAATGGACATTGTGCAAAAAGAAACTTTTAAAAAATACTGTAGTGGTTTTCTAGGAGACAATCAATTCAGCTTTCATCAGAGTTCAAAAACTTTTAAGAAAAATATCATCCTAACAAACAGATTTCCAAATTTCTCCAGAAAGATTGACACATCTATGAATAAGGATCCTTCATATCAAGCAGAAGAAACATGCAACTTTTTTTTTTGAGTCTTTTTTCACTTTTTTTTTTCTGATTCCAGCATGACTCTCTCAGATACTTTGGTTGCAAAAACAGTTAATACATTAGAGAAAATTATCCTTTCATTTCATGACTTTTAAAAGAATATATTTTTATAATTAAAGAATTCTATGAATTGTTCAAAAATAGCATTGCTATTCAGTTACAAGTATCTGAAGTAAGCTGCCAGGAGTTTCAGAGTACTTGAAAGCCTGATACGGGAATTTGTTAGGTTAAGAGAATTTACTCTTGGGGCTTTTTTCCCCTTTTTAAAGCATAGACCTGCAGTAGGAGTTGTTGAATGCGTGCTATAAGGTGGAATTTACACATATACATAACATACATATTAAAAAAATAAAAAAAATAAATAAAAATTTGTATATATCCATTTCAATTACTCTAAGCACAGTTACTCCCATACTGCTGATGGAAAACATCAATTCTTATTAATATCACAACTTCCATATATATATGTCAAATATTTGGTCTGTTTTTTAATAGCTCCACTTCCTATATTCAAGATTTTACATTTTCATTTTAAAAGTGAGTCTCCAACACTTTAGGTATGAGGGAAACAAAGAAACAGATTGTGAATACACACTTTCAAAAATTAATCAAAATAAATTGTTTGTTCCTGGATTATATACAGAAGTTCTAAAATAATTTAATATTTTAGACAAAAACTATTCACCATTTCTGCGTGTTAAATTTCAATCATGCTGCAGGTGGCCCTATGGTAACTGATACTTCTTCTAACACAATGGGAACCTCAGGAGGCAATCAGGGTTTTCATTTGTACATAATAATGTTCTTTAGAAATAAGAAGCTGGAAAAGTAATCAGGAACCTGAAACCAAAGGATACCTAATTTTTTTTTCCACTTTAAGGCTCTATTTAAAATCCAAAAGTTGGGTTTCCTACTTGCCTTCTGTAAATCCTCTGGAAAACAAGATCTATGAAGAAAGAACAAACTTCTTTATATCTCCTATCTCAATAATAATCCTGTTTTTATCCAGTTGCATATCAGCCACATCTGTTGTTCTGAATACATAAGAACAATGAAGGCTTAGTACAAAATCTTCTTTTCTTCTGCGCTCAAAGAAAACACTGGAAGAAGAATGGCTTAAGTGCCATTTTGTGTTTCAGTTTTTCAGCTGGGATTTGGTTAGCTTATCATTTGCCGTAGACCAGTGAAAAATGGTATTTATTATGTGAAGAAGTAAGATTGCTTTCTTTTATACAGTTGGCTTTGTCACAGTTATTTACCCATTTGTTACAAGTAAGGTTGCAAAGACAATATGAAGTCAGCAGCACCAGCAAATCCATATCAGTATTTTCAGTCTAAAAAGTTGTGGCCTGATTTAGTATTTTTCACCCTAATGCCCACTTTTACCATTACAACTGTAAAAATTAATCACTTGTTAGCATTTTGTATGAGCAATACTATTGCTAGCAGGAGCAGGGAGGTGATCATCCCCCTAAACACAGCTTTGGTGAGGCTGTACTTCCAGCACTGTGTTCAGTTTTGGGACCCTCACTACAAGAATAACATCAAGGCCTTGGAGTATCCAAAAACAGGCAATAACGCTAATAAAGGGTTTGGAGCACAAGTCTTATGGGGAGCAGCTGAGGGAATGGGTTTAGTCTGGAGACGAGGAGGCTCAGGGAAGACATTACCCTCTACAAATGAATAAAGGAAGATAATGGCGAGGTGGGGATCGGCTTCTTCTCCCAGCTAACTAGCAATAGGACTAGAGGGAATGGCCTCAAATTGTACCAGGGGAGGTTGAGCTTGGATATTAAAAAAAATTTCTTCTCTGAAAGAGAGGTCAGGTGCTGTAATGGGCTGCCCAGGGAGGTGGTAGTGTCACCGTCCCTGGAGATGTTCAAGAACCACGTGGATATGGGATGAAGGACATGGCTTACTGGGGAAATACTGGTGGGAGGTGGGAAGTTGGTTTAGATGATCTTAGAATCATTAAAGTTGGAAAACACTTCTATGATTATTACCTGTAAGGTCTTTGGGAACTAACTTTTTGCCAAAATGTCTACAGCTCCAACTTAACTCCTTCTAGGTGCTTCTGAGGGATGTTCAGTATTTATTCTGGTACTGTGAATTTAACTTCTATGCTGAGAATCAATTACAGACCTGCAAGGACTTGGTCATTACAGACCTCTCCTCTTTGACTACAGGAAAACATAAACAATTGCATGTAGCATCCCTGAATCCCTACAATATCACCATGTCCAGAATTAATACTTTCGGATTTAAGTCTCCACATTTTGAAAATGAAACTGAAGAAAAATTTCACAGTCTAACTGTGGAAACTTCACTTTCTCTAATCCTAGTCAACAGAGGAAGATGGTGCCTAACCACACATTTGTGAAACAGCTACTGGCTGCAGCAGCAGGGAACCAGCCTCTCTGAGAAGATGTACACCTCACATGTCTGCTCTTGATTTTTTTGTTTACTTAGCTGCTTTGGAGTATTTTGCACATCTGTGTCCTCTCCCTCAAGAACATCTACTTTGCATTTAGAATTAAAACTTGCATCTGTGCAACATCACTGATCTCCTCTCCAGGACCAGCTCACAGGACTCCAGACTCTCATTCAGACAGCATGTGAACTACTTGTAGCGTGTCTGAAGATCCTCTGTGTAAACAGCTTACCCTACAGGCATGTTCAGGAGAACAAACACTCTGGGACAGTGAGGTTTCAGAGCCCGAGCATGGAGATGCACTAATGGAAGGCAATTCATTTAGGAAGCCTGAAGTGGGGAATCTAAACAAGGAAGTAACTGGGAGATTTAGCTGTGTGCGCACTTGCAAAGCATCCTAAAATCATCTCAGGAGAACCAGAACAAACAGAACTGAAACTAGCCAAACCAAGTTTAGACTCTTTTTCTAATTAAGTATCTAGCTGACAAAAGTGTAAAAATCTATGCAAAAACTCAGAGCAGTATTTTTAAGACCCTTCCAAAAGACAGCAGTACTCTGGCCGAAATCTTATTTCAATCAGTTTTCATAACCTCATAAAATACTTGCTGCCAGTTTCCATTTATTTTCTGTGAAAGCCTGCCTGTGAAAAAGTCATCATTGCAAGGAGCCAAGTAAGGAGGTAGTCATAGTGAAAATGTAATGAGTAATGTTTTAATTCTAAGTCAAAAAGGGATTAACAACCCCACACTTTATTAGGTTTAATCTAAATACCTCCTCCTTGTATCTCTATGCTGTGAAATATTTATATTATCTATTCAGCACTATACTAACTATCAAGCTGACTATTCCCTGCAGCTCTGCTGACTCAAAATAATGACTAGTAGGGGAGCTCTAATGAGAGAACAAGGGGCAATTATAGACACAGCACAGGCCTCGGAATAACTGTGTGATATATTTTGTGCAGCTGATTGACCTCATGTTCAAGTTCATTTGTGCTCCACTGCTGTAGATCTGGCCTATGCTTGAAGGTATATGGCTTGTTAATCTCGATATAAGAAGACAGAATAGATTAGATCACATCAGACAAAACATTGTTCAGACAAAAGCAAAATAGCTTCAGTGCTGGGGCAAGAGATGATAACCAGAAGATAAAGCTATGCAAGCAAATATTCCTTTGGCTCCAGACAGGAGCATGGGAGGTGGTAAAAACAAATTATTCAACCGCTTTTAGCGTTGATCTTCATGTATAGAAAAAGAGAATGTCACTTTTTCTTAGATATTTGAAAAGACTGCTATCATGAATTTTGAGTGGTCAGAATAAACTTAACATACAAAGGAAAAGTTCCTCTGAGAACTGGTCTGTGTGCCAGGAGCAAAACCTATCAGACTATCTCCCTTCATGTTCCCTGTGAAATAAAGCCCTGCTGTGATATAAGTCTCTGCTCAAGACAGAAGAGCTTTTCTGATAACCTGTTTGTAATCCCAAAGCCAATCATTATTACTAAAGAAGAGAGAAAGCTGTAGGTGGTTTCTTCCATCAATATTAATATTTATCATCACATCAACTACAGCCATAAAGTATTAGTAGGAAAAAAGGAGACCACTTTTAATGACAGTGAGCACATTGCCTTATAAAGTGGCATTCAACGGCTGCACTGAAGCACCTTCCCCAGAAATAAAGCTTTAATTCTCAAAGGGTTCAAAACCGCTGCTCTTGTTAACAGAAGCTCTTGGAAAGCAGTCCCACTCACCTACGCATCTAAAACATATCTGTTTATGCAGATATTAATTTTCAACATAAATCTAAGAAAAGCTATAAAAGCAATTTTGCTATGTGTGAGAGATGACCTACACTTGGACTATGCAAAATAGAATGCTTCTACAGTATTTATTCCCAAAGTACATCCTCATGTACATGTTTATGGCAATTTATACTGACCACATGACAAACTCTTGAAAGCTAGCATTTCATTTCTGCTCACTTTAAGATCTCCTTACAGTGGCAACATTACATGAAATGGCCTCATTAAGCATAGACCAGAACAGAGCAAAATCGAATCCTGAAGAGAAAGAGACTAGTCTTCAAAAACTCATATTCAGAAACATAGAACTGTATACACAAGACAGATTAGGTATCTTTAAGTATTAGTGATGCCTATTTAAAATTATTTATTGGCACATTGTCCCAGACAGCAGAGCACCTGAATAGCCATGCAAATTCTCAGACAGAAAATTTGTATCCAAATATGAAATAGCTGTGTATGAGGGTTGCTCCAAAAGCAATGCCTCCTATTTTATTATGTTGGCTCATGACATCAGAGGTAGATCTCGGTAGGATGGCAGTGTAAGTTGAACTGTCCCACCAACATTCCATTATATTTTGTAGCTGTGTGTCAGCAACAGAGGGGCAGTCTGACCGAATGGCATCTGACACAGAAGTGCATATGAAGCAGAAGAGTGGAATTGAATTCCTCCATGTGGAAAACATTACACCCACTGACATTCATCAATGCTTGCTGAATGTCTATGGAGAACAAACAGTGGATGTGAGCACAGTGAGATGCTGCAGTAGTGACAGTGAGAGAAAGACAAGTCAGGATCCAGATGGCCATGCACAGTGATCACACCACAAAATGAAGAACATCTCAATCAGCTCATCCATACACACTGGCTAATGGTGGCGACTATGTTGAAAAAATAGTGTTTTATAGCAGAGAATTTGCTCTATTGAATAGAATTATTGTGCTCTTTGTACCTGTTTTAGTTTCTATGGAAATTAATAGGAGTCGTTACTTTCAAAGCATCCTATGTAAATGTTCGATTTGAACTTAAAAATCTTCAATGAATGCACAGCCTTTCCAAGACATCTCTTTCCATTCACAGTTAAAACATTTACCACTTGAATAGTTGAGCACAGAAATCCATTTACTGTTGGCTGCACTGTATATCACTATCAGACTTATTTTTCCAAAAGAAACCTGACTGAAAAGTCAAACAAACAAATGAAAATAATAAAAACTATCCTGGTTTTGAATCCAGTGGAATTGTCACCAGAAGGATTTGCTATCAAAAACCAAACATATTGCAAGAAAAGTCTTTAATACTTATTTGAATTTTCCCCAAAATGGGACTCTTATGTCTGCTCTGGATTCTTGCCACAGAACTTTCTAAAGGAACAGAATCAAACCATAAATCATTCTATAAGTCCTCTGCACAAGAGGGGCAATATATGCAGCAGTACTATTAATTATTGAAGAACATTACCAACTACTAAGATCCAGTTCTAATCTAATAAGTTCTTTTACTGATTTATTTATTTATTTTTTTGTAGCAAGCTTGATTTATTGACCAGCATAGTATCAATTACAAAGATAAAATATACAAATGCTGAAGTGAAAGACTAGATTTCTCTTTATCCCCATCAGTGAATGTCAGTGAAGCTATTTCTCTTATTGTAAAGGTCAATATCTGATCACAATCTGGGTTTGGAACAAAATAATCTAATGAGACATATCCTAAGGACATGAAAGGTTCTCTGCTGGGCTGATTTTTTCTTTTATATGATACATTGTAGAATTTGTTACCCAAAATGAGCTTTCCATCCATTAATGAGGATAAGATCTCAAGATCTCTGAGTTATTTTACATGGGATCACATCAATGTTGACTCAAAATTTAAGACATCTGACTTTGGTCAATTCCATTCTTTCACTTATAGAAGATTTTTCATAGGAACTCTAAAAAAGTTAGAGACAGGATAAAAATAAAGAGAGCACAAAAGCATCAAGTAAATTTGCATTTTAGATATCCATATACTTTCACATATGCTGTTTGCAACACGGGTTATTTAGGCAGCTAGTATTTCTCCAGATGACCAAATCTCTTTTTCCCAATCTTTCTCATAAATTAACATTAGGCTGCAGATATGTCCATTCTCTACTTAAATATTCATGTAAATTTCAAAATCTAAGAAATATAATTAAAATTAATATTTTTAATATATTTTTACTCCACTAAATACTTATTTATTAATGAACACATCAGTGTACTCAATGGGAAGGAATAAGTAGTGTTCAAATGCTTACCAATGAAGAATATTTTTTCAAACTGTAGTATGGAGTCAACACACTCAAGAAGCAAAGGCAAAATGAGGAACATTAAAACCATACTGGTGAAACGCAGCATCTTATGGGCTCCAGTGAAGCTTACAAGAACATTCTCTCCAATAGTTCAACAATTTATGCAAAATATATTTCAACATACATTCAACTGATAAAAATGAGTGGTCTGAATCATTTTACATCCAGAATGGAAACACCAATTGCTTCTGCTGTTCTCTCTTGCAAGGAAAGACTGCAATATTCAATCTGAAGGCAAACATTCAAGTAGGTTACAGGGAAACATCGAATCAAGAGGGCTGATGCAGGAGTCAGGAAGGGATTAAAAGGCTGAAGATGCCAAAGCATTCCACATTCTTTCTTCTGCTCAGTGTCAGGTAAAGCAGTATGGAAAAGAGACTTGTTGTCTCAGCTGCTACTGTGTTTTTTGGGAATGACCACCCAGAAAAAAAACAGAAACCAGCTCCCACCTCTGCTGTATTGTCCCATCCCCGCAGGCTGACAGTGATAGACATGAAAACAGGTAGGGGTGGACAGTAGAGACCTGGCACCACCACCAATGGAGATACAAGTCCCTGTCCCCTTTAATGAATACATATCCCGTAGAAAATACAAAGCATAAGTATATTTTTTCCCTATTTTTCCCTACCTCATCCAAGTTTATGCTTTGACAAGATGACAATGACTTTTGAGACTATCTGGAGAAAATGGATTTGCTCACTGATCATTTTGAGCAAGTAATTAGTCACAGCTGCTATTAATGATGGCAGGGATGGGGGAGGGGAAGGAGAAAGCTATAGAAAGGAGATTAGAGAAACAAGCCATAACAAATTCCATAAAGTCCCTGGAAGAGTCAAAACCTTTTCAATTTTATAATTGCCTATGTAAACAGACAGCTTTTATTTCCAATGGCTTAACAACTTTCCTTTACACAGAAAATAGCTGAATATATAATAATTGCTTGTTCATTTCACATGCACTATTGTTCACTAAAATAAAACACATAATTGGCTGGACATCCAGCATTTAACAGTGATTTTATAGCACTTGAAGATGTTGATAAATTAAGTTGACAAAACCAGAAAACACATTCTGAAGTCAAATAGTATTTTAGCTTCTCCTTGAATTGCAAGTGGAAACTAAAAGTAAATTAACAAGAAATTAAGGCTATAAAAACCGTAATATTTTCACATGTTGCTTAAGTGGATAAAAGTAAACCAAATAGTATTTTCAGGCACTTGGCTTAGCTAGCAAGCTCCTGCTGGTGTAGATCGGACACCTGAATAATTAAAAATGGATCTGCTTTTGATAGCAAACTAAATAGTAGCCCAGCCTGGTCATGCTTCTACCATTAAAAAACAAACAAGCCAAAAAACAAACAAAGAAACCCAAAAATAAAAATAAAGTCAAACATCCACAGAAAAGCAGGCTATAGTCTCGTATAACTTAAACAAACATCCAAGCTCACAATAAATGCACATCCAGAACTTCTTAACGTATACAGCAATACTATAGTTATATTGGTGGAACGCAGTGCTCAAATTTCATTTTAGATCTGTGTACGAAGTCTGACAGTCACAGCATTTTCTTTTTTCTTTTTTCTTCCCCATTATCATTACTTTACCAGTTTTCTGACAGACTGGTGACACTGCTCTGGCCTGCTAACAGGAATATGGAGAGGGTGGGGAGTGGCAGTAGGTCTTGACTTGTTCACCCAGAAAAGAAACAGCAGAAAACTGCAGGTTTTCAAAACACTCAGGCTTCTGTAAAGCAACACATTTGTTCAAATGTGGAGTGATATATGGGTTCAGATCCCCTCAGGGAAATCATCATTACAGAGGTGGGATATACACTGACATCTGAAAATACCACGGTGGCATCAGATGCAGCCCCTCTTTCTGAAATCTGCCCCTGGTGCAAATGCAAGAAAAAAAATAAAATCAGATCCTCAAAGACCTCTCTCCTGAGCTAAAGAAAATCTCCATTATCATTTGGCAGCAAGAGATTTGACATCCTCTCTGCATGCTCCTGCTGCTGGAGGGCATGAACGTTAGCCCTGCAAGCAAAACACAAGTAAGTAGAAAAAGAGTAACAGTAAAAAGTGCACCAAAAAGAGAAGCTGCTGGCTTTTCACATGTCCTGTGGCCTATCTCGATATATCAATGGAAATTTGCATTTAAAAATCCAGGGGGAAAACTCTAGTCCTTCGACAATTAAAGCATCCCTTTAGTTTCCCTGCAAAGTAGCTGACTTCATTTGCTGTTTCATAGGATGACTGGATGAGCTCCAAAAGGCAGGAGGTATTATCAGGGCAGCGACCTCTCTGATGCTTTATAGATTCACAACAAAGCAGCTTTATTGATATGATTTTAAAGAGCTCTCTGAGGCACAAAATGCAGTTGCTGTAGGAATAAATAGCAGACATCCCTTTGAGAACAACAGATGGCATCCAAGGTGACTTATCTCCCAAACAGGTAAGCACTCACTTTCACTTATTTGTAAATAGCCATCATTTATCCTGGTTTGTTCAGCAGGTCCCAGTGGTGTCACCTGCATCAATGAGTAAAAGGAATGGATGGCAAAAATAAAATGTAAAAGTGCAAGTTTAACTTCTTCTGCCCCTCAGCAAATCTGAGGCCTGAAGTGCTACATAAAGAAATCTGTGAAAATAAAAAGTAATGGTTCTCTTGATAAAATTACGCATTTCAGTAGATTCTGAATTCAGCATGGGGGAAAAGCATTTTCCTACTGAAATTCTAGTATAAAAAGAACTTACCTCACTAAAACATCTGGGTAAAAATGAGTTTTGTAACTAGCCTGGATATCAAGAAAGCATTAATAGCTTTAACAGAGATACACAGCTGCAAGTTGCTTATTAAAATGCTTTTTCATTCATTAAGACCCAGTGGCAGAATTAGAAAAGCTAGAGGTCCTTCCAGGCTGTTCTTTGAAAGTGTTCCACTCTCAGCAATAGAGGCAATTCAGTTAAAGAGATATCATTTCTCAGCTACCACTGAATACAATTAAAAAAAAAAAAATCTAAAAAATGAAACAAATCAAAAAAGACAGATCTCACTGGCAGAAGGGTTCCAGCCTTGTGTTCAGCTCACCAGATAGGACTGCAGAATGTGATCACTGGAAGTGAAGTATCTACTTTAGTTTAAGTTTGGTTCAGCAGCACACTTTGGAAGCAAATCCCTCAGCTGTGCCACTAAGTACACGTGGGTTCTCATACAACGCTGGCTTTTACAGCACTGTAATGGGGATTCCCTCTCAGCAGAGAAACTACTCACAGCCAGCATGCCAAGCATGCTCAAAGGCACAGGAGCTCATGGTCCGCAGCACCAGAAGAGATGCAGGTTAAAGCAAACTTCTCTGCACTCCTATCACGCCCTTACCACCAACCCCCTTCCTACAGGCCAGCTCCCATTGCACCACGGGTTGTTACTGCATTCATCTCCACCGGCAGGGACTCAGTTCTGAAAAATCCCACATTAAGCCAGTGACCTGAAGTAGCATTTTTCCACAAAACTCAATGTTTTTCTCATACAGAAACAGCATTATTTCTCTTGTTCAAACTGGTTCACTTCCTGTTCCAGTCCACTTGCTCGGTCTGCATTTTGCTTCTAGGATATTTCTGTAAAAACCCTTACAAGTTGGTCTGAATTCATCCCACTTCAAATGGGCTGAATCTGTTCTCAGATATTCAGTACCTGACAGAATTTGTAATTATAAAACCTGTTAAGTCACTAAATTTTTTGGCAAATAGCACTACTGCATATTAGCAAAACACCACTTCCCTTATTCTCCAAGAACCATCTAGTGACTGGGTTACAGCGCTTATATATTTTTTTTCCATTATCACATCTTGAGGTATAACAATGCAGGACAAAATGTGTAATCCCTAAAGGGTTCCTTCTCTAAAAGCCTCACATAAGAAACACACATAGAATGGAGGGGAAACGGTTGTGACAATTCAGCTCAGTGTTGCAAATCACAAAGCTTCAAGTGATTCCAGCGACAAGCAAATCTGAATCTGTGCTCCCGTTTCTACAGTTCATAGAAAAGTTTGGGGTGAAATTGCTGCAGTAGGATCATAAATTCTTCAGTTATCTCAACTCTTTAAAGCCTGACTATTTCTGTCAAGTTTTGCACCCTGGCTGCATCACTGGAAGAAATTAGAAAGGAAACAGGTGCAATTTCCACTCCCATTAGAGGATTTCTACTGAAGTCCTCTATCACAATTCTATGCCATGGTTAAAGGAAAACCACGAAGCACTAACCAACGAGGCTATACCAAGTAGACAGAATATTGTGTTTTCTGTCTGGGGGCATCACTGAAATGTGCATCAAGAAGAACAGGCCCACAAACAGACAGCCTCTTCCTGCGCTACACTGTTAACATTCCATAGGCTTCACTCCCTACCTCCATCACTACGACTGAAGTTCACCACTTGACCTATTTCTAATATAAAGAAAGCTCATTCCTGAGTTGTTTCTGAGGAGCCCACAACTGTTCTGTTCTGAAAGCCCCACATCATGAAAAAAGTCATCTTTTAAAACGAAGAAGATTGGCAGTGTAGAGCACGTGCTGTGAAGTAACAGGACATCCCTCAACAGCTGCATACTGTCCAAACCCGCAGAGACAAACATTTGCAAGAAGTGCCACCCAGACATCAACACTGCCTTGATGCTGCTAAGTCACACTCGAATTTAGGCCACTTTTTCCTCTGCTTTTTGTACAATTTCTGAACAGTGGGGGAGTAGGAAAGTGGCAATGCACAAAAGAAGGAGTGACAAAATGTATTTGCTTTCCCATAAATTGTTAAAGAGAGCTGAAAAATACCTATAGTTTACTGATATTAAGATGTATTTTGGTGATAAGTTTCCATACTGCGCACAATGCCTCCTTCTGCCCTCCCAAAATGTTATTCATGAAATATTAGCATTCAAATTCATCTGTCAAAACGATTGCTGATGTAGTATAGAAGGGCTACATTATCATCTGCTCTGCAGTTTGCCTCAGAGCAATCTCGATTCAGATATTTACATAACCAAAGATTATGACATCTTTTCCAGTCCTTTTGATGTGTCTGTCAGCAAGATGCCAGTGGAATCAGATTAATTCCAGCTAGATTTTTTCCTGATATCCGAGAATAGCTGTGAGGCACAAAGCTGTCATTTCGGCAAGCAGAAAGTTTGTTTTCCAGAAACGAAAACCAATCCTGACAAATCATTGGAAGCACAAAACACTTATACACAAGATTGTAAGACGTGTTGTTATATTATCCTGGAGAACCAAGATGTAGCAGCTTTGAAGGCAAGTCAGACCACTGATAGTGGTGTCTTTAAGTATAGCATGAATGCAAAAAAACTTCCCCCATAACTCATTTTTTTAATAGCTAGTATTAGTATTACAACAGTATGCAAACTATGAAAAATTACATATGACAAAGACATGGAATTGGTCAACCTTTAGGTGAATTTTACAAAAAAAAAAAAAGATTATTTCCAGATAGCACTGATTCTTGTCAAGGTCCACAAGTTACATGACTTAACAGTTGCCACAAAACTCCCCCCCAGCACCTTACATCCACTTTGCTTAACATGCTCATTTCTCCACAGGAGGAGGAACGGAACAGAACTTGACACTGACCAACACCGTCTTCTAACTCTCCACTGATTCAGATGACAAAATGGGCAAAGACACTTGTGCTTTGTCAACATTAAGGCTGCTTTATACTATTACTAAGGAAACTAAACTATGTGGTGAAAGAGGAGGTAATTCTCATAAAGGTCAGTATACAATTAAAATAATCCAGTACCAGGAACTTACAGCATAAAATAAAGAATATTTACAGAGAATAATGTTTGTGTATAGATTGATTCTGAAGGAGAGGATTATTGAGCAGATAAAAGTGTCAAAAATGACAGAGTAAATGATAGAATGGAAGAGAAGAAATGGAGATAAAAAAGAGGTGAGGGATTCTGAGAGCTTATACATTAGCAGGAGAAAATAAAAACAATCAGTAGCAATACAGAAGATCAGCTAACACAGGGCTAGATGCAAATCCCACACCAGGACTCTAGAGATAAAATGCAGTGCCAGATGACTCATGGGAATTTCTCTGAGCCTTTCATTCCCTTCTTCCTGATGATAGGTCAGTAAAGCAGGTGTCCACTATTACCCAAGGCTGAAAACATCCCATGAGTGGCAGCGATGAATTTAGCCCACAAATATTCTCACAGCTGAGCATCACAACCCCAGATCTTTTGTTTTCCAGCTTTTTTAGAAAAAAAAAAAAATTGGAAAATTTTTAAGAAAACATGCCCTGTCTGCCCAGTGTCTTACATTCTTATAAACAGGTTAATTAGCAGTGACATGTAGTGGTAGAATTTCTCTGCTGACTTTGTCCATTTACAAACACACCATGTTAAGAGATAAAATTCTTAGCTTCCAAATACCCAAGTTCAATATCATCTTAAACATTCCTGCCCTCAGAATACAGTAACTACTGACATTACCAATCACTCCTTGGACCAACTGTCAGGTTTAAACCTTGCTCTATAATTTTAAAGCTTTTCTCTCCAGTGCACCAGCACCTCGCATTATATCATGCATACACATGAAAGACAAAAGGTATCTGACTGATAATAAATGATGTCACTCAGCTAGGGTTGGAAGGATGCCAACTGGTCAAATTCTTCAAAATCTTTGAACAGATGCTGTGGATATTCCAGTTATTACTTCAATTTCACACTCTTCCTATCCAGGCTGACAGCTGGTTTTGACAGTCTGCTCTCTTCTTCTCAGCTCTCGTGTCAACCTCAGACACATAATAACTGGGTTAGAGCTTAAACAATAGTGATTGGATCAGGTGGAGGAGAAAGCATGGTGGCAATAAAAATTAAGATGCTTCAGTAAATCTGCAAACTCTGGCCACTTTAGCTGAAAGCAGCCTCACTGAAACTCATCCAGCAAGACAAAATCATTCAAAGGAGAAGAGCAAGAATTTTACAAAGGCCTTGAGGTATCTTGCTGGTTTAATCACACTAGACCAATTTACACTAAGAAGTCTGACTGACCAGTGTTCACAATCTCAGGATTTTAGATGTGTCATTAGGTTACTGTGGGACAAGTTAGGTGTATCACCTAATTCCTGGCAGTTCTCTTTGAGAAGACATCCTACAACCTCCAAGTATTTTGGTGCAGTGTAGAGCTAACAGCAAAACCTTTTGTTTCTCAAATCACTTTTGGGTACATAGTGTCAAATAAATAAGAAAGAACTGGGGATGAGACCCTCATCACATTTAAGTGAAATAATGCCGTATACTGTCAACACAAGAATCTAGCCGTACAGAAACAGGGCTATTCTCCACAGTAGGGAGAGCTATTTTAACTGCAGTGCATTTCTGTAATCTGTAAAATAATTCATTGAAACAGGAACTACAGACATTTTTGGTGGTTGTTTTTGTTGTAGTTTTATTTTAGAGAAATGTTGGCTGTATATTTAAAAGGTAACCTCTACAATCCTCACATTCATAATTAGGTTTGCGGGTCGACTGAAGAGTAGAATTCCATTTGCAGAACAACTCAACAGATGGTATTGTGTATTAGAGCAGAAGCACGTGACAACTATTTGAACAAACGGCAGATGTGTCTGTCAGCTTTCTCCTGTGCCATTAAAACAAAAATTGGCATTTAGGCCAGTGTTCCCAAAATTCACAAAAATCCTCCAGAGCTCATGTTGGCTGAGGGCTTTTGCAGGTCTGTGGTACAGTCAGGAAAAAAAAAAGGTACAGGACTCATATGGCAGCTTGCTTTGCTCCTTATCCCGTCTCACTTCCAGACTCCTTCCAAAGGTCTCCCTAAGCATACAGAAGAAATTGCGTCTAGTTGGATTTCAGACAATAGTGAGTGACTTCCCATTAAGGCTCTGTGTTTTTTTCACCTCTATTAGGCTGAACATACTGCATAACCTATCAAGAACTAACACTGCTTCAAGAAGCACCACTCATGATCTAGTCTCACCTGCAACTGCTTTACCTTAATATGACACAAAGTATGCAGAAAACAAACTATGGCATATAAAAGGCACACAATTCAAGGTTCATAAGAGCTCAAGCATCTATCATATGAAATTTATGTTTTCCCACATGCCACCTGTTGATGCAGCCTTTGCGTTTATAAAACACATTATTTTTCATGGGAATAAAAGTGAACTGCTCTGTAACAAAGTACATTTAACTTGGGATCACTGCAAAAACTTAATGACTCTGAATACACGTAGTTTCTATATGTAAACTTCCCACTGGGTGCCAACATCTGCTACTATTAAAGAGAGGCAGGAGTTTGCCATTAGCATAACCACATTGGAGCATACTTGCTGAGCCAATAAGAATTCTTTAAAATGTCCTGTTACATGACGAAATGCTGCTTAAGAAGTGTACATAATGAAAAGAAAAATGTGTTACAATTTGAAGAACTTAGATCATTTAATTTTTAGGAATACTTTTGAAAGAATCAAATCTTCTCTAAAAAACAATTACCTGAAGCAATAAAAACACCAGTATTATCACAATAAAACAAACAAACAAAAAACGTATTTTTACATTTAGCTGTTATGGAAGTTAATTCTTAATTAAGGCTTTTCTTAGGCTTCCATTTACTCAGAACACAGGAGCTAACTTCCCTGGGGAAGAACAGAGCCTGCTAGCTATTCCTGAACAGCAAGGTATCAAAGCCTGTCTCATCCACTAACACCTTAGGAATCACCTGGTCCCATCTCTCTCTGACCTGCAGTCCAGGCTCCAATTCTACTCACTGTCAGAGACTTCCTTCATGTGATAAAGCTCTTTAAAAGTCCCTTGCATTCTATTGGTTTCTTTCACTGGGAGATTTAAAAGTAGCAAGTTCCATTAGAGCCAGCATTTGTTAAAAATACTTTCTCATTGTGTGTGTTGATTTTAACAATGGGGGTAGGTGTATTTGTCTCAGCTCTGCACCAACTGGAAGACAAGTCTGCCTCTCAGGAAACAGAGTAGACCACCATCCCCTTGATTGCTTAAAATGAGGTAATCCCTTTATACACAAGGGAATGTGCAAGAGCATCCTGAGTAGCCTTGTTCATTCCCCATCTCTACAGGCTGCCAAAGCACAGCTAGCCAGTGACAAGCCAGTGACACAAGGCTCACAAAGAAGTTGCCACAGCCACGAGTACACAGACCAACATGGAGCAACTGCTCTGCTCTCTGGGCTGTACATCACGGCTTCAGAAATGTACTTGTGCAAAAAGCAGCAGCCTGTAAAAGTAGCTCCACTCCATCACACCCAAACAAGGTGTAGTTTTGAGGTGCACAGGTGTGCTTGCTGTCTATGTAACACAATGCCAAGGAATTCTCTTTGAGTAAATCCCTTTATCAAAGAGAGCTCAGATGGAATCCCCAGCTTCCTGAGCTGGCTTTATGCAGACAGTCCTTCTAATGACTGACACTATATGGTGCATTTTCTGAAGTTCTGACAGACAGTTGTCAAAAATTTCTATTTCTCTGCATCTTCCCATTTTCCTGCAGTCATACTTACTGGAGGAAAAATATGGAAAACCTGCTTTCTTAAATGGAGATATTTCTTTTCAGTTTTCCATAAAACACCTTTTTTTCTGCTTTCAACTACAAAGTGGTTCAGAGAAGAGCTTGAACTCTGTTGGATAAGTGGGCTGTTGTTCTAAGGAGTTAATTCTCTGTATATTCCAGCCTACCCAGCAGGAAGCAAAGAAAAATAATGCACAAGCTTGCCTACCAAGATAGATCAAAACATTTGAGATTAAAATGGAGGATAGAGAGCTTGCAAAATTGCCTGTAATCCATAGACTATCACCAACTGAGCAAAAGCATTTACTGCTCTTGTATCTTCTTTCAAGTTTGCCATGAAGCAAAATACAGGTAAACTTACCAAGCCAAAGATCATGCAGCAAAATTATTTTGCACTAACTGAAGTGTTTGGGTTGTTTACATTAAGTAATTCTGTGACCAAATGCACAGGACCAATCCAAAGTTATAAACAAATACTCCTAAATACCTAGAATACAAGAATTTCAAAAATACATTGCAGTGCTTTTCAGCTTTATTTTTTTTTTTTTTTTCTCAACAACAGACAAAACACAAGGAAATGCACTGAAAATAACTTCAATAACAAGTTCTAATAGCCCCAACTGGTCTGTTCTGCAGCTGCATATGCTGTTCTCTGAACACACTGGCATAGTATAAAGTGTGCAGTACTAGCTACTATTAGAGGGGCTTCACAATTGAAACAGAATTATTCAAGTAAGGAAATAAATATTTTCAAACAGTATGCTATCAAATTTATCTTCATAATTCTTCTAACAATTGTTTTCTTTAGAATGGGCAATACCAGGTTTTAAAATTCAATTACCTAAGTAAAAGCAAGCGAAGTACTTTCCGGAATTAGTTTGGAAGAACATAATAAACCTTGTTGCTAACCCCTCTTAAAACATAGAAGAATGTATTAGAAACAATGGCGTAACTGGATAGTACCTGTGGGTAGATAGTATTTGGCTAGGAAAAAAAAAGGGAGCATTTTGTTCTAGTGAAAACAATGTTAGTTTTGTTAGGTTAAGGGAAGGGAGTGGAGGGGAGGGGCAACAAAAGAAAAATCACAATCATTTTTTCTCCCTGTAATGTTTACTCATGGAAGGCAAAGACACCTTTGCGTCTTTGTGTCACCTTTGTGTCTTTGTGGCACCTGAGGATTCTCCCACTTCCTGCTAGCTGAACCAAACAGCCCCATGGAACACCAGACCATTTGAAGAAGCCAGAACAGAGCAGAAAATTTATCCCATAAATAGTTTATCCACTTGATCCACACTAAAGAATTACGCTTCCATCTGCATACAATATCAAGCTTTAAGGTACACTAGTAAAGGGAGAATACAGTGTAAACAAAGCTGTTCTAATCCAAATAGTTGAACAGGCAGCTGAGGATTAAGTACCTTTTCCACCAAGCCAAATAACTAAATCAATACTGTACTGACAGCCACTGTCTACACGTTTATGTAGCTTAGTCTGGATTGCCCTAAATAGAGTTAATAGTAAGACCAGCATGAGAGGATTCCCTGACAAAGACCAAAGCACTACCACACGGCTCCACAGGGGAAATTTGCACTGCCAGTTCTTGGGTGGTCTGCAGGATTTGATCCAAAGGGTATTACACTCCTTGTTGTTATCAATCTCGTTCTGTTCATTTCTGTGAAACTTATCCCAGTGAAAGAAAGAATGAAACAAAAAACCTGCTTGCCTTCTCCTGATCGAACTCCCACATGAGCATCTCAGGTGAAACTGATTTCTAAGAAGTATTTATATTCCCCCATTTCTAAAGCACATAACATTTAGAAAATCAAACTTAATAAATCATACTCCTAAATCTTTTACAAGAGTAAAATCCTACTCAACTATTCATGGCATTACTTTCCTGCTGAAATGGAACTTAAATCATCACCTTTACACCTGTGCAGCATGGCACAGTGATGTACTGCACATTGACAATATTTGGTTTTGATGCTGTTTTTTATGCTACAGCCCACATTACAATGGTTATTGACCCAGTGAAAAATATGATTGATTTCCTACTTGCCTTTGCCATTAACAAGAGTAAGTCCCAGAAAATGGCTCTCTTTGTATGTTGTCCTAGTACATGAAAATCAGTACCTGCTGTTTAATTGCTGACAGATGGCTAAATTCTAACTACAAGCTATTAGCAGGTAGGATAAATACACCAGAGAGTTGACATGTATTATATGCAAACTTTCTAAAAAAGTTAAAGCTTCTGTTTAATATGAAACATTTTGAACAATAGAATTCCTATCTCCCTGTTTTTCAATTTGCTGTATTTAATCACTCCTTGAAACAGATTTTCAAGACCTTCTGGTATATGACATAATAGCAGTGGGGTTGTTCAGTCATTTTAGTCTTTTTACACCAAACAGCCCTTCAGTTCATCCCCATGGTTT
Organism: Perdix hodgsoniae; assembly: GCA_035772895.1. NCBI lineage: Eukaryota > Metazoa > Chordata > Aves > Galliformes > Phasianidae > Perdix > Perdix hodgsoniae. The sequence goes on from JAPSGF010000053.1 coordinate 3,708,342, forward strand.
AAGCTGAAAAAGGAAACTGAGCATCTAGCGAATTGTTTGCAGAATAAAAGGGCTTTTTTGAAGATGTGAAAAGAACTCAGAAATATTTCAACCAGGTCACTAAGATTTCTTTGAGGATGTAAGGATCTAGTTGCTTCCCTAAGAAGCTTAAAGTACAACAAGAGCAATACCAGAAAGTGAGATTACAACACAAATAAAAAGCAATAAACAGGAGAATCCTTCAACTGCATTTCTGTAGTATAATTACAGTATTTTTATAGCACAGCACCAAACACCAGTAAATAGTAAATAAGTACAAAGAAGGGACAAGCATCAACAGTCTCTCTGACTTGATTTTTTCCCATAACCTTTTGGGTTGTGAACAGTTCTCTAATTTACAGAGCAAACCTTGGGAAAATTTCTTTACCTACATAACCTAATAAATCTCCACACTACATTATCTACTTGTTAAGTCACCACTTTCATGAGATTCAAGACTAATATGAAATCAGTTTGTCCTTTGCTTTCTTGTAATTGCAACACAATGTTTTCCATCACAAATAACATGAGCTACACTTGATTTACTGTGGAACACAAAAATTTCAGCTAATAAGGAAATAAACTGTTCTTCCAGTGGTTAAATCAGCAGTTAGCTTCTGTATTTAGCAGTTTTATATTCATTTATACACACATATCAAGACAATGAATGCTACTAATTGGGCTTGGAGGAAAAAACTGTACGTTGTTCGACACTGAGTCCTTCCTACTTTGTCACATTTATAGATCTGTGACACAGAGAGTGAAGGAGAAAGGGGTAAAGACTGAGTGTTTCCCTTCAGTAAGGAAGGAATCAAGATGAAAGAAACGAACATGGAGATTATATTGACACAACAGTGGATCCAATCCATTGCAGTGTCACATGACAATTTCTTACCTCTCATCATTTACTTGTTAGCACAATGGCATCAGAGCCACCACAGAATAGCAAAATTAAATGTGAACAGCAAAAAAATGTGAAAGAGAATCAGTCTCAAGCATCTAAAAGTGTAGAGCAGAGCTTATATATTTTGCAGAACTGGATGATCTTAAACTAGTTTTTCTTTGACTGTATTCTAATAAGTAGTTCTTTCAGATGCAAAAGAAAATGATGTTGTATAGACCCTTTTTAAGTAACAGTCACTTCTTTGAATAAAGCCTTCTCAAAGCTTGCAAACCTGCTTTGTGTCTTTCTTTACAAAGGCACTATTCTGACAGGTAGTTTATCCAGACTCCCACTAGCTAATTATCCGTTCACTTAATGAGTACAGTAGCTGATCTAGATTTATTACAGTAGCTAGAAGCCTGTGTGAATAAAATATCAGTACTGTTTGTGATATGGCAGCTACCTTGTTTGCAGAATTCTAGTTACTTCCAGGTCATTAAGCCCTGGTCACATCAGATATTTTACTGTCATTAGAAAAAAACATGGTGTGATGACACTAAAGAGACAATGAGTATATTAAGAAGTCAGAAAAGGGCAGAATAAGACTCAAGTATGTTAATTTGGAGCTGAATTACAAATCACAGAAGTCATGAAGATACCTTGGAGTGTATCCTAAGGCACTATAAGAATCAATAGGTTACAGTGAGTTAAGGCAGAACTTCTGTGTATCAGTCATTACATTTGACCATTTGTTTTATGGTACAGGCTAAGCCGTAAGATTTGATTACTTGGTCACTAGCCTAATCACTGCCTTCCCAAAATGCAGTATTGTATTTGGAAGTGTGTGTGTATGCATGCACATGTCAGATCTAACACAGGACAGCAAAAGCTGTTTATAATAAAGCATGAAAGACAGCATTTTCCTGCATAGAATTTTCTTTCACTTCACTAGTAAGCAGTACTTTTAGAGGCAGAAATCCAATACACTTATTTTCAAGAACATCATCTCTCTTGTTTCTTAGGGGAACACTACTTGTTGAGATATAAACACTGGGTGCTCTAATTGTTTGATCTTCATATTCACTGTAAGATAACTTACATTACCAACACTTTCTTGTATAGATTCACCCACTGTAAGTCCTTTTTTGAGTAAATTGTGATATATTTGGAAAAGTTATAGTCATGGATATTTCAGTCATAATTAGATTCTGACACTTCAATCTTATCAATGGCAATGGTTTTAATACCAAGGAAGATTTCCAAATGTCACAGAACATCTGAAAAAGTGCATTATCATCTACATATTTAATTAACTACTTATGCTGACAGCTGTCCACAAATGGACACAGCTATGCATCATGCCTTTCCACACCGTTCAAAATGAAAAGATAATCTGACATAAATGAATATGTTTGAATTTGCAGTCTTCACTATTTCCTTTTAGAAGGATTTGTTCCTACAATTCAAAAGATTGCCAGCATATTCGGAGAAACATTTCAGTCCTTCAGAACAACGTTACACTAATCAGTATTGCAAGAGAAAGCAAATCAGACCACTTCATATTGTGTCACATTTCAAGAAGATTCTGAGTGCATGCTGCTGCTTTTCACTCCCTACTAGCAGTATGAACAGACGTGACTTGTACAGGTGAAAAGCATAGAGCTAAAACATGCTTTTTGCCATTTTGTTCATAGACTTCAACGAGGGCACCTGAAATAAGAAAGATTAGAAGGGGATAATCTGTTGAAACATCTATTTTTGAGCTATGCCTAACCTCGTAATTACTGCAGCTCATCATTCAAAGAGTGAACCTGGGTGAAATATTTTCTGACATCTACATCATCATCTACATTTTCATCTCTATTTTTTGTTAGGCACAACCTTAAACTAAGATCACAATTCCACATTGGTCAAAAAATTTCCCCAGTAACAAATAAGCAGCCCTGTTCTGCACAGCACAACGAGGCTATTAAGTCCATTAGATGTGCTCTCCAGGGTACATTTGCATACAATTGTTCTTTGATTCAGATGGACTTTTTCAGAAAGTTGTAATGTTAGCACAAGTTTGTACAGCTGCCCTTCTGTTCAAGTACATACTGACAGTGCATGTGAGCACTGTTCTGTCACGATTTGGATTTTATCTCCCTGAAACTTGCTGCACACTCAAGCAAGTGATCAAATTCACCATTAGATAGAAATAAACACCTTTCTTTTCTTCCACCTCTCAACAAAGTCTCCAGCATCAGACCACATACTGTAGTTGTATAATTCAGTGAAGAGAAAGGATGTATGATTCCTTACATTAAGCACATCAAATCAGAATATACACTAACTGTAAAATTAATATTAATGATTTCTGAACCAACCATCCTACTTCAACATTCCAGAGGTGATCACTGAAGGAACACTGACACACTTAAAGCTCTAAGTAACACTGTATGTTATCTGCTTGGTGTGCTGGTCATTGTACTAAAAGAAAACAAAATTTTGCAGGATAAGGCAGAGGACCGACAGAGCAGAGGAATGCAGAAGGAGAAAGTTCATAGTGGGGTGTCTATGAAAGCAGATGTGTCTCTGCCTCACTGCAAGGACATGATTTACACCACTGGAACACTATGCATTTTACCAAGCGTTGTTTACAGAGTCCAAGTCAGATACAGATTTTCCTCAGGAACTCCCTTTACCTCCATTCCAGAAGCAGCAGCCACAGGACTCTGCAAGATTTGCCATACTAGTCATTTTATCTTTCTGTTATCCGGCTCCCTGAGGTCACAGGTTGGCAGAGCTCCTGAGCTCTGACAGTCCCCTGCATAGTTATTAAGAATCCACCGACTGCCATTTAGGTCCTTCTCAAGCCTTTCCCCATAGATGCAGATTTAGTTCCAGCTGTTTCAGTCTGAATAGATTGTATTCCTGGAGTGACTTCCTTAGATGCATTTCTTTTCTCTACAGTACTCCATACTGGATCTGCTTGATAACCTTTACAATTTTTTATTTACTACTATAGGTCACCAGAAAAGAAGAACTGGTCTTCCTCACTACTCATATGTTTCACAGTGTCACAGATGCAACAAAATGATTCATAATCACCTAGGGCTGCACTGGCTGTTCCTTTTGCCCAGATACTGGGAGATGTACTTTCTACAATGAACAGATGGGAAAGATACTGAAAGTACATCCCACAGCTTAGAATGCTTAAATCATCGCAGGCTGTTTTTGTATTCTTTGTGTGTCCATTCACTTGCAGGCTGCAATGATTATAAATCAAGCAGCAATACATCCAATTGCACTCCAGAGCTATAATTTAAAGAATAAATAATCATGTATGTTTAAGGGTGTCTTAGTGATGCTATAAAAATGTAAAATTTCCATGTTATAATCAGAGATGCGCTAGCAGAAACTTAGGCAAGTCTCCCTCACCTTGGGCTATTAAGAAAACATTGGAATGTGAAGTAACTCTTCTTGGCAAAGTAATGCAATAACATAATATTTATAATATATCAGGGAGTTGTCAAATCATTCACAGATTGCATGCATTTTACTCATTCTTCCAAACTAAATGTGCATTAGAAGAGTGATCAAAAGATGGAGTCAATAATTAAAAAAAAAAATACATATTTCTAAGAAATTTGAAGTTGTAAGCCTGACAGATACATCAGGTTGGGTAATTTTTCTCCCCAGCAAACAGAATTTACGTCATTTTTTCTTTTTAATATTCAATCTAATATCTGTTATTAAGCAGTCTGCATATCTTGAATACCTGGGTCTCCAAAACACACTTAATTCAGAAAGAATTCCCATTTTGTAGCTGCACGGTATCTTCAATCTCCAAATAAATCTTATGCCATATGATGAACTCCTACATACCTACATGAACTCCTAGTGTTACCTACATGATATCTTTTGCTAATACATCCAAGCAATAATGCATTAAATATTTTACAAGTTCTAAAAGGCATGGCCTATGTGTCTGACCTTATTTCAGCAATCACCTTACCAGCAAAGCACTCACCTGTCAGTGAACTATTTTATGTTCAGAGACAAATCATTAGATTTGCAAGATATGACCTCTGATCCAGCTTACTCAGTAAACTATGGCAGAGTTGCCTGAAGATACACTATCAAGCATAGGGATACAGGAAATGCAAAAACAACGCTGACTACAACCTTGCATCTTGCATGTTCTCACATGTATTAACGTAAACCATCCCAGCCAAATGAAGTACAGCAGGTTATTCCCACTGCACTACCAGCTCTGAGTTCTAGTTTTCCTTAAACTTAATGACTTTCCTACAAACCTAGCAGTCAGTCCAGATCTGTTATCTCAAGACCTTGCAGCAGTGGTCACGTGGCAGGGTAGAGAAAGAGTAGGAATCCTATTTTAATGCAGAATGCTCAGTAGCACAGATCTGGATGTCAAGTTATTCTTAATTTCTATGCATCTGCTCTAGTCCATTTTGAAAACCTTTAAACAAATCAAAACCAACCATTAAATCCCAGGTGAAACACATTAAGAAGTAGAGCACAACAATTGGTGACACACTGTCACCAGAAGGCTCTTAAGAGGTCACACACTGCCTTTTTCTACATATCATAAAATACATTTGTTAATTCAATTTTAGAAACACAAAAACAACAGAAGATGAAAAACTGACATTCTGTGAAAATGAAAGAAATGAAGCTGTACATCTTAGCAGTTTATTGAAGCACAATACTTAACAATATCAGATACTGCCAGTTAGAAAAACTGAATGAATGTAACCTAACAAAATCCTTGACAAAGAGAAGAAAACAATATGGGAATTAAAACAACAACCTGAATTCAGCATCTATTCTTATGAAATTAAACAGACCTGTTCTTACTGTCCTATAAAAAAAGCTCCATTTCTAATGCTGACTCATGCTTATCACATGGATAAACTGGAAGTATTTAGATAGCTGTTACAACTTAAATCAGACATTCTTAAGGCTTTTTAAGACTTTCCTTGAACTGAAGCACATTTGCACATACTTAAAATTATGTGCTTCTCTAAGATTATTTAGCAACCTGCATTAACCTCTGCAGTGCAGGATCACAACTCTTACCTCTGGCAAGAGCTACAACATTCATCAAACTATTCACACAACCCAGCAAAGAGCTTCTTTAGGTGGTCAAGAAAAAAGGCTGTGAATGATTAAAGCAATTCTTACTGCTGTTTGCATCCATGCAAGAAAACTGAACTGGGAAAGAACAAAAGAGAGAGAGAAACATACTTACAGTGTCCAACATCAAGGCAAGGTTATAGGACAAACATAGGAAATAACTGCCTACAAAAGACTACAAGTCAAGCGTTGTAGAAAAGCCTGAAGGCTCCTGGAATATCTAATCTTGTGATTTGAACCTTTAAAAATTATATTTTTAATCAGTAGAAATATATTCTTACTTCAAACTATCACCGATATCATATATATAATGATATATATAATATATTATATATATATAATTTTTATATATTTATCTATATTTATATATATAAGATATATTGATATAATGATATAATAATATATATAATATATAATATATAATATATAATATATACTATATAATATATAATATATAATATATAATATATAATATATAATATATAATTTATATATGGTGATATATAATATCACCATATATCATATATATATAACCCTTCTGTAATTCACCATATATCATATATATAACCCTTCTGTAATCATGTATTTCTTTGTTTTGCTTGCTTTTTAAGTTTATATCATAAAGTTAATTCGTCTAGAGTTTTTTGGTCCTTAAATGTTTTGTTTTGGGTTTTTTTGTTTGTTTTTGTTGTTTCTTTTTTTGCCTCTGTTGTATCTGCAATTGTTGCATACCAAAGAAATAACAATTTAAAATGCTAATATTACACAAAACTTAATAAAAACTTTTCATAACCATCGGATTAACTAGTTATCATTAGTAAACTTCTGTGTATATTGAAGTGTCTACTTATACTATATCACAAGTTATTATTGGGTCACTTTATATATAACTCATGCATTAACAGCTAGTCTGTAACTAAATATTGCAAGGTATCTAACATGAAGCCCTCCAGAAACAAAATTGAGAAAATTATTTCAACAAATGCTACTTCAACTTTTCAACGATATTTTGTACTCGCTTAAATAACTGATGGTAAGCAATGTTTCAAATACCTTTCCTTTATAACCTATAGATATTTCATCACTCATACATGTTGAGTTCTTCAGGCTTACATAATCCTAAATGGTCAAATTCTCTATCAACTGACCTGTGACTGCTCCTGTACTACCACTTCTTTTCATAAAACCATTTAGATTGGAAAAGACCTTCCAACTTGGACCAAGTCCAACCATCCACCCACCACTCCAATTCTACTGCCAAACCAGGTCCCTTAAGTGTCACATCCACACATCTCTTTGATACCTCCAGGGATGGGGACTGCACATACTGCCTGGGCAGCCCGTTCCAATGCTTGCCATCCTTCCTGTGACAAAATTCCTTGTCATATCTGATCTGTATCTTCTCTGATATAACTTGAGGACATTGCCTCAAGTCCTATCACTTGTCACCTGAGAAAAGAGACCAACACTAAACCCACTGCAACCTCCTGGCAGGCAGATGTCAAGCAGTGAGATCTTAGCTCATCTTCCCGTTCTCAGGAATGAACATCCCCAATTCTTCAGCTGCTCCTCACGTGTCTTGCTTTATAGTCCCTTCACATTGGCCTCTTTGCTCTTCTCTGAACATGTTCCAGCAACTCAAATCCCTTGTAGTGAGGGGCTTAAAGCTTAATACAGCACATGAGGTGTAGCTTCACTGGTACCATATCCAACCATTTCCCTCATCCTTCTGGGCTACAGGCTTCACTAAAAGACAATGAAACGAGGACTATGATTTTTATATTTTAGGGCCACCAAACAATTGCCAAGGATGTTCTGAAGCATGTATTACTCTTCCATGTCTTCAGGATGGTTGTTTTCTAGATACCACTTTTTGGAAGCTAGCATACATGTCACCTATAATACACACTAACTTACATGAATATATAATGACAAACCATGTGATACTTTTCCTTTTTTTTTTTTTTTTCCCCAGAAAACTCTATTTTTCGTTTAATCCTAGATAAGGAGAAGCCCAATCTGAGTTTGTATTTAGCACTAAGCTTCAGTTTAGATTAATGTTTAAATGGAACTAAGGTTTTGGTTAAAGCTTGTATCTAACAAAAGCCTTTTCAGATTTCTGTGTCATGAAGTATTCCATTACCATCCAAGCTGAGTTTAAATTACCCAGAAGTGCATAGCCTATTGAGACTTATTGCTTAAATATACAAAAGGTTCAATCAGATAAATTACTGAATCTCATGGTTTTACTTTTCTCACACAGAGTATTTAGTCTATTACCTTTTACAATATTTAATTAAACCATTCTATCAATTATCCTGAACAAATATGCAAATACAACCATAGCTGCTTCATGCCATGTTTTCAGACTTAGTATTCATTAAAAACTCTGCTAGACTTTGTAACATATTAAATTCATTTTGCTATTTTAGCAATTGTCTTACCTAAGAAAACTGTTCCTTATAATTAAAGCATTTGTTCTTATTTGGCACATTTCCCTCTGTAAGTTGAATATAAAAGCCGAGGAAGAGTTCCCTGTGGTATACATAGGTCTGGTATTTTCGGGTGGGGGAGAAGCACATACTCAGGGTTGTGTTTTTTTATCTGAATGAGAAAGATATAATCACCCATCACAAAATCATGTACTTTATCTCATCTGCACAACAAATTATAGGCTTGTAAAGCCCATTGTCACAAGATATTACCAGGATCAAGGTATCAGTGTTACACACAGATGGGTTGTATAATAACACCAACAATGAGAACTTAATAATCACTGTAGTAGAACATAACCTTTTCTGGAAAGGAATTTTATGCAAAGAAGGCGAATTTCTCTGGTTGTAAACAACTTCAGTAAAAATTGGAAAATTCACAACATCAAAACCTGTCCATGTAAACCCATAGTTCTCATCCCCACCTCTTACTTGTTTATCTTCAGCTGTCACTGCCCACTGCCCACACCTCCTCTGATATTGCAACACAGCACGTGCTGAAGCTATGCATTCCTCCCTCCCTATTCACTGTGAATTAAACAAATTATTATATGCTCAGGATAAAGAAATGACTGGAATCTCCATCAGATATTAAAATCACTAAGTCAGTGGAAAGGAATTTTTGACATTACTAGGCTTTGGATCTGACCTTACAAGAATCTTTCCTTATATGTACAAAATGCTAATTATTCTCCCCTGACACATTTTCCTATTACTCTTCTCTCTATGATGCCTTTTTACAATCTAGTTTCTCAACAAAAATTAGAAAACTGATCAAGTAAAATCAGGATCTCCTCATTAAAATAGTAAAATTGCCAGAATTTTCCCTCATTCTGAGTTAATATTTCATTGTAGACAGGAGCGTCTTTCATACGCAGCAGACATCCGGTGCAAACCTCAGTATGCTGAATAACGTGTGCATGAGGGCAGTGTTTTTACTTAACAAACTTACAGTGTTATCAGTGAACATATGTATACCAGAGAAGCCCTTCAACCGGGAAACAAATGATTATTTATTTATTTTATCTCTACTAGTACTATGTGGTGATGTATCAGTACTTGTATGTGTAAATAAATTAAATTAATGAGTTAATTGCAAAGAAACACAAGAATTTGTAAAAGCAAATCAATTAAATCAAAAACAGTCCAGAAGTAAGCATAATGCAATTAGCGTTCTAATATTCTAAATAACTCTAATAAACAGGATCTTAATTACACAATAGGTCAAAACAAAATTAAGTGATATGAAGAAACTTTATGCTGCTACACTACAGAGCTGAGTTTAAAGAAAATGATGTGTGTTAATGAGGTCAAAATACTGTTATCTAAGAATTTAATATTGTTAATAGACAACAACCCTTGTTCAAGCAGGGCCACCCAGATGGCTTCTGAGCATCTCTAAGGAGGAGACTCCACAGAATCCCTGTTCTGCCTGTGCTCAGTAACCATCTGCATCATCCATCCATCAAAATGCTGTGAACTGTTGCCAACACTTAACTCCTATATTGAGCAAGCAGTAATTCCGTCTAGGACTAAGGAACACAACTCCAATCCAGGCAGCATGTGACAAAACCATTACTTGTTTGCTTTTTAGGTCCAAGGAGATAATCTCTAATATTTATTCTTTTATTGAATCCACAGCCTGGTAAATTAATGATTTACTTTACAGGAAGAAGTTGCTAAGAGGATTTTCCTAAGAAGTATTTGCCTAAAGCTCCTACAGTGAAATCTGAATGGGAAGAAAATACAGAAAGGAAAGTGTTCTCCTGCCGAAGGTATTTACACAGTCCCATTATCATTCTATTTTGTGACAGATGATATTAAAAAGCTCTGTAGCAATAGTCAACTCCAAAAGCTAGAGAGATGTAATTACCACCTTAAAAACTGAAAGTAATCTAGCCCAAGAACAACAAATGGCTGGTTTTAGAACTTTGTTTCTTGCACAGCAGGTATCCTACCAAGAAAATAACACTAGGAGAAATGGCACCCCAAAGACATTCACATTAAGGCATGTATCTGTTGGCACTTCCCTGGAAGAGACAACAGAAGGGTAAGGGTACTGCTAGCCAGGGCCGGTTGGGGTAGCGGGGCAGGGACAAGGGCAGCACAGAGGATGGAGGAGTTCAATGATTTCATAATTTGTGTGTTAATGGAGTGAGACAGGGCAACACTGTAACTAAACCCATTCAGGTTTTAATACCATTAGCAAGGGATGGATCATGGGTACCTAAATTTATCAACCTGAGGTCTAGTATAGATGAGTATTTACTATTCCAGTGACTTCTTATTGCACTTTTCCAGAAAAAACAGCCTCCTTACATTTTCTTACCAGCACTCCTATTACATACCTGCCATAAATCAGAGCATACACGTGTTATTTTTGTCCTTGCTTGACATTGAAGTTACTGCATATCTTTCAGTAGTGTTTAACTGAAAACGGCTATTCAGCCATCTCTGTTGTTTTGAAGATGTTCTTTGATGGGGGGGGAGCATGACTAATAGCATATACTTTTTAAGCTAAAAGAAGTTTTTTTCCACATTTAACTCTAGCAGAATAAATAACAGCTCACTTAATTCCAACACCTCTCCCCACACACCCCACCCCACCCCCCCAAAAAAAAGAAAAAAAAAAAAGATGTAATGAATACGAAGAATGAGCAAATACATAAGAAATATTTTTAAATGTATTTCTGTCGCCTGATGCCCAAATACCCTCTGATTGCTCTCTCAGTAGCTTGACTTCCTCTTGCTACTACCAGCCAAGGGGCTGCCATGGAGAGCCCTGAACGAAGTGATGAACCCCACTTTCTGCCCTTCTGGTACTTTCCAAAATCTGAAAGTAAAGCTTGAAATAAAATTGACTCTTTGCTCTCAGCAAGAAGTTATATTTATAAAATGTCCTGGTCAAACACAATAAAATCACACTGAGTTAGAAAATTGCTTTTGTAATTGATTCACTAGTTTTCATAGAAGAAAAGGCATTTCAGTAGCATTTTCATTAAGCTGCTTGTCTACAACAACCGCCACCACTCCTCCTTCCAAATCTCTTTCTAAAAACATAGCCTCTTAGTCTGAAATAAGCAGTGCAACAAAAAAACATGGTACATAGTGGCAAGTTGTGCTGTAAAAGTCTGGACAGTGAGATTTTGACAATCTGCTGTTATTCAGAACTGCCAAGCATAGCACAGAGGCAGCAGCCCACGTGTTTAGCACAGCAGGAATCACTAACAGTGCAAGGCTTGTGCTCCTGGTGCCTTTATGCTCCTCCTGTCCAGCATGCAGACAGCCCCCGCTCATCACTTCTACTACTGCTCAGGGACATCCCAGAAATCAGCAGGATAACACAGATGGGGCCCAGATTATTTTCAAGACTCACAATTATGTCAGTCAGAAACTTGTAAGACTTTAAATATCCAGTGGAAATAGTCTTAAAAGCTGCTGCACTTCCCATCATGTCTGAAAAGCATTCCTCAGTATGATGAGCCAGAGACAGGCAGGCAGTCCACTCCTTAAAATAGTTTGGTTTTTTTCCTATGTCATTTTTAAGATGCCATGGTGATAGGACCCAAGTCCACAGAAAACTTGGGCTGGACACATTATCATTACTTGTTAAATAAAAAATATTCTCCAACTACAATGACAGACTTAAAATTCATCTACAGAAACTGGATTCTATACTAATATTACAAGAAGAACAGTAAAAAAAGCCAAAGTCTTACTTTATACAACATAGTGTTTTCCTTTTCTAAATCTAAATCCTCCCTTCTTCCCTGAGAAGGGATAAGCCCTGTGAGCAACTCACATCTCAAAACAGCATAAAGATTTCTATGTTATCATCAAGTATTTAGAGTGAGGTATGTTTATTTTCACATATTCTTCTGAGAAAAGCTACAGTGGCTAAATTAATATTCCTTAATGTGTTCCCATTGCTTTGCAGTCAAATTTCAGAGAACTCCACACTGAAGTTTTCCCCCTCCACCAGTTCACTGCCAGTGCCTTGGCACTAATCACTATGTACACCTGCACTGCCTGAGCACCTGCACAGCACCCCCAGTTTCTAAGCTCACAGAAGGGTTGCAAAGATTGCCATGTATATACAGCTGTATTTGAGATGGCCTGCGTAATTAGGGTATCCTCACTCGTGATAGTAAAAGCAGTTGCCAAAGCCAGCGAAGGCCACAAGGAGGTCAGCCCTTCTGCCGTTTGGTCCCCATGCCTGTGGTTCAGCTCTGTGCTGCTACACAGCACACATTTTTTGTGCAGAATCTCAGAAATCTGCAGCATGCACTCACTTTTGAAATATGACGAACAGAGGTCTACAGTGTACACAGATCTGCAGCATAGTGTCTCAGATTCTCAATTCTAATTTAAACATCACAACAGAAAAATACTGCATAAAGATCCCAAGAACCTTCATTAAAAGCAAACCTGTTTTCTATTGCCAAGTTTTAAATGTCAGCTTTGCATTTTATTTGAAACACTTTCTTGAACAAAGGGCACTCTTCTTATTAAAAAAAATAATAATAATTAACCTGATCTCACATGCTTTTATATATTGTAATTCATGGATTACTGAAATCCATAATTGAATAATATGCAGATGTCACCTAGAGGTACTAAACCAATTCTCCTACTTGTAATTGCCTGACTAAATAAGAATGACACTAACTTTAGCATTTTCTCTCCGATTAAGACCACTATAGATTTGTGGTTGCCTCCACGTAATATAAATCAATAAAGAATAATTTTCCAGGCAGCAAATCAATCCTCAGTTCACAGACCCTAATACCCCTGTGCAGGATTTATCGAAAAAATGAATGGCAGCCTTGTTAGTGGATGTACAACATGCTTTGCAGGCACATAATGGTTTAAAGCCCAGACTACAGCTTATACTGCGACACTTGCCAAATTCCTTAACTCTCCCCTTGCCTTTGCAAGAATGTGGAAACAGAAGAAAGGGAAACGGGTATCTTCAAAGGAAGAAAGGAAATTTTAAATATGTATTCACTTTATGCTCTTCTGTGTTAGCATCTTGGTATCAAGATATTCCTATACCTTCTATAAGACTTGAATGGAAGCACACTAGTAGGCAGAGTTTAGTAAAATGATTTGCTACTAGATAGAGTGCAGACTGATGCTTTAATAAAATTAAGCTGTCCGGAAAAGAACCAATGGAGAAAAAAAAAAACATTTGAAAATGTTAACCAGATTAGATCTAAGCTTTTATATACATATTTCTTCCAATATTTTCCAAATAACTTATCTCACAGAGAAAAAAAATGAGATTGAACTCCTACATTTCTCTTGTTTTGTACAACAATGCACTGTTACAGGATATACTTCTGGATTGGATGGACCACTTCCTGGATCCATGTTAATGTCCATGCTTCTACATATACAGAAATTTTTTGGTCACTAAAACTACATTACTTTAGTGCTAGAAGCAATATACCAAATGGTAAAGGGCTATGAACAATCTCTTGCCTTGTCACTTGATAGTCCCAGTACATGCATTATTGGAGTTTATCTCATTCTTACTGGAGGTAAATGCATTCTGAAGGCACTCAGTGGAAACAGAAATTTACCACTATTTAACAGCAAACTACAGGCACACTTGGTGCCAGGGCAGGAGGGAGGTGGCAAAGATGACAAACTGTTAACAGCAAGGAAAGTCTAGCCCCACCTAAAGTTGGAGCTAAAATAAAAACCTTAAGATCCAAACATGGAAAAGTGTCAAGAATTTCAAGTGATAGTTCAAAAAACTTTTACATGATAGTCAAGCTGCATCACCATAATCCACTCTTGAATCACTAAGTACCAATGCCAATGTGACCTTTAAAAATGAGAAGGATTCAAACTTTCCTCTATACAAAGAACAACGGTTGCTCTTTCTCATAAGGCAGTGGAAAGAAAAAGTAAAATAGAAGCTGTAGACACAGAATTTTATGCAGAGAAGGCAAAAATTATGCCTTCTGCCAGACTGTTATGAAGAAAGAACTTGTCATAAATTCAAACGAGGCTCATTCACTTAAACATAAAATAAAGGTTGAGTGCAACCTTCAAGCAAAGGAGACAGAAAATGTGCAGGCATTGTAATATCCACGCTTCCCCACAGCGCTGAGAAAATAGGACCTTAATTATGCAACATTGTTGTCACCTACAATGAGAACTAATGCTCCCCCACTGGTTTCTGAAAATCTATTCCATTCTCAATACAGTATCAAACCCACATCGCATACACTAACTTCTCATTTTACTTCCAAGGTTAGGTTTTGTAGGTGTGGTTGGTTTTTATTTTATATTGTGAATTTTGCATTTGTACTGGGAAATAAATAGAACTGGAGAAAATGTAGTATTCATTAAAACCTATTTCTCAAACAAATTGACCTTACTCAAAATTAATATCCCCTTGCCCCACAGCTCCTGCCATTTCTGCTAATATTTTTCAATGGAATAGTCAGATACTATTTAAAACCACTTGGTAGATTCTTTTCATTAAGGTAAGGTCTGTAAATGTAATCTGGGAAAATGGAATATTTAAGAATTCTAAAAAAGAAGAAAAGTAATCTGTACTAGTAATTTGTCCTTTCTGGTCTTCCTCCACTTACTTAAGCCATTTACTTAAACTTCATTCCAACATCTCTTTTTGCTCCTATTCCAGTGTTTGACTATCCTTGTAAGCATTTATTTTTCTCTTATTTCCAGCTTGATTAAACTGTATTGCATGGTCCATTGCTATTCATCCTTTTCTCTTGCATTTCTATGATGAATCTTGCTTCATCTTCACTGTAAATAAAAAAAGATTCCAGTGATCCTTTAATATGTTCTATTCTGTCATATAAATAAAATTCAGAGATTCTTCTACTGCTTTTCTTTTTAGGATTTCACTTTGTTCCCCCCCCCCCCCCCCCCCCCATCTTTTCATCATAAACAGAACAAGGAGAATACTTGACGTATCAACTAAATACAGTGTTTGAGGTAACAGAAAACAAGAAGCACCAAATTTGATTTTCTTCCTACAAAGTTTGATTAGAGGAAAACTGTTCCAAGCCATTAGTTCATGAGGTAAAGCTTATCTCACTAATTGCACGAAAGCTTGAAAATAAATGTAAACATAAATGGATGACTTTATGGTCACTGCTTTTACCAAACCAGCTGAGAACTCCTTTCCTACTGTAGCACTGAAACTTGATGGTATTGAAATGTGAGAATGGAGTCTGATGAGAATGGGACACTACACTTTCGTATAGATTGCATTCATACAGATTCATATAGAAGCATGAATGAAACGAGCACAGAACCAGTAATCATTAACTAGAGTAAACATATAACCTTGTATTTGTAGAGATAAATCTGTTGACGTAAACAACAGAAATGAGAACAACAAATGGCATAGATGCAAACAATTGCACTGACCACCATGGCATAGAAAGTAGCAAATAGGTCAACTAGTAAATTATTCAGACAAAAATCAACAAAAACCTTGCATCTACATTAAACATTTCACTTTATGATACTGGTCTGAATTTGGTATCTGTGCTGATTTAGGACTGCTTAAAAATAATTTCCATCCAAACCCTTGACTGATCTATGCCTCCCATGAATTACCACCACTCAGGTCTCCTGCACCACGCACACAATTTGCCTGCCTACCAAGGATTACAGCACATTACACAGAATGAGTCCTCTTACCCTGTTTTGCAGGGTAACATGTCACAAATGTAGTTTTTCATTTCAGTTCATCACTGCTTATGCGGTTGAGCAAATAAAACACTTTTATTTGGACCAAATTTACCTGAAATTTTCTAATTTCTTTTCCATTTATGTGATCTTTGAAGAAAACGAAAAAAGGTGAAGCATGTATTTTCTCAGAAAAATTCTGAGAAGTTTTGTGCAAACTCAAAATTATTATCCACCACTCCACAATAATCA
This sequence comes from Perdix hodgsoniae, assembly GCA_035772895.1. Taxonomy (NCBI): domain Eukaryota; kingdom Metazoa; phylum Chordata; class Aves; order Galliformes; family Phasianidae; genus Perdix; species Perdix hodgsoniae. Next base: position 3,724,809 of record JAPSGF010000053.1, read on the forward strand.
TTATGCATCGAAAAAAATAAACAAAGATGCAGTAGCTAATGCGACATGCTTACACCTTCACATGAAACCAATCACCACACATTTCAGCATAAGCTGGTTTTGGATTATACTACCAGGTATATTCAGGAAGTGCTCTGTATTTTCAGAGCTGAGAAGCTCATATCTCCATCTACCTACCCCGTGCCCAGCTCATGAGTTTGATTCCTGAAGCCAATTTCCATGGAGTCCCTAATTAACAGGACTCCACACAAAACGTTGGGTTCCTTTCAGCTCTAGCTCCTGTCTTTGCTATTAGAAAAATCTCATGCAACAGCAATCTAATTAGTCATCAATTACTGCTAGATGAGAGGAAAAGAATCAAGATGCCCTTCACATGGAAGGTATTCGTATTTCATCAAAATCACTCAGTAAAAAGAGAAAGAATAGCAAGGAGTATTGCTTTTGCCTAGGGGAGCTAAGAGGGCAAAGACTAGGTGCCTAGTTCCTGTTTCATTTACAGTTGCTGAATGTCATTCAATACCTGCTTAACATAAAATGGAAGCACTCACTGCAGGGACTGTGAAATATTGAGCTGTTAAGTGAAAAAAGGATTACAGCCTATTCCTCCTGCTCCCAAGGTTATGCTGTAAAAGAGTAATCTTACCTCTGCTCTTGAAAGCAAACCTGAAATGACCCAGAGCTGGTGCAAACCCCATTCTGAGCTATCACCCAGGGAGGGTAAGGGCTGAAAACAGTTGAAAGACAGATGAGGGGAAAGCATACTGCAACTCTCAGTCTTATGCTTTCCATCTCTCTTAACTCTTCAGCAAATCTAGCCCAGGAACCTTAAACTTTATAAAGCAGCATGGTTCACAAGAGCTAGCCATGCTACCATGCTCCCAGCAAAGAATCAATCAGTGGAACACCATTCTACTGATATCCCTGTAAATTAGGCTCTTTTTCTGTATCTCAGAGGGGTGGAGCACTTCCTGAGGCACACAGACTTTTGAAGCCCCATCTGTACTATACTCACACGTTCCAAATTCAGCAATTCTTGCTCTTAATAAAAGAATGACTTAAGCCTTTGCATGGGGCATTATCTATATGCCAATGCAAATGTTTCTTTTAATATCAACTCAACCACATATCTTAATCCATGCTATCTCAAGCATGTTGTTACATTGGACACAACATTAAACAGTTTAGTAAATCCAGATGGCCAGATGCCTTGTTTAAAATGCAGCCAGTATTCTACTTTAAGCAAACTTAAGTGCATCTACAACTTTTCTGCTATTATGGGGTCATCACTAACAGTAAACCAGTTTAAGTTTCTTAAGCGTGTCCACTATTATTTAATGCTTGATCATCCAAAATATATGAGAAATTAGAGAATTGAAAGGAGGTCTCATGTGCAAAACAAAACTCAATGCAAACAAATTCAAGCTGACCTGGGATTTGAACTCATGAACAGAGAGAATAAGCTTCAGGGATCTCTATCTAGTAACTTCTGAATTGAATTTTGCCCTATATTGTTTATTTTACAGCTTTTATGCATATTCCCCTCTATAATTTGCACATCACCTTGTTCATTACTGAAATAGCATTTCAGTACATGTCTAATGGAAATAATTACTATAAATTGTTTAGAACTGTGAAGCATGTGGGACTGAGCTTTCATTTCAGCAGTAAGTCTATATAATCACACCGAGAGCTGCTCTAGAGACTTTTTATAAAGTAATCAAATTGTGAAACTTAGCAATGCAATCGATTTTCTTGTCAGAATATCTACATCACTGCCTGGGATGCCAAATGGTTGATCTGAAATTCAGTCACCTACAAGCCTAGGAGCAATCACCCACCCACCAAAACACTCAAAGAGATAGGGGGGTCAGTTTTAAATGAGTTGCCTAATTATCTGCAATGCATTGGTAGAGCAAAACAAGTGGCACTGAGGAACGTGTGCTGTATTCAACAGCTTTTCTTTTTCATTTCTTATTGATGCTTTTTCATTCTCAAATACGGCTGCCTTCTTTCATGCCATGTCAGAAAAGACACATGATAATGTTGTAGCATTCAGTGAGGAGCTGCTTCATTAACAAGTGAGTTATGTCACATCCTTTCATACCTTGCCATACAACTGCAACAATTTGACAAGACAGACCTTAACACAATGCATCAGCTGAAGTGTACAGTGAAATAATGCTTTCAGAAGCATGCTGTCATTACAGGATTTTTTTCTTTTTCTCTGCTCCATAGGCTTTCCTTACTGAAAGCTGCACAGATCTTTCAAACGTATCTTGTTTGACCCCACGCTGACTCATAAATCCTAGTATTACCTATTAATAAGTCATGTGGCACAGGATGGTTTGAAGTAAAATTGTGGACGGTACCACAGTACTATATACTGTATTGTTATTCCTTTGTGGCTTTTTAAGTGAAGTTTCCAAACACATAAAAGGCATGACAATACCCAGGGTTTCATATTGTGTCGTTGTTTTATGTCTGTTTCCTATATAACCTTTCACACAACACTTCATCTTTCCCTGTCTCAATTTTCCAGTCTGAAAAAAAAACGAATAATACAACATCACTTCTCAAGAACGCTACAGGAATATACTAACTGTTAATTAAATTAAGAATTTTTCTTAAAAGCAGCCAGGGGACTCAAATAGCCAAAATCAGCAAAAGTCTCCAAAAGACTCACACATAAGTTCAACATATTGTTTTTAACATTTTTTTTTTTCTTTAATTGGATTTACTAGAAAACAAATTGTACTTGCTGTTGATTTTCAAACATGTCCCAGAGACTAAGATCTGCAGGACCCATTCAGAACATTTGTGCTTTTAAACTCCAGTTAGGAAATTTAATGCTTGCAACTAGTACCCTAAAATAAACAAGAGAGAGAATTCCTTGAGAAGTTTAGTGGCCCCACTCATTCTATTGAATGAGAAATACAAGTTCAACAGCTACAGCCATCCATGTATGATCTGAAATTTCTCCCTGTGGTGAATAAGTCCCCATGTATCATAGGAATACTTCCCTGTTAAAAAGGTATCAAATACAAAACATTATTACTTGGTAGTGTTTTCTCCCTAATGAGCCACTGAAGATTTTAGAGTTTGTGTTTAACAGAAGTGCTAAGAATATTTTCCCAAGTACCAGAAGTGAGCTTTCCAACAACAGGAAAGAGAAAAGAATGGCATTTTACATATCTCTTAATTATCTCTGTTCTTGGCAGAAGGGCCAAGTATGCTTTAGAACCTGAATTAAGAGCTGGCTTAGCTCCAACTTGTGAGCTGTTTCCATTATCTCACTAACCACAACGTACCTTGCACATACATGATGTACCTGAATTATGCACATACAGACTATAAAGACAAACACAATCTATCTTGTCTGACCTCCTGCCTGAGTAAGGCCCCAGTACTTCCCTAAATAAGCATTCCTTGAACAGCACTTCTAAACTTAAATTAAGACGCCAGAAAATACGACAGAGAAAGGTGAGTTACTCAGGAGGTTAATTACCTGTACTGCTAAAGCAATACACCTTATTTCTAAGTCTGAATGTGTATCTCATTATACATCTACACACTAGAATACAGAAACCATTGTTTTCTCATTCCTTAAATACACACTGATTAAATTCCTCTCCAGTCTCTTCTTTGAATTATAGAACAGCTTGGGTTGGAAATGACCTTAAAGATCATTGAGTTCCAAGTCCCTTGCAGAAGGCAAGGTTACCAACCACGAAAACAGGTGCTAGATCAGACTACCCAGGTCCCCCATCCATCCTGGTCTTGAATGCCTCCAGGGATGGGGCATCCACAACTTCTTTGGGCAGCCTGTGCCAGTGCCTCACCACCCTGTGAGTAAAGAATTTCTACTTAAGATCTAACTAAAATCTCCCCTCTTTTAATTTAATGCCATTCCCCCTTGTTCAATCACTGTCAGACTGGGTGAAGTGTCAGATTTTTTCTTTCTACTGGAATAGACAGTCCTACCCTAGAAGTCACTGACCACAGAAGCATTCAAGAAATGTTTAGACATTGTGTTGAGGGTTATACTTTAGAGAGAACTATTGGTGAAAGCCAGAAGTCTGGACTGGATGATTTTGTAGATCTTTTCCAATGCTGGTGATTCTATTATTCTAACAGCCACTACATCTGTATCAAGTAGCCTTTGTTACTATTTTCCCTGTTGGGAGGCTAATGATGTCACAAGATTCCAGAGAGTAGACAAGCTCTGAGATGACCAAGGGAAACCAAGAAAAGTAACTTTCAGGGAAAGAGCAAAACTGTCAATGGTGTTCTCTGAACTAGATGTCCAGCATACAGCTAAACAAATAAGTGATAGGATAGGTTAAAAATTGGCAAATGAGTAAAACAGTGTAAATGAGATTACATTAGGCTGATGGCCTAGTGAAGTTCCACAGAGGTGGATATACATGTAGACTGGGGGATAAGTTCTAGGTGGCAGACCCAAGGAAAGAAATTTGAGAGTTCCAGTCGGTGACAAATAGAATCTGAGTCAGCAGTACGACTCAGCAACCCAAAGAACCAACCATACCCTGATATGCATCAGACCAATAGCTGCTAGCAGGTCAGAAGGGACTGTCCCCCTCTGTTGTGCATTGGTACAGCTTCCTTCACCTTGAGTGCAGTTCTGGATGCCACAATATAAGGACATAAAACTACTAGAAAGCACCCAGAGGAGGGCTGTGAAGATAGGAAAGGGTCTAGAGGGCAAGATGTATAAGGAGTAGCTGAGGTCCCTGGCTTTGTTCAACCCAGAGCAGAGGAGGCTGAGGGGAGGCCTTACGGCAGCCTGCAGCTCACAGGGGACTGAGGGGCAGCTCTGAGATCTCTTCTCTGCATTCAATACCTGAGGAAACAGCATGGAGCTGAGTCAGGGAAGGGTGAGGTTGGCTATTAGGAAAAGGTCCTGCACCAGAGGCTGCCAGGCATGGAAGGGGCTCCTCATAGCAGTGGGCATGGCTCAATGCCACCAGAGTTCAAGAAGCATTTTGGACAATGCTCCTAGACATTTGAATTTTGGGTGGTCCTTCATTGAGCCATTGGGACTAGATGACCCTTGTGGGTCTCTTCCAACTCAGGATACTCTGTGATTCTATTACATGATCTTCTGAACATCACTTACACATTCAAGGTAGAACAGTAAAAGGTGCAAAAGGTAAATTGATGAGTCTGTTGAGTTTCGCCCATCTCAACACTTAAATCTGTGTCAATTTAGAGGAAACTGAACAAATTTCTCCAACTATTGTAGATCTCTCTCCCTATCCTCTCCATCATTAGGATTTATGACCAGTGAGCTACCAATTTAATCAGTCTCTATAGAAAGACTAGTGGATTAAAGGATGCTTATTCCAGACTTGCAAAACCTCGTTCATAAAGAAAACAACTTTTGTGAAGAGTGAGGTATTTCCTGCCTCAGAGTTACTGTTCAGCACAAAGAAAACTTTCAAGTTTTTTCTTTACTACTTTTATTACATCTTTCTCTCTCATTCTCTCATTTAAATAAAAGCCCTGGAAACCTATGGTTTCATAGATTGCCCACAACCCACAATTTATGGATGCTACTTGCAACCTTCAAAAGCTTTTAAAAATAGTACTGGATCTATTATTGTGAATTACAGTAATTGCAGCAAAGATTTAAGAGGCACTTTGAGAAATTTCAATTTCATGGTATGTTTCTGAACCCTTCCTCTGCATCTGAGGGAAAACACAGTTATTTTTCTGAAAGAGCTTTTCTTCTCTTTTGATATAAAGTTTCAATTGAAACTTCAGTAACAAAATTTCTCATAAGGAAAAAAATGCTGGGTTTCCAATTCCAGTTGCAAAAGAGTCAAAGATGGTATAAGACTCCAGCCTCACCTCAGCCCTCAGAGTACAAAAAGAAAATCACCCCCAAAAAAGGAGAGCACAGCCCCTGGGATTTCTATGCTCTCTAGCCTTCAGATACTGATGTTTTGAGCTGAAGGATCTGATAAGGTAAATGTATTCTTAAATGAATAATCAGAACTGATCCCCAAACTATGGTATTCATGTGAACACTAGCAGATTTGGACTGAGTAAGTTCATTGGTACATTGAAGTAGAAAAAATACTTAATGATCTCTCCACGTTTCCTTACACAGACTGCCTATTCTGCAGTTAAAACACCCAACAGATTAGTGCACTAGAGAAGACAAGAACCATGTGAAACTTAAGTAAGCAAGGAGGTCAAGGAGGTCCAGTCCTTGACTTTTGCTTTCAAAAATGCAGGTTTTCCTATCTTGATTCTGAAATAATCTGTAGCCTGTACCACCCCGAACAGACAGGAGGTAAGCCTGCTGCAAGACAAAGGAGAAGCAAAGTCTCATAAAGAGTTTTTTCTCACTGAGCTGAAAGGAGACCTGGTGGAAAGGATCAGCTACAAGGACAGAAGGAGCTTTGATACCAAGGCCTTCAGCTTGCAGATTGTTTCCCAATGATTTCCAGACCTCACAGTGATTTCTTTCTCTATGAAATAACAAAGAAAGAAAGAATAGAAAGAAAACTAGGAGAAAGAAAAAAAGGATAAACTCTTGTTCTAGTTGTAGTTAATGTTGAAGCAGATTTTATGACCCAAACTCTCTCATGGTTTTCATGTGCTCATTCCAATAACTAGATGTAAGACAAAATTTTTAGCTGATGAAACTGTAATTGCTTGATATGCAAGTTTCCCTCACATGGATTGCATTCTCTGCAATCTGTGCCCATTATATTCTTCTAGAACATTCTATAAGCATAACTTCATAAAAATTTTATAGACAATCTATTGAAATTGCCCCCTACATACATACAAGAAATTTTTTTGTCAGTACAACGTAGTCATTTACAGCTTCAGATGCCACCCAGATGGATTCCCTTAAACTCAGTTCAGACCACCTATTTATTTGAAGGTGTGATGTTACTTAGTTTCAAAGAGAGTAGAACTTCTTGCTTTCCCCCTCCCCCACCCCCCATAAAATATGAAATTAATCAAAACCATTAGCTTTTTTTTTTTAATGTAACTATAATGGCAGCAACAGAGGTATCTATTCTCAAAATACAGTAACTTCTAGGAGGGAAAGAAATGATCAGTAATATCATTGGCTTTGACTTCTGATTTGTCTGCTACTTGCAAGGCAGTTTCATTGATGCCTCATCAAGTTTTAAATTATAGGTATGGGAGCAATCATGTTGTTCAGATACTGGGAAGATTAGCTATTACCATAGGAATAGGAAATGAATCAAAGTTTCCTTCCTTCCCCTTCTTTCACCTCCAACCTTCTCATACTACAGATATTATCAATGCTCAAGTTTGGATGAACAGCTTGCAGAGACTTACTAATGCCCATCTTCAAATGATTGATTCAGACAACTGCTTTACTGATCGGGCTCCAGCACAGCTGTGTTGGTCGGTATTAGATTTGGTCTTACGTTTCCAGCAGTTTTCGAAGCACTCTATCAGTTTTGCACTGCCATGGCTCTGAACTGCCTCCCTTGTCTGAAACTGACAGCCCCTGAAAGGAGGATGAAGTAGAAGAAAAGAGATGCTAAACTTCTAGCTTACTTTTCCAGAACAAACAAATGCCAGTCCCTTTGGATTAAATGGAGAGTTATCATCTTCATAGGCACATGAATCCAAAAACAAAACAAAACAACAACAAAACAACCAAAACAAAACAACCCCACAACTGCAATCCCCCAGAAGGCAATGAATGCTAATAAAGCATGCACTGTCACAGGGAGGGAACGGGAACAAAGCAGTCTAAATGTGGCGAAGAAAGCAGGAAGAAAATAGAGGCTTAAGACAAAATATTTGCTCGAACAGTAAATGCAAAGAAGTCTATCATACATACGCCAAATGTCAATAGCATGTGTAATTTTTAGTTAGAACAGCACAATTACAGCAGAGAAAAGGGATTCCTTCCTCACTCTCATCTCTCCCTAATTTCTTTGTACGTCAAGACACAGTAGCAAAACTTGCCTGTTTTAGAGGTTATATATGCAGAATTAATAGAGGCAGCCCAGCTCAGACTCTCAGGCATGTCAGCTCCCCAAATACACTTCCTGTACTGCCGTGATCTATTTCAGTATTTGCTGGAGCATGGCAGGGGTTGTTGAATAAGCTCTTTCTGAAAAGCTTCTATTAATGAAGTACATTTTTCCTAAGGTTTTTTTTCCCCCACTGTTCTCCTAATGAAAAGATAACTACATTGCCCACATAGTGTAAATAACAATAAGTGTTTCTACTTTGTTTTTTACAGCTCAGATTCATGCACATTCTGACAGTGAGAGGCAAGCTTATTCTGTCCAGTGACATTTTATTATTTTAATTTCTCCAAATACTGTGGATTTCATATTTTACCATTCAGTAAATAGTTCTTACAGTTAACAGATGTTCAATCAATAAGTCCCTGTAGGAAGAAGGATCTGGAAACCTCTCTTCTGTCTGGTATTAGCTTGAGCTACAGCACAAATCCAGTGTAACCAACACAGATTTTTTTGCCAAGTTACCTAACAATGGGGTGTATGGTCTGAAAGCTGTAACAACACTTAGCAAGTGGTATATGACATATTTGATTCCTTCAGCAATATTCCCCACTAACACATGTTTGGCTTTCAATGGCCCTACTCCTTCCTTGTTAGCAATATACTGTAGAGCCTGGAGCAACACACTACAGTTCAGAAGCCAGCCAACTATCACTGCTTTACAAAACAATTCTGTTGCTGAATCAATATTTTTATGGCCTCCAGCTACTAGAAATGTCAGTATTTTTAGAGCTGCCAAAGCACTGAAATGTCATTTTCAAATCAAGGCCTAGATGATGATCTCCATTACATTTGTATAATTGGATGTCAGCAGAATCACTCAGGATTTGCAGATGAAACTGCTCAAAATATAGTCTCCTCACCCTATTTATTTTTTAACTTGCCTCCTAAGCCACTATTTTTAGATTACCTCATCTTGAGGAAAGGCAGGTAGCTACAGACCTGACTCTATTAAGACAGCTGTTACAGCTTCGTAATTCTTCACTGACCAGCTTCCTCGCAAGCTGTCAAACTTCTGCTGCAGCAATGGCTAGAAACATCATCAAAGGAGCAGATGTGTGCCTCAGCTGTTAAGCTGACCAGATACTCTTCCCAACAAACTCAGTGCTCCTTTTGATCATACTGCTTAGCTTCCATTCTGTCATTTATTTTCTCCTCTTTCTGTAACATTAGCCTAGTTTGCGGCAATTATTTTCCCAATATGACTTCAGAGAACAAACCCCTTACTTACAAGTTCATTTTTTACATAACTACAGACTTTTTCTTCATTTTCTACTTCACAACATGTGACTGCATACATGCACAGGAAAGAGGCATATTTTAAATATGACTCTATAGTTGCTGGAGACAGGGAAGAGTGGCCATAGGTTAGCCAACAGCAAAAGAGAAAATCATAAGAAAAGCCTAAAAAGAATATAGAAGAAAAAGAAATTACTCATTCTCTTTTTCTTTTCTTTTTTTTTTTTTCCTCCACCTGAGTGCACCCCCCTACTTTTCATCACAAAGAGCAGTGGAAAGGGAATAAGGTGTGCCACAAAGGAACCCCTGAATAGTGCAAAGGCCAGACACAGGCAAATCAAACAAGCAGCTGTCAGTCTCCCAGGTCAGAAGATAACCAACATCTGAAGAGAGTTAGTTAATATTTTTGGTGCATGGCTATGCTCTTCAGTTTTAATTGGTGGCAAGTGAGCAACCAAAGAATTGTAAGTGGAATTTCATTTATCTGTATACAGCAGATCAATATTCACTCAGCATGCAACAACTCCTTGCATCTCAAAGGGATAAAATAAATTGTCAGTCAGCAGCATGCTTTTGTTGTTGTTGGAATTTTTCTAGCTAAATTATTCACCTTCTCAAAAGGCAATCTGATAAATGTTTATTTCTTCATAATGCATTCTAACAACTGCTGATTTGTGACACTTGCAGCGAACAGAATTGAAATTCAGAGCAGGGCTCTAGGCAAATGCTAGGCAGTACAAACAAGAAAGGGCTGCAAGAATTTTTTTCTCCACTTCAGATATTGCAATGGCCTCCTATGGTATAAGGGGCACTAATTGAATTTAAGAGATTTAATAAGTGAGAAATTCTCCTGCTCACTTCATATCACAATGAAAGCCAATTCAACGGTATTGGCAGTGGCAGCAGTACCAGAACAGCACATAAGTGCCAATTTCACAGCCAAGCAGAAGAGATTGTGGAGCTATAAAGTTCACTGACAAATGTTAGCTGAGGGCAGTCCTGCATAGCAATGGTCAAAGTTTCACAAACTCTCTCCTGAAGAGGGTACACAATCAGACCACTTTTTAGCCAATAACAGCTCTTGATGGGTGTAATTTCCAGTGTCACAGAAGAACATTTGGATTTTACTCATTCCTTAGCAAGAAATTGTCTACATCAATCATGTGCTACAAATTCTGAAACCACACAGAGCTTGGAAACACAGATAATTACAAATATAATTTAAAGCATTTTGGATTCTTAAATATTACCACCTGAGTCTAACTCAGTTTTTACTAAAATGCAAGGTCTTCTCTATCTTGTATCAGTTTTTAGTTTCAGAGCTGAAAAGCATAATGTAGATGAAGATACATAATTCATATAACAAAGAGCCCATAAAGACACATACCTGCAAACTTGCTATCAATATGACCACTGTGACAATTTGACTTCATACAAAGAGCTAAAATTTGCAGTGTGCTCAGAACCATGACAGAATCACAGCTATGATTCAGTGTGCCAAATAACAAAAGACAACTTGAGAAGATCAGAGGGAAAGATTCTTGGGAATATGGCAATGCAGAATGCTTATCCAGAGAAGTTGATTGTTTTGTAATGTTTTATCATCTTTGTTGAAAGGAACATTACAGGTAGAAGAAATTCCATGAGGAAGTACTGGGTCTCACTGCATACTTTCCACGATGAGATATGTAGTACAGATTCTGCACAGAAGGCCTCCAAACTGGATAGTATGGCAGACAGTTACTGTTTACTAGCAGAAAAAGTAGGAAAAACAATACAACTCTTAGTAAAGAAGAAATACAAACATCGTAGTAACAGTCAGGAAAAGGAAAAGCTACTGAGTTGCACAAGATATGAAGAGGATAAAACACAAAACAAGAAGCTGGTAAAGCATAAAAACAGAGATCATCTAATGAAAAGATAGGCAGGGTGCTCAGAGCAGTTGCACTGTTATGCATGATGGAAGAAGGTAATACATCTTTGCAAAGAATTTGCAAGGATGCAGCAGTAATCTACATGGTAAGTTATGAGAACGTGTATGAGAGTCCAAGAGGTAGAGAATCAAAAATGTAGACAAACATATACTGCCCAGTTTTCAGTGGGGAATGTTTCTCATCTGATTCAAATGCTGCTGAGTTCACCTTATACCAGAGGGAAAACAAACATAAGGAGCAGACATCTCCACAGGAGGAAGAAAAAACCCTGCTGAACATGGATTAATCTCTAACAATTATTTTAAAAGACAGGCAGAAAAATACAAATTGCACATCAACTGTAATTTATGTTAAATGCAGCTGTAAGTGCTGCACACAATATGCCCACATCCTCAGAAACAAAAAAAAGGGGAAATATAACAGATGTTGCTGCTGTAAAACATTAAGCAACATGACTCCTCCTAAATAAATAGAAAAAAAGAGAAATGAGCACAAATACTTAAATTCATAAAACATTAAATATCCCACTTAGTTGATTCAGTATGTATGACACCCTTTCTTGCTGTGTATCTCACAGCTGCTGCTGTGCAAGTGATGGTGAAAGAAAGCAAGCATAAGTATTAGTGTAAAGAGATATTAGTGTAAAGCATGTAACTTAAACACTTTCAGAAAATTTCACGTTACTGGACTTACAGTGATAGCCTCGAAGAACCTCCTAAGGTTTTGCTATATTGGGGAGGTAAGAGAGATAGACTAAGTCTTTCAAATATTTGGGGAAAATATCTTGAGGCTTTCCAAGTCAGATAGTTGCTAAGTGAAGAACTTCAGCCATCCCAGGAGATTCCTCTGAAGGACTTTAGAAATAAGATAGCAGTTTTATTCCTCTCTCATCTGACTGTTGGTGAGATAATCACAATGTTGGCAGGTACACTAGCAGCAAGTTCTAAAAGACATTATGGAGATATAATTCCTGCCAGACCTCCCTTGTCCCTAGCCTAATGACATCCAGCCCATGTTATTCTTCTAGGACAAGACTAATCGAGACAGAGCAAGGATCACAAAGAGGTAGTTTGTGGTCAGTCCATGAAAAATAGAAGCAAAAGATGAAAGAAAGCAGAAAAGCATGAAAAACAGAAACTGCACATACATAAAGCCTAGGTCACATTGCAGCAACTTCCAGGGAGACAGACTCCACTTAGGTAGGAGCATGGTTTTTGTTCATAATGAACATACTGAATAATTGTTTAGTGGGTTTTGTTTGGTTTGTTTTAATCCTCCCATTGTTGCTCTGATTAGTGTTGTTTGCTATTTCATTTCATTATCTTGAAGTTATCTTTGCAGAGCAAAGATTCCCTCATGGATTCACTTTATTCATTGCTTACTCATCACTGACTACAGTGAGAGAACATGAAATGATGTTAGATACTGTGGGATCAGATTCTGCTCTCATCTTTCTGTGGAGTTACAGGGCAAGGAGAAATCAAGAAACCCTATTTTCCATTTATGTGTTCCTCCAAACCTTAGACTATTTTAAAAGAGGAATTTGAAGATTGCCTCATATTCACTCCTCCGCATATTCTGCTTTCTCTGAACTCAAGCTATCAAGAAAAAGCTTTGTAACATTACATTTGCACCATTCAGCAAAACCTACTAAGGGCTCAAAGTAATTTCTGAGATAAGTTTCCACCTGTTTTTTTTAATAAAACACCCAAAACAAATGTAATTCCTATCTGCTGCCTATGCATCCTGCCTCCCCACTGAGTCAGTGCACTGTGATGCTGATGCCAGTAACATTCCAACAGAGATCAAGCAATACAGTTAGCTCTATCTCAACTCTTTCAACTTGAAATTTTACTTGGCTGCACATAATACTATCTGAGAAATATAAAGCCATTTGTTCTCTAATAAGAAGTGCTTTTAGATAGAATTGGAACTACCTCAGATTCAGGCAGGGAAGGAAGGATGCTAATCCAACTATAGATAGGAAAGAGTAAAAATCTGTTAGTAGTTCAGAGATGCGGGTCATCTCAGAAACATGCACATTCAGCAACAAAGTTATGTTTCGTACACGTGTAGCTGTAAAGACATGACTTAACAGCACTCATTCTTTACTGGCTGGTACTGCAGAATCCTGTTTACCTAATTTTGATGCTAGTGAAGATGCCAAGTTTGGTAAGAGGTGTATTACTGACCTGAGCGCCCACTTCATAACAGAGATCTTTTAAATCTGGTACCCAAATTTCAAAGCCAGTTTCCACTCATCATTCTTAACTGTTCAAGGTTCACGCAGACATGTTTCACATACTTTTATCCTCCCCTTTCTGCCTTTGATGGATATACCGGGATTAAGAAACAGTTTCCAAGCTGACATGACAAATGAAGCAAGAGTTCACTTGTATGAAGTAATAGAGGCCAAGGATGAGTACCCTGCATTCCCCTCCATCTGCATACATTTACCACTGCTGTCAGCACAATTAGATTTTAGGACTGGCTAATGACTTTAAGTCACAAAATGAAATGGTTTTATGGAAAATGCTTTTAGCATTAAGAAACACCTACAAATAAGAAGAGCCTTCAGAAAATCTTACATTAACACAAGTACTCTACTAAAAACATTAACAAAACTATTATATTCTGCAATGACTTCACATTCAAATGACTTCAGAAAGCAGCTAAGTGATATACTAAATAATTCCTGGAGATATATATAAATAGTATTTGTAATTTATAAATACCTGAATATACCTAAACACTGAAGAGTCACAGGAAACTTGTGGAAGATTCTGCCTACTTAATGTTTTTTGTGTCATTTTTTTATATTCTCTAGCAAAAGTAATAAAGCTGTTTATGTGTTAAAATAAGCACAGATATCTTACATACACCAGCTTTTCCAGTACTAGCTTCATACTGTTACCAAACTGAATAAATAAACAGCACTTTCCTCTACATAAAAACAAAACTTAAGTGAAAACTTAGTAGACTGATACTGAACATACCAGGTACCCAGAGGTCTCCCTCCTGCACTACACAGAACAGTTGTGACAGCTAACCACAGGAATGAGCCCCTGAAATATGAGGACAAAACATGGTGTTTCCCATCTCGTTACTGACAGAAAATAATGTGGCTTTAAGCCTCACTTTCTATGAAGCCCTGAATCACTGAAGAGGGAACATTTGATTTTGGATACTCAGAACACGAAATAAAGCGTACAACTCCCTAGTTGTTATGGAAGTTGCATGTAGATAGCCAGAACCATTGCTCTGATCACCACTTCTCTGTATTTTAACAATGAAGACCTTAAGGTTTTTGGAAAGAGCTCACTGACAGTGAAGTCAATGAATAGGCAAATATCTATTCACACACGCAGCTCTGTTGACTTCAGAGGGACTGCTCATCTGTGAAGCAATTCTACAGCCACAGTGAATATAAAAAGGCCATCAATATCCTACATTTCTTCTCTAACTCTGTCACTGAAGTTTAACCTGTCGGCAATCGCAACCCCAATTACATGAATTAAGTTTAAGGTAAGATATATGACCTTATTACTGCAATGTTACCTCCATGTCTTACCATGGAGAGAATTACAGCTTTCCTTGTAACGTACAACCAAGTGCTATAAAACTGTATTCATCCATGCCATGCTGCTTTTATTGGTATGAATGCTTATGAAGAGCCAGTACACTTAAAGCAAACGTATCCCTAAATGAAGAAACATATCAACCCACGCTTCAAAGCACAGCCTGTGCCCTCTGATTCACTGCCTGCTCTCCCTTTGCTACCATGTAACAGCAGAAACCTGGCTTCTAAATCAACTGCTGAAACAATCATGGCCTCATGCAGCACTGAGAGAATGAGGGAACCAGCACTCCCCCTAGAAATCCAGTCAATTAAATTCTGCCCGGAAGGGATCTAATCTAATATCAAAGATGCTGCCATAAGGGTAAGTTCCCTGGAGCAGAGGGTTAATGATTTAGAGCATGTCAGGCTGGCCTGAAGCATGGGAAATGAAGCTGCATCTAACTTAATAAATAAATACATAGGGAAACAACCAAACTAAATACTTGCAAAAACTACAAAAAAAAAAAAATTTCCATGGAGACATGCTGCAGTAATTGGCACCCCATTTAAGGGATTCAATTCAATTTTTATTTTAAATCTCACCTTAAAGCCTGAATATTTGATTTCCCAATATCACTGAAACACCACACATCTTAGAGATACTGCTGATACTCACTGAAAATCCCAAACATAAATCAGTCATCTCTGGAAGTAACAGCAGCCCCTGCTAGAAAGGAATGAATGTGGTTTGTTTTGAGGTTTTGTTTTGTTGGCATTCTTTCTGGTTCCTCCTTTCAAAATGGAAGCTGAATGCTGGGTGTCCTCTTTGCAGACTGTAGACCTTCCCTAAACATACACATTATCATCAGCGTTAAAATTCAAGAACTCCCACTGTCCCTGAAATCACAGCAGCAAAGATATCTGGTGATATTAAGATTAAATTCTTCTGAATGTAAGGCTCCAGACCCATCTGTGCAACTAAATGTATATCTAATGCACATCTAAGAGTCTAAACATGTCCAACCCCAAACTCACTCTCTTTTGTGATTATTATTACTATTCCCAAATCATCTTTATGTTTGACTCACTGCAAGAGCCACAGGCATCTATTTTTCAAACACATTCAGTTATGTAAGGAAAAAAGAAAAAAAAAATCAATAAAAACTTTTTATATAAAAACTACTACATGACAACAATTGTTGGTCACTATTATTCTGTTATTTGGGTTATTTCTAAAACAAACCTTTCTGTCTGCCCAGAAGGACAGAAAAGTGTATTTGAAAATGTCTAGCCTTGCTAGTATCTAATGACATGATCCAACCCTGTTGTGGTTTTCTCCTTGTGAACCACAGCTAAGCAACTTCTAGAAACATACCAGCTGATGGGCTGTATTAGAATTGCTGAAATTCAGGCGGCATTTAAGGAGGCAGAAAAGGCACTGTTATGATTTGAGTTCTGTACAAGATTTCATCATGACCTGAGACTTTACACAAATCAGTCTCCCGGTGTTCTAGTTCCTCATCTAAAAGATGAAGATTGAATGGTAGCATCAAGGTATTTTTACTGCAAAGATAGGTTTGAGATCACCAGTTATCTGGGGTAAAAATAAATAAATCACAGGACTACTAGTATAGCAATTAGCATTAGTCCTCCATAGCTACCCAATCCAGTGTTTGAAGTTCACGGAATTGGCAAGACTCATCATCTTGCAATTCCATCACTCATTCAAGCACCACTACTTTTTGTTCTCTTTGTTTCAAGCTCAGCAGTTATATTAAGAGGTCTATCATTTTGGCTCCCCAGAACAAGAACGCCATCCTCTTTCCTTCCCTACATGCAAAGATGTTGTGTACCTAACAAGATGTTTTATTCACAGTTCACCCACTCATCTGTATGATTAAATTGATTCCTCAAGCAGTAGGAAGACCATAACATACACGTGGTTCATGTGTCTGCAATATGCCAGTAACACAAGCAACAACCAAAGGAGGGAGGGCAGAACTACTTTAGAAGATGACAAGAAGAATATCTAATGTTTTTAATAGCCATTTAAAGATTATATGAAGAAATGATATCTTGCAGAAATACATTTAAAAATGAATGATTTATTACAATATTATTTTTTATGAAATCGCTACCACATAACCTTCAAATATATTTGACTAGGAGCATGAAGAAAACAATAGTAACATTGCATAGCTAGGAACATGGCTATCAGCTGCTTTGTTGGCCTCAAAGTAGTTGAATTATGTTACATTTAACAATAGAAGCGAACACTTCTTCTCCAGGATCATTAGCAGGCTGTGTTCAAATCTAACTAAACTCACTGTAGGCACAAGCAGGTTTATGTTCATAGACATAACATGAGGCCATTTTGCCTTTTTAGTGCTACCGTCTATTCATAAGAGTCTCAAAAGCTTTTTTGGTCAAAAACACACTTATGAAATTGTGACTCAATTAACAAAAAGACTTTGCTTTATGAATTCACCATGTTACAATTATTAGGCAGATCGTTACTTATATTTAGATAGTCTCTGCTGTCTCAGAATCTTAACTCTCCAAGACTGATGATCAGCTGTGTGCCCTCCTTGTGGCCAGGAGCTGAGATACCATAAAGTCTTTGGGAAGCTTCCAGCAGAACGAGGCCCTGAACCTTTGGTCTCCATAAAGCAAGCAAATAGCTTATTTTTGCATAAAATATATTTTAAGTTTATCAGGTAGCTACTATTAAAAAATCCCTGGTGATCAAGGACAGGGCTGACTCCTCTCTCCTTCTGACCAAGAACCTCAGCAGATAAACAAGAAAACACAGTTCTAGATACTGTGAGAAGGTCTCACATGAGAATTAATAAGTTCTAAGCTGTTTAGGTGAATGAATACAAAAGCGATGGGCACAGCCTAGAAAAAAAGAAGTCAAAACATCAACAGCACAACCATGTGTATGGATGCTCATTACCATGGCAACTAAGCAGTATAAAGCAGAAAGCATATATGTTAGCAAGGGGCCCTTACAAATTAAAAGAAGAAATGATAAAATACAACCAAAACGTTTGCAACAGATGCCCATTCAACATCTGAAGACAACATGTACATCACCAGCATCTGCATCATACAGAAAAAGTGTTCAAGTTATGCTTTTATTGGACATGATACAAATGAAGACCGTCAATTAGTAACTAGATGTGTTTACAAAAATGTTACAAATAAAAATTATCTGAAATAGTATTGAGCCTGAATACTCAAAAAACTTCTCACATTCACTGATATCTTATTGCCACACTGTCATCTAATACTCCAGATAACAAAAAAGAAGTCTTGCAAAATCTGTATTTAGCATTAAACACACATCACATGGAAGATTAAGGTCTAATTAAATTTTTTACTCTCCGTGTACTAAGTTGGAAGAGTTCTACACATAGCATTTGATGCTTCTATGTAGTGTCAGTGAGGAGAAAAGGCACTGGTGAGCTTACTAGGATATAGCAACCTAAATCACCTCAAGGTACTTCCACACCCAGCTCATTACTCACTCTGGCTTTTGTACCTCAGCTCAGTCAGATATTTAATTTTTTGAAGGTTGTCAAATGGGCAGCACTCGTATTATCTCATCTTTTGAATAAAGAGAAAGAGAGATAAGCAGCAGTGGCAGCCAAGGGTTCTTCACTTCTAAGTACTCCTCTGAGTAGGATATTTAATTTTGGCAGTCATACTGTAAGCTCATTTCTTTTAAAAAAATTCCTAGGGGAACAAGCTATGCTGAAATACTACCTGAAATAGTAACCTTTCATCCTTAAGGTCAAAGGAAAAACAGTTCTTGTAAGCTCAGCAAGAACTTCTCTCTGATGTATATGAATGAAAGCCAAAAAAAAAAAAAAAAAAAAGCCCTACCTCCTATATAAACATCTCAAAAGTAAATAAAACCCTTGAAGGGGAATGACACAGAGCTAAGTGAAATCGCAGAAAGACAAATTATCTCAGGAAGCCAGATTTACTCCTGTGCAGTAAGACAGTAGCAGGACAAAAGAAAACTGGAAATCATGACAGGTTTTAATAAATCAAAAACAGGATGAACACTCTGAACACTTTCTTCCTCCAAAAACTTGTTTCTGAAAAAAGTATTACCATTGGAAATTGTAATTTATTAACTGTTCTACACCATTTAGATTACGATGCTTTTGACAGGGTTAAAGGTGTTCACATTTCATACTGGCAAAGCAGATTAAGATCTCACTTGAATTAGAAGCATAAGACAAAGGAGCAGAATTATAAAATTCAGCGGAAGCACAAATGAAATTGAACCATTAGACCCAACTCTTAAGGCCAAAATAAGCTTATCTTGATTGAATTACAATGTTTAACAGAATGGCATATTTGGAGGAATTATGGCCAATTTAAAGGCAACTGATTTAAAAAAGGAAACAAAAAAAATCCCACAACTCTCTTCCACAACTTCTCTTTCTATCAATGCTGTTCTTCCTTTACATACTATTTAATAGTAGCCAGACTCACCCTTATGAACGCAGGCTAAGTATATCCTACCTATAGACATCTTTCAAGTAGTTGCTATACTCTTCTGGAAGTTTCATAAGCTGCCATCTGGCAGTTTGGGTTGGTTTTTTTGTTTGTTTGTTTTTAAACAAAAAAATGGCAGTGATCTAATGTCAACTCTACTATGCAGCTGTAAGCATCGTTTCGATACACATTATAATGACTACCTTCACTCCAGAAGAACCAGCACCAGCAAAAGTCATGACAAAGGCTGCATGCAGGTTGGTGTCCTCAAAACTTTCTTGGGCATTTTTCAGCTTCAGAATGAGACTTCAGTTTGGCAAGAAAGTCACACGGATCAAGGATCAAGACCTAATTTTTTGCTTCTGTTTTAGCCTTCTCTCACACTGCTTTAAGAAGTCTCAATTTTCTCATCATAAGCTATTTATATCTTGAAATTTCTACTGTTTGCAAAGCTAATATTTCTCTGTTAAGTGCTCTGAAGGGTAGGTGGCATTGCATGACAAAATCAGATTCATGATATAAGAAGATTTAAACAAAAACAGTTCTCTTCAGTTTCAACTGAAACTGTGACAAAGCCAGTTTATCAAATGCAACAAACCCATCTATCACCTTCTAATTGGAAGTCTTTCTGCCAGCATGCTTGGTGCCTCAATAATCTGTACACAGCTTAATAAGAAAGTTAATAAATTATGCAAAAGAACTAATTATACCTATTTGTCAAAAAAGGAGATAGTTAAACTCAGGATTTAAATAGCAATAAATGAATATTCTATCCTAATTACTTTGACCTAAACTTTGAGAGGTAGGGAAACAAGAAGCAGCAATTTTTATGCCTGATCTCTGAACAGTAGGAGTTATGACCATACAGGCTATACAAGGCCAAAAGAGCTACTGTTTTGTGAAACACTGGAACATGCATTTAACTCAAATAATTAAATATTATCCTGTTATCAGTCCAGCCATATACAAACTAGACTACTGTGAGAAGTCTACTTAAGGGAATAGTTAACCCTGTTTTTATTTTGTATTTTGAAGTTGTCTGTAAACAAGTCTGTACCATCATAGAATGGCTTGGGTTAGAAGTGACCTTAAAGAAAGACTTCAGTTGCAACTCCCCCAGTAATATAAAAAACACCATAAAATAAAGCAGCATGAAAGACACTCTAACATACATACTTAAGTAGGTATTCACACACATTTTTGTGTATGTTACAGATTCTTTGGATACTGAAACTGGCACATGCTTTTTGAAGTATGTAGGGATCAAAGAGATTGTTGAAATTACTATATAAAATAATTAGTGTATTTTAACAAACAACAAATACTGAGATGAAATGGGAAATAATTCCTTTTTATATGAACTTTCTTAGATGTAGTCCACTGCAGTATAAATATCATGGCAAAAGTTTAAAACAGATTCTGGACTCATCTCATTGCCAGCAGTTTCAGTTCTCGTCATCTTTTTTTACTGAGATTGTGGACATTAGCATACCTCACTACATATTGTGTTATGCACAATCATTTTGAACCTTACAAGGAGATACTGCTTCTCATAAAGGATTTTGATGAGTGCCTGAGGTGGGGAACAAATCTAACTCCTGCTTCATTTTTTCCCAAAAAATGAAAAAGCAAATGTCTTCTAGACATAGCAAGCTTCTCTAAAACAAGTCAAATTACTCACAGACCACCTTCTTCATCAGCTACTTCAGTTACTGCCTACTGCACTATCAGTAGTTACTAAAGTAAGAATTAACTCTTAGCAAACATCTATCAAATAACCAGAGATTGAGACATTTTCTTGCTAGAGCTACATAGCATTTTACATCCGTACATGTTCTTCCTATGTCATTTTACAATTGTAGATGACAATGCAGAGGACTCAGCCCTTAAACACAATTGCTGACTGATTATAAACTCATTACTCAGAGTCTTTCTTTGTTTAAGGTGCTGTGGTTTGAGTACCAGCGTTCAGCCCAGGTCAGTTCAGAGGTGCTTAAACAATTACATTCAACTGATCCTAATGGAAACAGTCCTCAACTGTATACATTAAGAATGTCATGATATCAGAAAGTAAACTCAAAATCATATAAGATAAGTATAGCTATTACAATTAATTACACTAAACTGCCTGAGCCAGCAAAAGGCATAAGTGCCAAAGATTTGAAGCAGGCAGGCAGCTATCATTCTACCCAGCAGAATGCCTGCACAATCAATAAGCGCAGAGACTTAGAAATCAAGAAAGAGCTTTCTTTTGACAAGGGGATGTATAAAGTCATATCTGCTATAAAACAAATCCTTTTAAGCACATTTACAATTAGGGATTGTACCTGCTCAATAGCTGAAACAAAAAAAAAAAAAAGAAAAAAGGTAATGTAAATGAATATCAGGAGGAATGCCTCTCCACAGATAATCTGCCCAACGTAAAGTATTCCACTTGACCTTCAAACTTCTCTCTAATACAGTATCAGAATATTTAACGATTGTGCTTTTGAAAGAAACACAAAGGAAATTAACACTCCCTTTCAACTAACTAGTAGTGGGAAACACAGCCTCCTTTTATTTCAATTTGCTTTTACCAGAGTCAGGGCTTGCACCCCCGTGTACAAGATGCACTGGTGGGGAAAACTACCACATACTAAGTCCTCTTCTCTACAGCTGTCAATTGAAAGTCACTTTGCGATGTTTGTTGAGGTTAGAGACTGCATAAATAAATAAACAACAAGGGTTTCCTGTTGTAAAGTGTATACCTGGTTATACCTCAAAGCTCCCTGGTCAACTATTCTCTTGACTTGAGTCTCCCACCTTAGGACCTGGATATGGATTTCTCACCACAGGAATTGTCCCCTAGAGAGACTAAGGTGGTCACACATTAGAATTCTGCTAAGTTGCCTCTCATTATGACACTCTTCTAGAATGAAGAAAAATCATAAACTTGATATAGAGTAAGGATTTGAATTAATGTCTCCTATTCCTGAACTACATGTTTTAGCTACCAACTCAAAAATACTTATAAGCCCAGGCTATAAAGAAAATCACTAGGAAAGTAGCAAAGGGTATTCAAGGCTGTTTCCACTTGTTTTCTGATACAAAACCTCTGCATTTCTACTTATCCTGCATATTATAAATCCTCACCAATGTACATGCAAATGCACATGTATTTAATCAAGTAACTTCAGAACAAAGAAAACAGTGAACAAAAACTGCTGCTAAGCATAACATCTCAACCCAAAGACTACAGACACAGTAGGAGGTGAAACACTAGAACACATTTCTGAACAACTACAGACTAAAGAGAGAGAAGATAAATCTTTATTCATGGCAAAGAGAAAAGCACAAATCAGTACACCAAGTAATAAAACAGCTTGCCTGCACATTGCATGTCCTTCACATTGAAGGCAGAGGAACACAGACACAAAGACCATCATCCTCAAGGTGAACTGTAGCACCACACCTCTCAATAGGGCTTGTTTCTCACTGACACATTTCTCCTCCTCCAGATAGGATCAAACAGTAAGTAAAAAATCATTAGGCTATTTTATTAAAGTTCTGTTTTTACAGTCTTTCTCTATTAAATGCTGACAATTAGTTCCCATAAGCTTAATTACAACCACTTAAATAAATGTTGTGCAAGTCTATAAACAAAGCTTGGTCAATTTGAGATAATGGGTAGTTGAGTCTAAATGAGATTTCTACCTCACTACTTCATATGCAACTTACTCAACACATTCAATACTACAACACAAGGTTTCAGAGGAACCTTGAATATTGACCTTGGAATTGTCTGAGAAATCATAGCAGTTTAAATCAACAGCACAACTATATATATATAAAGATAACTCCTAGGGAAATTTGCACTAGCTACATGACCAGTTCACAGAACACTGCTAGAAACACAGTCAAAATAGAAAAAACACTGCTCAATTAAGGTGAAGTTTCTCTCTAGATTACCAGAAGTTCATAGATAAATAACTGAGGAGTTGAAACAGAATATTTCATTGAATCACAGAATGGCTTAGGTTGGAAGGGACCTTCAGGATATTGTTCCAACCCCCCTGCCATGGGCTGGCTGCCACCTACCAATCAGCCTGCCCAAAGTCCCATTCATCCTGGCCTTGAATGCCTCCAGGGATGAGACACCCACATCTTCTCTAGGCAATGTATCAGTGCCTCACCACTCTCTGAGTCAAGGATTACTCACACACATGCACTACTGGCTCGTGTCCACCAGGACCTCCAAGCCCTTCCCTGCAGGGCTGCTCTCAGTGAGTTCTTCTCCCATTCTGCAAGCATATGTGGGATTGCCCACCCAAGTGCATCACCTTGTGCTTGATCACATTCAACTCTGTTCAGTGAAAATGTAACTCTACAGAAGCTGAAACATTTCCATCAGGTCCTTCTTGTTTCAAATCTGAATCTTAGACCCCAGAATCTGCTCTCTAACTAACTTTAGAAAACAAGTAGCAACACACTAGCAATAGGAAAAAAAAAAAAAAAGAAAAGAAAAAAAAAAATCTAAGAGAAGGTAACAGCACTCATAAGAGTAAGTCCAATTTCCTCAAGTACTCAGACAGTTATCAGGATTAGACTGCCCCTGCATTTCTGAATGCTCCCTGGCAGGTGTCTCCTGCCCACGCTGTTCTTCAGCTGTACCTTTGATGACGTTCATTACCTATTCAAGGCATAATTCAGTAAAAGATACAAGCTTATCAATTCCTATTGAGAGGTCAAACGTTACCTTAAACATGACAGTTCAAGTTCTAATCCTTTCTTGCCTATCCTATTCTGCATTCACTCAACAATTTACCTGAGTTATTCTGGCCTCGAAGTAATAACTTATTAGTCTGTGTTTATTAATTTGCTTTGTTCTCTTTATTAGGGCTCACAACACAGCCTTTTCAATGGCTCTACTGGGGATGCTGTCCCACTCCAGCATTCCCTTGGAAAAAGTTTAACAGGTCTTAAATTTGTGTTACAAATCACATCTTTCAATTTAACATTCATAATTACCTTTTGGTACAGAAATGTAGTTTCAGTTTCAGTCTTCCTCAGTTTCATACATAACATTACACAATTCAGCTAAGCAGAATGAATCAGTTTGAGAACTGTAATCAGAGTACTTTGTTAATCCCCAGTGTAAACTCAATATGTAGTCAGCCTGTCCAGTAAAAAATAAATTTGCCCACAAATGCCCTTCTCGACACTAACAGAGTTACAGGCTCTGTTGCTTGAAAAAGCCCCTGGTTTAAATGGAAAATCTGCTGATTATTTTTCATTAATCAAATCCATTTTCTTCCCTTAGAACATCCACAGTTGAATCCTGAGAAATTATTCAATTTATGGAACTCTAGTAACATCCCTTTCTGACTTTTGCGGTGAGACACTTGAAGTCAATGTGGCAGTATCACGTTTCAACAATCAAAAAAAAAATCACACATTTCATATTAACCAATAAGGATTAGTAATGCATTTATGTTGAGCAAACATTAATGCTTCTATTATAATGAAACCAAATACTTATCTGCTTAAAAGCCTTCCATTAGCTCTGAAGCCAATGCAGGCCAGTACCAGGGAGAAATGAACAAAGAAAACAAATGTGCTGAAGATAATATGCATGGTACAACTAGAGCCAGATTCACTGCCCTGTATACTGATCCAAGAGCACTCATTTTAAGTTCACATTGTGCTACAACATCTCAGAACACAGAACCTGACTAGCAGTGAGGGGCACAGTAGCAGAGGGAGCCTGTTGGGGCTATTCCCTCCCACGAAGGACTCTGTTGTCCCACCAGTTCCTCCAGACATAAAAAAAATGTCACCCCAAAATTCTTAATTCAAATCTACCAGTATTGTTACTACAAATGTCTAGCATTAAAGGTGTTTGCTGATATTGTCCTGCTTCACAGAACTAAGTATCTAGGCATATAAGCAGCTGATATTTTTTGCAAGGATAAAACTTACTAATAAACCACCAGTGGGTGTTCAGGTGTTAAACTACTTTCTCACAGAACACCACTTTGTTTTGAGCCTTAACACACTTACTCAAACTCACCTTTGCTGCCAACGTATTAAAACTATTTAGTAGCAAATATTTTTCAAACAGTAGACTCCTGTCTTCTTGTTTACACCCTATAAGAACACTTTAAGGTTATTTTTCAATTGTTAAGATCTGCTATTTCATGTGTCTCGTCACCACAACTGTAAAAAGTAAGACAGACTTCATGAGTCCCTTTGGAACCTGGTTTCTTTTATCATCAAAAGCACATGCTGTGCGTTTTCTCCCTCTCTGCACATAAAATGTTTCATTTATTCCCCCTGAAAGTTTGTAATTGTCAGCACAGCAAATCCAGTAGTGGTTTAAAAAGCAGAGCTGTGCTCTTATTTGTAAAATTACAGTGAGGACTCCACAGAGCACTATGTGTACAAAAAAGTGGGATGAATGCAGAAGTGGTAAATTAAGGTAATTCAGAACCTGAGCTTTCTTCTTCATCTTGCTGGAAAACTCATGTCTTTACACATGGCTACCTAGGCACATTTGTCTTTGTGCTCGTACCTTGCTTTGCACCGAAGGTCGCAGAAAAAATAACGAGAAGGAAACAAACATACTCTAGTCTGTCTAAACTTTACATTTCAGTTTAGTGTACAGAAATCTACATTTGCTTAAAGCAAGCCAGTTTAGGCAGGTAAGCAGCCTAGTGATAGCAAGATAGATACACAGGATAATTTAGCTCAAAGATTTACGGGCTGCTGCATTAAAAAATTACTTCTGGTACCCATTCAACACCTTCAAATTTAGCTTGGATACAGACTACAATGTATGTACATATTGCTAGCAACTCTGTTTTACATCATTTCAGAACAATACAGAGGAATACGAGTTCCCAAAGGGAAACAGTGTACATAGCATATCTTTGCATTCCCACACCATTGTTCATTCCATAAGACACATACTAATTCTCATGGCAAAAAATCCAAAACAAGTTACCATGGCTCTGTCATTACACAACTTTAAAAACTGTAAGACAACTAATGACAAAAATAAATAAATAAATAAAAATTCTGCCTCCGTGCTATAATGGCAACATTTGCCAATGAAAGACTTGCTACTTTCTGTTCAAGATATTGGAGGAGAAAGGAAAACTTTCAAAGCCTCAAAGGAGTAAAAGAATAATAAGAAAAAAAAAATAAGAATTTATTTCCATTCCTTTTAGCTAAAGGACATTTCTGGTGGCAAGGCAAAGGATAATCTTTTAGATGGTACTTAGCGTTCTTGGTTAAAGTTTCTACAAGCTGCAGTTTGATTCTGCTTCTTTGAAGAGAAATCCAGTACATACAGAATGAGAAAAAACTTTGCAAAAACATATATATTATCTTAGGTGTCTTAGGTGTTAGCATATTGCAACTGATTCTCAAAGAAAGCCAGAGGAAGCACAGAATGGTGGCAGTTACTCCAAAAACTGGCAAAATAATACTAGCTTTAAGACATATTTTTTTTCTATTATTTTTAGTTTGCATAGGTGAGAGAAGTGTTAAAGACAGCCTGGGTCTGTCTGATTTTCTAACAGTAAATAATTGTAAAACAGCCAGAGGTGGAAGCAGTCATGAGAGAGATGTTAAACAATAATGTAGTCATGGTAATAAGCAAGGTGCAGCTGTGGCCATTAAGATTAATCATGCTAAGACCTTACATGAAGATTATGGTGAAGTAAGGTCAAAAGGAAGTGATCAAAGGATTTGAAGACTCCAAAAGATAATCGGAGCACTGGCCTTAAGAGCAGATGTCTACCCATCTGGCATCATCCTGTGGCTCTCCTGAGCAGTAGCCAAATGGAACTTCACTCTTCTGTGATGCTCAGCATTAAAGCTGAACTTTTGATACATCAATTAGGCCAAAAGCTTCTCTCCAGTTCTAAAATCTCAGTCCTTCTTGTGTGGATTATCCCAGTGTAATTGTAATTATCACCAACTTGTATAGATCAGTTTGCACTATAAGCTAGGACAACTTACTTAATCAAAAAAGTAAAAAAAAAAAAAAATTCTAGCTGTGCAGAACACCCTGCTCTGCACCACATCTCTCTTCCCTTCTGCACGGATCTGCAATGGAGATATATCGTTTCAGAATAACATCATATGTGACATAACATGTAGAACAAGTAATAATAATGTGGTGGGATGACAGTTTCACCTGATGTAAGCAGTTCCAATCAAGCCCTTACTGTAAAGAAGCGCACACAAGAGAGACAAGCATTTATGACAGAACTATCAATTCTGAGAAGTATCAGAAAAAGAATAACTGCAATTCTTCTTTTACCGTAACTTAATTTCTCTTACCACTAATGGTCCTTGGTTGTTTCTCCAGGAATAGTGTTAGTAAGCTGGTATCCAGGTTCAAGAATTACAGTTTGATTTTTTAAGATACAGGAATTAAGGTTATTTCTGAGACTTTATTCTGTTCCCATACATATTTTTTTCACATCTTTTTACAGAACATATTACTTCCTGCTGCTCATTAGCCACACACCTGAGCTCAGTACTTCAGCTTACAGGAAAATTAAATGATCCAGATTATCTCTTTTAACACCAGGCATGTACAAAACAGTGCCCAAGCAATCAGAGAGAAGGTTAACAGAGAGGACTGATAAGGATAGGACAGAGGGAAGAGAGTGAGAGGACATGCCATAAAAGCATTGTAAGCCCTTATTCCTGACCATGATCCTTTCCTCAATTTAATCTGGTCATTTCTCCTGCCTGCACTCCAAAGTCCAGATGCAATTTATTTCCTGAGTTCTTCACTCCAAACACGTAGGTCTCACAGCCTCTTGTATGACAGTACCAGCCTTTCTCCCGTCCCTCTCAACTCCTCTTCTACTGCTCCCATACAAAGTTG
Source organism: Perdix hodgsoniae (assembly GCA_035772895.1). Classification (NCBI taxonomy): domain Eukaryota; kingdom Metazoa; phylum Chordata; class Aves; order Galliformes; family Phasianidae; genus Perdix; species Perdix hodgsoniae. Next base: position 3,752,991 of record JAPSGF010000053.1, read on the forward strand.
GACACTTCCTGTCCAGCTAGTCTAATATTTTCTTATTGCCACAAACTATTCCAGTTCAGTTCCTCAACTATTCAAAAAGATAGTAGAATCCTGTCTTCAATGTGCAAATACGGACATTTACTTTTTTTAAAAACTGATCACCTTTTTACCATCACTGTTCACTTCGTAGGTGCAGAAAACATTTCCTGCATCAGCATGGCTTCAAGCTTTTTTGTACCCTTTGAAGATTACTCATATCCTTACACATTATTGCATAGCTTGAGAAACAAAACAAAGAACATGGAATTGTCTGCAGAGGAAAGACCCTTACTGCACAACACTTTGCTGATCAAGATCCTAAAGTCCAAGAAAGCATATGTGCTATACAAGACATAATTAAACACAGTAAGCAACACATGCTATAGTTCTCTGAAATCTCCATGCAAATGCCTGTATGCACTTAACAGCTCTCTCTCTTCCTCATCTGGAAACAGACAGACAGAGCAATCACTGAAATGTTTTAGTCCAGCTTCAGGTTTGAAGTGACAGCAGCATTAGAAAACAAAAACCTGCTGTACTCTCATCTCGCCACATATTCAGTTTTAAATCCCTAATACAGATACCACCATATCCTTTCCATTCTGAGCAATATCAGAAAACTGTCCATCAGTCACCATTCACTTTGACTCAGAGAAACATAACTGAAAGAAGGTTGCTCTGAGTTTTGTATTTTAGGCACCACATCAAAAACTTAGAAGAAAAAAAATCGGTAACTTTGGTGAAAGTGCAGTTCATAAAGCTAGACTGGCACCAAGTGGTGAACAGATGAATCTTGTTACAATATTTTTTCAGTCTTACAACAAGCCACATTTGCCATAGTATGAGCTAAAAACAAAATGGCTTGGCAGCTTACTTCTACTGGGGAATGTAAATTTATTAGAAATCCAACTTCACACATTCACACACTAACAAGGGGAAGATCTTTCCATAAAATTCTCTTAAGTGATTAAAGTTGAGAATTACTAAGTTGACAAAAAGCATATGAATGTCAATAGCAAGTAGAAAGTGGTAACATAAATCTTAATTGTCATCATTAAAAGGCAGTCAGAATCTTTATCAGATCATTTCACTTGAACGTTTACAGCTACTCAATCCTCCCCCTTTCAGCTTTTACATATTTTTCTAACTTCCTGAAGAAAACACCTTTATATTTATTTGCCTTCCCTCAAGGACTTGAGATGTGTGCGCCTCCCCCCACCTCCAATTCTTAAAATGTGTTGCACGTTGATGCTTCTTTTAGTAGCACAGAAAAAAGAAAAAAAAAAGAAAGGAAAAAAAAAAAAACACAAGGAGAAAAACTGTGTACCTTCAAAGATCATAACAGGAACAGGATTTTCCCCAGTGGTTAGTTGCAATAACCATACACTTCATCCCACTTGTTCTCCCCCAGATATACCAGGCTTCTAATCAAACCTGGAGGAACAGAAGAGGAAGACAGATGAATATTTCTGTGAACAACTGTAGAAAAAAAACAAAACAAAACAAAACAAAAAAAAAAACCCAAGAAGAAAACATACACCTGCTCCGTATTTCTGTACTGTAATTAAAAATAAATAAATAAATAAACACCTATTTCAAGAGTATCAGTTCTTCAGTTCTAGAGAAAATTAGAGATTGTTTTCACTGCGCATTCACACTGGCTGACATCAAATATTACCCAAGCAGCTGACCTAAGTCCTCACTAAAAACGTGCACAGTATTTTGTGTTAAATGTTTTTTGGTTACTTTAACCCAAACTTTCAAGTAATAAGAATTTACCTTTCATCCAATTTAACTGATATGTTATGAGTAGTAAAGTGAAGGTTCTAGGAACACTGGCTAAAACAAATTCTGACTAAACAGCCTTATAGGTGCAAAAAACTAGGGTGATTAACACCACAATCACATCCTTCAGAGACAAGAAGCACGTGCCTTTGCAGGTTCTTATGAGCAGAAAGCCACAGAGTCAGTTACACAATTCACTAATGATTTCAATATTTACAGATAAAGGTTCTGGATAAATAATTTTTTCAATAAACTGAAAAAATAGAGCCTTATTAAAGCCAGCCTTCATCATGCACAAAGCATCACAGTAATGATAGGCAAGTCTATGTGTGACATGTCAGTAGTGTAAAGATGATAGCTCAAAACAGCAGCTGGGATTGGACATCCAGTAAGTAATTTGAAAAACAGCAAAGGCTCAGAGGTTCAAGAAGCCAAAGAAGTCCCTTGAAACTTTTGACCTCTTTTGGCTGTGTGGTCTGTTTGGAAAGCCCCGTCTTCACATATAGAGTCAGACAAAGCAAAACCTGGACTATGAAGATATTTATAAACACAAAACAACTAAGTATCTAAGGATTTTTATATTTTTTTTCCAGTTAAAAATCAAGTTCATTTGGTTACATTCTGCGTATGGGTGTCCTGACAGCAAATAAATGCTTTTTCCTTAAGCTGTACATTCTTTCCTGCTTTTAACAGATGGTAGCAAAGTTGATCTACAAATTAACAGCAACTCATTTCTGATTCCAAAACAAGTGAAATGATCTTTGTGTCATTACCCACTGAGAGTTAATTAATGGATATTTGCAAGCTGCTTGGAGATCCTCCAATAAATTGTGGACTTACCCCTCCTCCCTTCCACCCCCCTTGCAAGTGCTATGCAATACTAACAGACTGTGTTTCACAAACTGTTACACAGTTAACTTTTCTAAGATTTCTCATACCTCACTTCATATTCACACTTAAAGTCAAGCTAAGACTACTCTCATCTGTGGCACCTCCACCTTCACTTTGTCCCATACTGAATAGCTTTGTGTCCAAACTCAAAGATAACTAAAAGCTAGCAAAGAAAGTCTGTGGACAGCTATACTGAAGCAAATTGTTTAATCATTTCTGTCTCCTTCAATTCCAGCCAACTGCCCTATTTTACTACTGAAAAAGTGTTTTATACTTAGGTTCTAAGAGATTTGGATGTAACTTATCAGCTACAGGTAGTGCATTTGTACCCAAAATAGGCTCCCAATCAAAGGAGCCGTACTATCTACTAATTGTTACACAAATTTGAAGGCTAAGAAAGCAGTAGGGTTGGGCTGTCTGCTAAGACACAAATGCTGCAGATATTCTTATTTTGGTTACTAGAAGAAATGTGGAGGGGAAAACAACACAAAAATATTTTAGCGTTCAATTAGATTAGCATACTTCCATTTTATAAACCATACACAGTGTCATAAATATCTTCTGACTAAGATTTCTCAATAAATGAGCTCTAATGATGTCAAAGTGCTGGCATCTGGACCGTTTAGTGGATAATACTTGCTTGTTTGAAAGACCCCCAAGCCAAGCTCATCCTTTTGTACCAAGGAACAAGAATTTACTGAAAGTAGCTCTGAGAAATCAGCAGCATTTTGAACCACGGCATTCACTCCATTATCATGGAGATTGTTCTATACTTAACTGTTAGTAATGTTGACTCTCTCAAGTCACCACATTTTTGGCTATCTACAATGAATTTACATTTTACATTTCTCTGCAAAGTTCAGAGTACACACTGAAATGCCACCCCAATTCCTAGAGGAAGTGACAACTGCATTACATCACATTTATATATCTAATTCTTCATTACAAACATGTGTTATACATACCACATCTTTTACATTTTCTTTAGTTATTAATTGGTGTACAAATAAAAGATTCTGTGCTAATATTCATTTCACACTGAGATTAAAGACAGCGCCAAGATCACAGTATACTTGAGCAGAAGGGCTCATTTCAGTTAGTGCTGTCATAAATGACCACGTTGAGTTTTATTTAATTTGCTTTCAGAGAGCATTGCAACTGGCTGAAAATCCAAAAGGCCACTAATTATCCTTCTTGAAAGAAAAGAATTACAAGGAGTTTCACATAAAAGTCCTTTTACTTCTCCTAGTACTGTCTAATCACTCAGTACTTGTCTGCAAATGGATTTGGTCTTACACATAGTAATAGTAATGACAGATGTTTTTCTGTCAGTCAAACTTAACATTCAAATTTCAGTTGATTATTATGAGTAATCTACAATTTCCTCCATAATTAAGGCTGCAACTTTGTTCCCATTAAAAAGTTCAATTTTGACCTCCCACTCGCATCTATTAATGAAGGAGAACTTAAGTGCTACGTGAGAACTGTTGCAGAAAAAGCATTTTCCTTCCAGTTCAGAGTAAATGGAAGGAGGAAATTCTAATTTATGGCAGTGTATCATGGATATTGCCACCTGTCAGTAACGTGTCACTTGATTGAAAGGAAGAAGAAGGAGAAAAAAATATAACTTTACTGGACTCAAAGAATGTCCTCACACACAGGACTGAGATGAGACAATAAAATGCTGATTATGAATGCAATTGACAGCTCCTTTCCTATCTTCAGAATGCACTACGGGCTCTGAAGCAATAGGCAACAAACAAGCACTACAGCTGTTTTCTCCACACTATTGCCTCATTAAAACCAACAGGCTTCCACTCAGGGACAAAAATCCAAACACCCATAGTATGGAGAACCAGTGAAAAGCAGAAAGTTTTCCTTTATTTGGATGAGCAGCATACGGTTCAAGGACAAGTCCTTTGTGATGTTCCAATATTAGAGGTACTCAATGCATTTCTAAAAATTCCTTTTATCTCCACTTTTAGGTTGTTTGTGACAAAGAAAAGCGATAAAGCGCAGTTTAATGGATTTATCTACTCAAAATCTAATGCACAGGACAACGTTTGCTACCCAGAGCTCAATTTTAAAAGTTATTAAGATTTTAATAGGCTCACTAGATCTGTATGTTGACTCTGACAACTTAATTTAGGCTCACTGACAGTTTCAGAGATGCTGCATTAACTGTTGGAGCTGGCCAGTTTAAATAAACACCTTGCAGCAGAAGAGCCATGAGCCAAAATCAACTCTTCAGAAGTGCTGAGATTAAAGGATTTGAAAACAACTGCAAGATGTGAAGAGGCTATATTGAACTAGGTCCCATAATGAATTTCTCAGCAGACCTGTGTTTGTCATGCAGGACAGAAGGCATCAAGAAACTGCCTTTCTGAATTATGTAAAGCAAACAACAACCACCACATTTCTTTTTTGTTGTTGTTGTTACTTACCATAGGCAGAAAGATTTAAAAGCAAAATCCCAGTATCACAAAATTGAAGGAGTTGGAAGGGACTGCTAGATATCGAGTCCAGCCCCCCCGCCAAAGCAGGCTCCCTAAGCCAGGTTGCAAAGGCAGGCATCCAGGTGGGTCTTGAACATCTCCAGAGAAGTAGACTTCATAGCCTCCCTGAGCAGACTGTTCCAATGCTCCGTCACTCTTACTGCGAAGAAATTCTTACATACACTTGTGCAGAACTTCCTATGCTTCAGTTTGCAGCTCTTCCCCCCATTCTGTCCCCACGGACTGCTAGTAAGTCCGGCCATGTTCCCTCTGCTTTCTGCATCTTAGATATTTATGAATATTGATCAGATCCACTCTGTCTTCTTTTCTCAAGTCTGAACAGATCCAGGTCACCCAGCCTTTCCTTATAGGAGAGATGCTCCAGGCCCTTTTATCACCTTTGTGGCCCTGCACTGGCCTCTCTCCAAGAAATCCCTCTTTTTTGTACTGGGGAGCCCAGAGTCAGACACAGTACCCCAGATAACGCCTGACGGGGGCAGAGCAGAGGGGTTGGATCACCTCCCTCGACCTGCTGGCCATACTCTTAATGCACCCCAAGATGCTATTGGCTTTCTTGGCCACCAGGGCACACTGCTGGCTTACAGCCAATCTGCCGTCCACCAGGGCTCTCTGCAGAGCTCCTCTCCAGCAGGTCATCCCCCAACCTGTACTGATGCATGAGGTTATTTCTCCCCAGGTGCAGGACTCTACGTTTGCTTTTGTTAAACCTCAGCTGGTTCCTCTTTGCCCAACCCTGTTCAGGTCTTCCTGAATGGCAACACAGCCTTCAGATGTGTCAGCCATCCTTCCTAGCTTCATATCACCAGCTAACTTGCTGGGGGTAGACACTATCCCCTCATCAATGTCACTGATGAAGATGTTGAACAAGACTGGACACAGCACCAACCCCTGAGGAACACAATACAGGCCTCGAGGCCTGTATTTAGGAAGGAAGACTCAAAATTTTGAATCACTAAAATTTCTCCCATTCAACTTCTTTACCCCTCCCAAATGAAGAACAAAGAAAAGGAAGCATTAATTATTTTTTTCTAGAATTTAACTGTCTGAAATATTTCTACATCATCTACTTTTATGTTGCCAGGAACAAAAAGAGGACAAAAGTGAAATTAAGTCTTAGTACCACCATTCCAATAGCAGTATGCTTAATTCCTGTACTTTTACTTTTTTTAAAAATATCAATAGCTGGCTAAATAGTAAATGGTGCTGTCACTTTGGTACATAAAAACACTTAAGAATGGTCTTTGATAAAACAAATATAAGACCACAAATTTTCTGAGGATAGATTTTTTTTCTCACTGGGAGTTTTCTTCTCCTCTTAGTAGCAAAAACACATCAGATTAAGGATCTGAAAAACTTTAAAATTGCCCTAACACTTATCCACTAAATTCATTTTTTCACTAGCCACAATCCCAGAATGACAGAAAATGAAACAACTGAATGTTGGATCTTATTTTTTATAAGTTCTGTGTACCAAACCCAGACAGAACAGTTCCTAGTCTGATAACACAAAGTTTAGTAGGATTTTTAGGAAATGTTAACCCAACCCAACCATTTCTACCTAAATAAAACCCATTCAAATGCATTCCAGAGAAAGCTAAAACCGTCAATGAAGGTCATACTGCCAGCAATCTGGGGCATTCTGTTACCCTTTATTCTGCATATTAATAGCTGAGGGTGATTTAAGAGAAATTTGTTTTCAACAGTGAGAGACATTGAACCCATTTCACAGTGATTCATGCTGTCAGCTTCTAGGTCATTTGAAATAACTCAAGAAAGGTCTTTCTACCTTGAGCACTTCGGTCTAACCTTGTCCTTGAATATTCTTAGTGTTTATGAGTCACTACAAAAACCTTAATTTACATTCTGCTGCTAATACTTTCCCACTTTCTCCTATTAGTTGCCATCACTGAGTTCACATCTCTTCTACTGGTGTAAGGGTGTTTGGTTCGAGTACTTTCCAACTGACATTCTTTCACTGATGAAGTGAAAGAAACAGGATATCCGTTTTTGCTTTGGTTGTCCTGACTTGTCAAGAGAAAAATATATATGCATCTGTATGATACATCAAAAACCTAAAATCATAACCCAAGGCAAAGAGTGGAAGATGATATACACAGTTAGATGCACAGTTGTCTTATTCCAGTATTTTCATTTGATCACATACCGACAGTACACCAGTGAAAGTAGAAAACATCTCAAAGGCAACAATACAGGCATCATGTGAAGTTCAAGAAATGAGCTTCATAAACCTTAATAAAATTTGACATCAAGAATACAAATACTATTCCTTCTAAAGCCCCACTTCACTCTTTAAATATGTTCTCTGCTAACTCTGGAAGATTTGTCCAGTGTTTTTCTGATTCCCACTAAGCTTCTGGCCTCAGAAAAATCTTGCTGCTCATTACTTCCATAGCAATGCTCTTTTTTCTCCCTCAGCTAGATGATTGTGCTACGTGTTATTATTATTAAATCTTTAATTTGCAGGGCCAGATGAAAGCCATCACTATATACTACCAGTGCTGCCTCAAGGCCTCTGATTTCATACTGCTTCCTTATTATTGGTTTGTGTAGGGTTTTCTAAGCAACATTTGGCTTGATGAAGATACACCACTGACACATTATTCTTTAAGGAAGATGGGCTGATGACAGTCACATCACAAATGGAGACATGGCTGGAGGTGTCCTCCAAGAGCAGAATCCCTATGCACATCATGGCACATGCAGGAGTTGCTAGTCCCACTGTAACAGACTAGGGATTGGCAGTGTCCACTACCCCTGTGAAACTCTAGTGACACCACCGGCTCTCACAGAGACAAAAGAAATACAAGTTCTGAATAAACTCAAGGTGCCTACTACAAAGGTAGTAGGCACTGAGCATGAGGTGATGCGTCCACAATTTCATCATGAACCAGATTCACATTTAACTTGTTTTAAGTGACCAAACACAGCATAAGAAAAGGTATAAAAGCAGCAATCTCTTGTCCCCAGCATACAACTTAAGTCAGTTGGCCAGCAGCCCACAGTCAGCAGGATGCCCTATTGCCCAGTATGAGCAGAGCGGCTGCTCACCCTGGCCTGGCTGCAGCATCCAGAGGGTATTTGGGAAAAAAACTCACAGCAGGATAGACACACAACACCATTATCAAAGGAAAGGCCAGCAGAACTACTTGGTTGCCACTACTCACTTAGATGCAGTCAAGAACTACAATTTGTTTTTTCGTTTTAACTTTTTTCTTCCTTTTTTTTTTCCTTCCTGCTTTTACCTGATGTACGCCCCCTATGAGCGATCACTTAATTAGTCCTGGAATCCAGAAGAAACCCTGAACATCCCTCTGCCACTGTGTCACAACTTGAACATCTACATTCCAGATGGCAGAGCTAAGATGAACGTCTGCCTTATCTTTCTTCTTCCCCAGTTGCCACTACTGAGGTTCCTGTCATCTCTAGAAGTTTATCGTGCATACACTGGAATGTGAATTCTTCTCATTTCATCCACAAGCCCACAGGTGAATTTTGCTCACAGCAGCCTGAAGATAGACACACTCACTTAAGCCTACCTGGTTTTTCTCTAACAGCTGTTGCTTGACAAGAAGTCTATTATCAGTGTGTGTCAGCAGCTGGCAGAGCCATGATTCAAGCACTCTGCACCATGCCCCTCCTCTAAATAAGACCTTTCAGTTAAGTGACCCATCAGTGGGGCTGCTGCATTTATCACAGAGCAAAGAAGGATGGAAAGATTAGTGTCTCAACAACAGCAGCCCAGAACTAAACATTCATCCTGTGATATCAAGTAGAAGGACATGCCGTTTTCTTAAGTTCCACAGTGAAAAAAAGGAAGGTTCAAATTAAGTGCCAGCTTATCCAGAAGCAGAGAAAGTCAGCTCCATCTTCCTTAACAGGCACATGAAAAACAAACTACACTAAAATCCAAAAACTTATTCATACATTGGATGTGATGCAGTCTCCCATGCAGCGCTTATGTGGCACTCCAAAGTTACCCAGAGCGTCTCCCCAAAGTACAGCGATTTACATCTTTCATTTAATACTCCCCATTCTTCTAAACAGAAATCCCAGCAAACTCAAGAGCTCTGTCAAGTCTCTCTGAACAGGGAACACTTCATTAACCTAATCGAATATCTCCACACATTACAGCCCAACAGTCACTCTGCTCCTCTCAACACTGAACAAGAGTTAAGTTCACCTTTGTTTCCTATCACCACAGCTGACCTGAACACACTACACCATTCAACAGCTCTGCAGTATTCAGTAATTCACTTTTTTCCTCCTTAAACACTGTGTCATAGACAATACTGTTAAGTCCCATGTGGTCCAACCAAAATCACACAAACTCCACAGCATTAACACACTACACTTACGCACTCCTAAACTCCCTAGCCAGGGTAAGGGCAGTAAGCTACACCTCTAACAGCGTTCATAGAAAAAGATGACAGACAAGCAAGCACTTCTGGTACTAACAGAAGTTTTTTTGTTTGTTTTGTTTGTTTTTACTTAATTAATATGAAACCAATTAACACAACTGCCATCTCATACAAGATAAGTTCTTTCAATATGTATTTGAAGTTGGTACTGCCTGAAATAAAAGCCTGGGTAACAGCTGGTTTAAGAACTATGTGTCACGTGCACACCGATCTTTAAGATCTCTGCCTAAATCAGTGATAGAGAATGGAAACTATCTATCTTATCATCATCTGTGTGGAGTAGCTCCTTCCCAACGGTGGAATTGATGCACATTAGGCAGCAGATGCATGTGAAGCTATAGTAGGGCCATGTTCATTTCTGAGCACCACAACATCCCAGTATAACAATAGCTCCAGAAAGGCAGAAGAGCTTCAGAAGGCAGAAGACTGCAACAGCAAGTTGTTGCCATTGATGCACTGTGAGCAGGCAGTAAACCTGAGCTCATACTGCCACTCTAGAATTCAGTTTGTGAGTTGGTGCATAAGAAATTACCATCAAATGTAGTTCAGAACAAATCGTCACTACAAAACTGACATTTTTGAGTAGCTGACTATTCTGCAACCATTACAATACCTCTTATGAAACGCTTTGCTTTATCAACCTAATTAGTAATCTGTATCATTATCACAAAGATGAAAGGAATGCAAACCATTAGATGTATTACATTCACAGAACACATACATACAGATCTACTTATAAGCCCCACGCAAATTACCCATCACAATTGAAGTTATTCACTGTTAGAAGCTGTTATATACATCTATATGCATGAATGTACGCATGCATCAGGCTAATTATTCTCCTTTTCTCCTTTTAAAAAAAGAATAGGCACACTGCTGCTAGTGGGCAAATCCCGATCATATATTTTATCACATTTACTTGCAATTTTGATGAAAACTACAGGTGGAGATAGATTATAATGGGAACATCTAATTGAAATTCATCTCCATTTTGCTTCAGATTGAAGACATGCTGCTTGAGCTCTGAAACATATTCAATTTCATTCAAATTGTATGCAGATTTTTAGAATTTTAGAATAAAAAAAGTTTCAGAGTCCTAAAGACTAGGGTTCACAGACTACTACCAATGCTTAACTGTATTTTAGGTGTCTGTGTTCTCTTCGTTAGTTTTCACCACTCCCAGCTTTTCCAGTGCTGTGAAGCCTTCTTACCAAGGCAGGCATGAGGAATACAAATCCCACAGAGATCTGTCCTTTTGATAGGAGTTTGACAGCTTCCACTGACATGTCAAGTCACTCTAAGTCCTTGTGGATTCACTGGGGCATTAGCTGTTCAGTATGGTTCTCCCCAACACATTCCTATCAAAAAATAGACAACCTATCTGTCTTTCACCATTCAAAAGCTGTTTTGTGACTCAAAGTTGCCACACTCCCTACCTCCTTCCCTACTTCAGTATTTTGCAATTGACAAGATTGAAAGCTGTCAGTTATATAAAACTGGAGGGGATAGGAGAGTAGCAAACAACAGAATGATTCCTTACTGCCCTTTGGATACAGTTCAGAAATCCACTGTGTCTTACAATTAAAAGTCACAGCAAATTCTATTTTAACAATTGTCTAATACCAAACAAGGCATTTGAAGTACTTTCTGTTGCAAACAGTAGCTAACAGAGCTTTCCTCTTCCTGTTAACTCATTGATACAATCCCATTTTCAGTTGATTCACAGAATCATAGGTGCTGGAAGGGACCTTTGGAAATTATCTAGTTCAATTCCCATGGCTAACACAGGAACACAAATTCAGTTAAGAGTCTATTCCATCACACAAATGAATTAATTTAATTCATGATAGTAAATGCTACTCTGTGTTTATGGTGTTGTCTTGAGGCACACTAGACAACTAGAATATGCCAGCCACACGCACCTAGCATACATCAGTCCTGAATATTCAGGGCCATGATACCCATGTCAAGAAGCAGAACTAGGGCAGTTCAGGGTGCTGACAAGTCAACAATTATCTGTTATTAGCACTTATTCCTGATCAGTGTTTTCCTGGTAATTAATTCCTTTTTCTATATTCTCTATCAGATTTTAGCTCAAAATTGAATCCAAACTAGTAAAAACAGTTATAGAAAAGAATCTTTAAACAAAGATTAAGCAGATAAGTGATCAATACAAGAACGCTAAATATTCATGAATCAGGCTAGTTCTGAGAATGGGCTCTGAATTTAAAGTCAGCATTTGAACATTTCTGCTCAAGCGTTTGTTACTGCATTTGATTTTGATGCTCACAGACAGGGAGCAAAGGGGTACTGCAAGTTCTACTCTCAAAAAAAGCAACTGGTGATCAAAAAAAGTATTTAGTGCTGTGGGAGAAGACAGTGACAATCCTGTCTTGTATTGCTGTTACCTTCAAAACACGAGGGAATTTCCCTTTTGCTTTTTATTTTCTCTTAATGAAGTACTAGAATACAAAAAATAAATCCTGGTTTCTTCCTCCTCATTTAGAGGAAGAATCATGTATCAAAACTGAAGCACTCTTACACTTAATTTTCCCATACTACCTCTCATGAGAAAAAGATCAGCAAAGCAAAATGAAAAAAAAATTAAAGAAAAACTTACCTGCACTCAATTCTACCACACAAAGTTTAGTCTACAGCAAAATAATGAAAGGCAGATGCTGCAACAAAGTCATAGAAACCTTTCATCCAGAAATGCAGGGGAGATACATCTCAGTTCCAAAGAAAAACTTCAGACCATGCCCCTGTCTCACTTTTCATATGGAAACTCTACCTGTAACCACAGCTTAAATTCATGCTCAGTGAAGGACTGTAGGTCAAGCCAACTGCTAAGGCCTGCAGGTACCCGAATCCAAAACACGAGAAAAGCACTTATCGGTGGCTGATTTTTTTTTCCTCCTCCCAGAAAAATTCCAAAGAACAAGAAACCAATTTATTTCAGTGGAATCTGAATTGCAAATTAATATTTTAACACCACTTCAGGATGATGTTATATTACATGATATCCATGACAGCCATCCACCATCTTTTGGTGTGATACCCTGAGCCGTTCTCCACCTTTTTGAATAACAAGCATTAAACATGATTACTGTATGAAGAAAAGTGAAAAAACTTCAGAAAATGTAAATTCCTGATAACAGCGAGATGCCTAAAACAGACACTAGCAAGAGAGATCTCAAAGGTAACAGTAGCACGTTGTTCAGTGTACCTATAGATGAGTTATTGACATTGGGAATTCTTTTATACAAGAATCAACGCAAATCTATCCTTTCTTGAAAGTGCAAGTAGTCAGAAAACACACTAAACTGACCATCTGTTCCTCTCTGATAACATGTAATTAAGTAATTTATTTATTCAGCACTTAAACCTTCTCCCTTCTCCTCATATTAGTCAAGGATGATTATGCTAAATCCAGATGTAGTTAACATATTGTGCACTCAAGTGAGCAATGTCCTTACAGGCACGTGACTTGCCTTCTGGCTATCCACCTTCAATATCTCAGCAGCTTTGCCTTCAAGACCCTGTTTGCTATCCTATTCTGTACTCACAAGATAGAATCATGGCATTTGGTTTGTTAATTAACTGAAAAATGCAAGGAGCTGTAAACTATCCTGTGGGCAATAGTAACCACAGACCTCAGCTTCTGTATGCATCTGGATAGAATTTCTTCCTTTCTACAGGATACAGGACTGCTTACTGCTTCAAGTTAAGCCAAAGTATGTCACCCAAACACTTTCCCTCTGTATAAAAACTTGTTATTGCTGGCTACTGCTTTTACTATGGTGTTCCATAGACAACCTCCTGAGAATCTCCTGGGCTTCTGGAGATTTATTGGCATCAGGAGGGCAAGGTCTGCCTAGGACAGTCTCTTCTGGCAAAGTCTATGTCTCCCTCTCTGCATTTCAGGACAGTTTGTGTAGAATTCCCCAGTCTAATGCTCGGGTGATATAGCACCCTGTCACACAGGTGCAGCTGAAAAACAGATGGCACACTGAGAAAGAATTTCTGTTCAGTACAACCTTATGTACTGAAAGTCACAAAATAACTTTAAGAAGCACTGTGCACTTCTTCCTATTGGTTACTCCGGTTCTACCAGCCTTACAGTCCTATAATTCTGGAATAAGCTCCTCTTCTGTTTTCCTGAGTATCCAGTTAAAAGTCTCCAAAGCTCATTATGCTGACACTTTTTCTTACATGCTAGTTCCTCCCCTTACCAACACAAAATTTTGCAAATATATATATATATAATTTTTATTTTTTTTTTAATCAAGAAGCTGCACTCAGAAGAGGTAATTAAACATAGGAACTCATGGCAAGCTCCTGCAGTCCTGCATCATGAAGAAGTTCACTTGAAGCCATGGCAGTATTCAAGAGAAAGCCTTTGAACATTCTTATGCTGCACACAGGCCTTACCCTGGAAGATCTTTTCAAAGATAGTAAATTTTTACTATGCTGACTTCAGTGTAGACTCTAAAAGCCAGTTAGAGAATGCACCCAGGCTTTCAGAGGACTAACTTCTTTACTGTAAAGGTAGATATGATGGTGAAATATCATGGAAAGCGCAACAGTGAAAACACAGCAGCAAGGTCCCAGACAGCAGTGATTGAGGATTCACTCAAACGCAGCAGGAACAAAAACAAAGGGAAGAAGCTGCTTACCTTCAGAAAGCCTCAGGTACATAGAGATCTTCAGCAAAACATCCTCACCTCCACTGCCAACCCTTAAATGAGGTCTGGGGAGGATTGGATCCTAGCTCCAACCCTTCCAGTCATTCAGCTGCATTGCACACACCTGAGTTACCCTGGCTTGGCCCTGCCTTCCCACCAGGTGCTCAATCACTGGTCCAAACCATGACTTGCATTTCCATTACAGATACAATGTTTTCCTTTACTAGCAGCAGCTTCTTATGTTTCCCAGGAAAAGAAGGCTAACTTAGATATCTTCAGCTAAGGTCAAATATATAGGCTTGATTTATGACATTTCCACAGCCATTATTGGCATTTCTTCCAGATGTCAAAAAGCTCTTGATTCCCATATAGATCTAGCTTTTTATTTTTTATTTTTTTTTTCTATTTGCTTTTACTATTTATTACAGCATAAAGGTTGGATTGAACTTTTCATCTCACTTGTAAACTGAGAAGAACAAGCTCCCATAAAGCTCAGCAGCTTACCATCATTTGTCTAGCAGGTTCACAAGTCAAATTATTGCTCCGAAATGTAAAGGTCTGAATCAAACAAACTCAATGGGGCCAATGTCCCCAAAACAACTATTTGGTTCTGAAAACTGCATATTTAAACCAGGATATTTTGTTAGTTTCTGGCTGTTTATTTATTTATTTTTTTTAATTACTTTACCACATGGGATGGATCATCTGAAAATTAAAAATGGAGCAAAACATACCTAACAGAAGTATATATTTCATTTTTCTCTCACTCTATTTTAGTGCTCTTTGTTGCATATTACTTGTTGTGCTCCCCCTCACCAACTGAGATTAATGAAGAGCACTGAATGAAGAGTCATTGAATCATAGAATGGCTTGGGTTGATAAGGACCACAATGATGATCTAGTTTCAACATCCCTGCCATGGGCAGGGTCTCCAACCACCAGACCAGGGCTGTCCAGAGCCACATCCAGCTTGACCTTGAATGTCTCCAGAGATGGGGCAACCACAACCTCCTTGGACAACCTGTTCCAGTGCACCACCACCCTCTGAGTGAAAAAATTCCTCCTAATATCTAACCTAAACTTCCCCTGTCTCAGTTTAAACCCCACCCCCCCCCCCCTTCCTATCACAATCCACTCTCGTAAACAGTCATTTCCCCTGTTTATACTCTCCCTTCAAGTACTGGAAGGCCACATTGAGGTCTCCCCAGATCCTTCTGTTCTCTAAGCTAAGACTACTACTAAGTTGAAGTTGGTGTGTGGATCTCCAGCTCTATAATAAATTCTAGATTTCCACAACATTGCATTTTCCATTTAATTTTATGTTGATTTATAAGTCAGTCCCCTGGGTACTAACTTTATATAGAAGAAATATTAGCTCAGTGGAGGCAATAGTTAGCTTTTTATAATAAAAGAAATGCATACTGTTCATACCATTATTGCTGAGCAAATTAGGTAACAACCCTTCTAACACCCCATGTGCAAGACACTGCAGCCAACTACCTAACTTGCAATAATAGAGTATTGACTAGGCACAGTGATATCTAAGACAGTGCTTCTACCAGATTAGACTAGTTCCCTGCTGTTAGAGACTCTCTCCTGTAATAAGTTCGTTCTACCTTAACAAAAACTTTTCGTAAGAAATAACCTCTAAAACATAGAAACATCAAACCTAGAATAAAGATAAATACGTCTTCTGTCCAGTGACAGCTCTATTTGTAGGGCAATCTGGAGTGCTACATATATACCACTAGAAGGCAATAGGGTGATTTCAACATAAAGCACCCTGAAGCACGCTACTGTCATATGCAGAAAGTATTGCTTAGACCTGTATATTTTTGAAATCTTCTTCAATTAGTCTTGAACAGATACAACTATGCATATTTCACAGAAGTGTAAGAGGATATGCTGGATAAACTTGCCTTTGCAAGCAAGAAGCAATATAAGAATTCTCAGACCCTGGACCACGTCTTTCTAAACAGACCTCAGCTCTTCTCCAAGTTCTCAGTATACTTGTTTTACTTCAAGCATTACACAGACAACATTATGCTGCTCAGGTAAGCAAAGTAAGCCGTTGCCATGGGTCAAAGATGATAAGAAATAGTCCTAACACCTAAAGTCTGTCTGCCTCCTGAGCCAGAATTCTGGAGGCATACTTCCTCTCTTCCCATTCTCCTGTAGCAGTAACAATGGCAAGGCCAACCCCTGAGGGTTCCTTTATCTTCTCAGAACAAATGTGGCCATGTCCCATCTGCTCACATGGATGAGCACTACTTTTTCTACATGTTCCTGTCTCCCATGTCATCACACAAAAGATGACATAAAAGCACCCACAGAAGTTTTAATGACATAAAGGAGAAATAGCAATAGTGCCTAGTCAAGGGGAATGCTGTCAAAATGCAAAAATTGCTAAAAAACAAGAAAAAACATATTTCAAAGGCAATGAACTTGAAGAAAAGTTTAAGGAAGTGCACTACTCATAAACATGGAAGTAGAACTGTTCAAAGATGGAAACAGAGGAAGATCTTTTCCAGATAGGTAACTGGAGAAGAACCAAAATATTTCTCAAAAATTAAAAAGCACAGACTGCCTTTCCCACAATGCTAAAGGTGGATAAACATTTTGCAACGTGGGGAACACAGTTAACAGTAGGAAGAAGTGAAATAACCAAATGCTAGCGCTCATGAGGCTTCAATATATTTCTATTTTCAGCAGAAACATTTGGTAGCAAAGGAGTAGACGCTTTTTTTTTTTTTTTTTTTTTAGAAAAGAAGGAGTACATGAAGTACGGATCATTTGCAATTGTTTTTGTTTTTATCAAAAAACAACATTTTTTACTGGAATGTTTTTTTTTTCCACTCCAAAGTAGAAGTTAAAATTTTACCTTATATTTTGAGCTTTTCTTTAATGACTTCAAAGCTTATCTGAATTAAGGCAAAATTAGGTCCCATGTACAAGTTCTGGTCTCCTGGAAGTCCCACTGAATTGGCAAGTATAAATCAACACACAAGTTCTTACCATCACGAGTAAAGATCACAAAAATCCAGCTTTATGCACAAGACCGTGTTTCTGTTCTCTACCTCCAGAAGATTTTTACTGCATTTACCTATTTCGATACCAGCACCTTTCATGGCTACAGACTGAAAAAGTACTTATATACTTATATGTACCTCAGTGAAGACAAGACACTTCTACACTGCAAAAAGCTACAAGTTTTGAAGATGATTCAAAAGGTACTTTTGGAACAGAATCTTCGTTCCATTGGTGCTGTGGTTGCAAGACAAGCCTCAATTTTCAAATATGTAGAACAGCTTGTTTTGTCATCATCTAGAGGAATCTGAATGGGGGAAAGAAAAAAAAAAAAAACAGACAAAAATAAAATTACTTTAGGCAATTTGCTTTTACATTCAGACAGCTGCAACCCAAACTCTTTAATGCCAACTAAGTCAAGGGAGAATAGGATAAGTAAGCATCTCGCTTGCTGTAAGGCAGCCCAGGCAAACACCCATGCATCACTCTCCTCAGATAAACCCAACACAGCTAAGGGCTTCTGGAAGAATATTTTTCTGATGCATATGGAAACTTCTGGTTTTAATGTACTAAAGTTTTGAAGGCCTCCCTTGCTCTAGCTCTAAAAACAGCAATACTTTGTGCTATTTGTTATTCAGAATCATGTCAGGAAAATTAAACTTGTACAGAAGGTCTAGGGTACATGAATGCAGACACCAGAACCAGGTAGTCTTAGTCAGGAAATCATGAACTCATGGTCCATTATAACAGGACTTGGACTAGAGTTGGACTAATCATGGAATGGTTTGGTTTGGAAAGAACTTTAAGTTCATCTAATTCCAAACCCGTGCTGTAAGCAGGGACACTTCCCACTAGACGAGGTAGCTCACAGCCCTATCCAGCCTGTCCTGGAGTGCTCCGGAGCGGGAGCATCCACAGCCTTTCTGGGCAACCTGATCCAAATATAGATTTTGCTGCTGTGTCCATCTTTAACTTCATATTCCTGCATAACTTACAGCAAAGCACTCAAGCCTTCTTGACTCAACTACCCCATCTGTAAAATAGGAACACAAGTACTCTCTGTGCTTTGAGGTGTTGTACAGCTTCTCATGAACGTCTGTAAAGTGCTGTTTGCTTCCTTTCTGCATGCATTAGCTCAGGAGATCAAGAATCATACTGCAAATGTAAGATTTTTTTATTGAAGATTTTAGAATGTGGCAAACAGG
The DNA here is from genome assembly GCA_035772895.1 of Perdix hodgsoniae. Classification (NCBI taxonomy): domain Eukaryota; kingdom Metazoa; phylum Chordata; class Aves; order Galliformes; family Phasianidae; genus Perdix; species Perdix hodgsoniae. Next base: position 3,771,557 of record JAPSGF010000053.1, read on the forward strand.
GCCATGTGCAAAAAAAAAAAAAACCCAAAAAACGATAAATGCAAGATTAACATAAATTAAAAATAAAACTAGCATACACTAAAATACTGACACCTGCAGAACAGGCAAATACAGCTCACAATAGCAACTCAGCAGCAGCAAGCTCTTCATCTGGGGCACCAGTAGCCTACAGAAAAGAAACAATTCTGAAGTAAGTTAAAAGGGCCTTAAGGATCCTTTAAACTTCAGAAGCGAAAAAAATTTTAAAAAGCCTGTCAGTCTTTTCAAATAGGAAAGTACAGCCCTCTTTTCTCTATCTTTAACAAGAGCTCTGATGCAGTAATTCATTTGCTAGCACTGCTGTTGTTCCAAGTGAAGACAAGGACAAGTGGGACTTTGTGCAAACTGAACTAATCGGCAACACTTGATCAACTCAATTAGCTCAAATCAACCTAAGTGTTTCTCTATCTGCTTAGAACTTAACAAAGATGCAATCGAACTATAATGGCAGCTTACACAGACAGCAACACAGATTTGCTTTGCCTTTCCTCCAAACCAGCCAGGGGGCTATCCGGTCAGGGATTTCCACAGCTACGTCTGCAAAACAACTGTGCCTTGCTGAGGTGACATTACTAAATTCTTGCCTATGTCAACATGAACTGGGAATATTTCTGAGGAGGATATTTTGTATGTACTTAGACAAAACAAGCGGGAACAGCACAATTGATACCCATGTTCACAGAAGAATTTCTGCACAAGATCGGAGCATGTGCATTCCATGTATAGGTTTCAGCTATTTTAACATTGTTATCTTGTAACAAGATAGGACTTCTTTGCAAGACAAGACAATCACAACCACACGACCTTCTTGAATCAGCCCTGAGATTCCAAAGTGTCTTGATATGAAGGAACTGAGAGGAAATAAAAGGAACCTTCGTGCTCACTTTGGTCTCCTTTATCTTAGCTCCTGGTAGTTTCACGGGGACGTGGACAGATTGCCACACTGAAGAGCATTGGTGATGTTATAGATGAGCCTCTCAAATCATTACTAAAACAAAGTAAGTTGTTCGCTTCACAGCTGGAGTCAAGTGGACTGATGACTGTTGTCTCAACCTTGGCTGAAGATAAAGGAGGCCTCCTTACCCACTCAGGTCCTTGACCCAAATTCACAGCACAGTGACCCTGCAAAAACCTGTGAGAGAAGCATATCAAATGATGCTCTGTCCCTACTCAAACTACTCCCCAGAAACTCAAGTTGCATCTCATCTGCCAAAACACGTATTTCAATAATAAACACAACTGCCTAGTCACTTTGTTCAAGTCAATACATCCTCTTGCTTTCCCTTGTCTTTCCTCCATAGTTAAAATACATTTAATACAATTCCTTTTAGTCTCACTGAGTGCCTTAAGCTTTTCTCTTTGTATCAAGTAGCGCATCTGTCTTCCTGTCATCCTAAGTCTTAGAAAAAATAGTCACTAGTTTCATTGTGTTACTAACCCAAATGCCTGTTTGGAACCGTAATTCTACTGCACTATAGAAAGCTGAAGACTGTAATGTATCAAGTTCTGAAGACATTCAAATTCTACATAAAGAAGAAAAAATACTGCCAGTTTTCAAGAGCAAGGGATGCACCAGGATAAGATTCGTGCTAATCATACAAAAGAACGTATACACACACATCAATAATAAATAATCAAAGAAAAACCACACCACCACATACATAAAATCACTTTTTTCCTGTAAATCTCCTGTAAATTATAGGTATACTTCAGTGGTACATTTCATGAGGGTTTTAATTTAGTTTTTTCTTTTAATTAATATTTCCTTACACAGCTGCTGTGGCAGTTTGACCTCTGCAGCATTACCCACTTGTATAAAAGCACATTTGTCAAAGGCTGCATGCAAGTCAATATTCTATATTAAAAGCCCAAAGATGTTGACAGAATATATCAAAATGAGTTTGATGTTTATTTCTTTATGTATACAGATATTTCTAGAAGATAAGGACTTATAAGCTGACTTCCGATCACAAATAATAATGCAGTAACTGAATAGAACCAGCCTGTATTGCTTGTGGCTGGGATAGAGTTTATTTTCTTCACAGTAGCTCATACAGTGCTACTTTATGAATCTGTAATAATAAAGTGCTGTTGACCCAGTGACATTTTAGCAACTGCTGAGTAACACCGAGGCTTCTCTATCTCACACCACCCTCACAGCAAAGGGCTGAGAGTGCACAGGAAGACCAGGACAGCTGATGCAGACTTACCAAAGGGACATCCCATACCACATGGCATCATGCTTAGAAATGAAAGCTATGGGAAAGGACAAGAAAGAGAGGGACACTTAGAGCTACCGCACTTGCTTTCCCAATTAACTATTCCATGTGTTGAAGCCCTATTTTTCTGGAAATGGCTAAACACCTGCCTGCTGATGGGAAGCAGTCAATGAATTCCTTAGTTTGCTTGAACACGCAACTTTTACATTTACCCACTAAAATATTCTCGTCTAAAGACAAGAGTATTCTCACTTTTCTCCTCCCAATCCCACTGGGGGAAGCAAGCATTTGGCTGTCAGCTGCCCACTGGGTTAAGCCCAACTAAGCCTATCAGCACCACCAGCACTCTGCCCATCACCTCAGCTTTCCCATGAATGTCTCTGCTCAATATGCTCAAAACTTTCAGCTGCAACTGAGAGACTGACTGTGATGGAGGGGTATAAGATGTCTGCATAGTTTGTATGCTGTCAGTGGACTCTGCTAGGAACTGAATAGTCTAAAGACAAATCTAAGGGAGTTTATCATCATCCATCAAATTCTCAAAGAAGTGACTTAAAAGCACTAACGTTCCCATTTATGCTTAAAAAAATCTAATTGCTTTTAATCAATAAATAATATTTTAATTAATAATTATGATCAGATTTTATAATTGCAGCATTAGCATTTTTCTGACATTATCATAACAGTGAAAACATTCATCAGCACTACAGAAAAATTAGACCATATAAATTCAGAACCTACATTTTGGCACCACTTTTGAAAATAATCATTTTAGCTGAACAGAAATCAAGTATAACAAAGCAAGTTTGATCAAAAGACAAGTCTGGCATGCCACTCCAGTGTTTATTAACATTCAAGCCACATATTATCCTCTATGTAGCCACCCAAGCAGAAACAAACAGATAGACCTTAAAGGGATGTTATGAAATTAATTAGTTAATAACTATAAAACAATTTGAAGGTATAAAACCATGTTACAGAAATGTTAAGTGCTGTAACAATGTCTATGTAGAAGTTGAAGGTGAGCTTGCCAGAAACTATGAGATTCTGACTGCATACAAAGTAATTACAGGCGAAGTTCAAGTTATTTTCTTGCTTAATACAACAATCCATGCCCCAGCCCATCAAACCATTGTTTCCAAAGAGTGAATACCAAGTGGAACTAACACCTCTCAGTAATAGACCTGTTCTCCAGAGAACACAATACATATCAGTACCTGGTAAAGAATAAAACAGAAAGAAAGCGGACAAACTCAAGATGAGCACAAGGACTGGGCTGATGGCATTCTTTTATCTAAGAAATGACTACAAGCTTTACTAGAAAAGCCTTCTTTTTTAAAAGTGAATATCCAAAGGAAGAGTTTTAATCCGATCTTTTGTGTCAATGCAGTGTCTAATTACCTCACTTTACTGAGCAGTATTATGAACAGTGTTAACTCAACTGCAATGCCCCAAAACCTACTCAGACTGCATGCACATGTATATACGCACATCACACTAGAGTTCAAGGCCAGACTCAGGTCTCAGCTACGTTTATCTCAAGGAATGGTAGCAATTCCACAGATCTTTGCATCTGTCAATAAATCAAACTGTCCTCAAATCCAAAGGTGTCTAATTTAGATTTTGGCAGTCTTTGAAGCAGTACATATCTCCAGTTTGAGTACAATTAAGTAACAGCATGAACAGTGCTATACAGTAACACTTCCAGTTAACTTTGAGAAGTAAAAAGTATAACAATAGGAAAAAGTAAAGAGAAAAAAAAAAATGCACTCTATCAGCAATTGTTTAAATTTTTCTATATCTTCAGAAGTATCCAGCAATAGCAAAGTTATGGATTCCTGTGACACTATCCCCTTGTACACTACTATGTAACTTGATGAACTACAACCCTAAGTACACAGCCTTATTACATGACTGTTCTCTGAATGCAATTCTGCAAATAAATATATCAGGCAGGTAAGACACTTCAGTCTTACAGGTGATAAGAACAGCTCTGAGAATCAAAGGAAGTGGCAGCAGAAAGACTCCTCTTGAACTCTCCTGCGTACAAAATTAAGTTGCAAAGCAGTCAAGCTTCAGTGACAAAACCCTCCCAAATACAAAAGTGGTCCTGTTCCCGTTGCAGTACAAGCATTATGTAGGTAAGTCTAGTGCAGTAAAGACCACCAGAACAAGTGCTGGGTCAACATGAAAACAAGAAACCCAGTAATGATCACAGCCTCTGGGTGTCTAGTAGAAAACACACGTGTTCATAGAGATTAAAACCAATACCTCATGAAACACAGTCAGCATCTGCTACACTGACAGAACTGAGGGTAACTGAACAGCACAGCTGCCTATGGTTTTATTTGCACTGGCTCCAAATTAGTTCCCTTGAAGATTTCTGTCCGTGTTGTATCACCATTTCTACAGCTACACTTGAAATCAAAACTAATTACAGTGAAAGCAATTGAGAATTATTTGTGCTGTATTTTGTTAGTTAAAACCTTGTTCGGTGCCTTCTCAATTGTTCACCGTTACTTGCCATTCAGTTTGCAGCACTAAATCAAGCATTTGAAAATTCAAGGTATTTTCAAGAAGACTTTGCTAAGATTTCTAATATTAACTGGGTTTACCAAGTTCTGCTGCACTGATCTTTTGTCGGCTTCTTGACCAGTGCACTAAACTTTCTCTTAAGCTGAGAAAAGGACAGCAGAGATGCAGCCAATGAAAAAGTAATGGGCAGAAGACAATCTCTGAGAGATTACTTTCCATAAAATTGAATTGGTAACATCTGCTCAATCTACTGTAGATAAACAGTGAACTATTTTCCATCTCATTAACTCAGAGGATGAGATATTAAATAAACCCCAGGGGCCTCATGCTTTGTTAAGGCTTGTCCTGAGCTCACCAAATTACTTTTCTTATGTAAGAGAGAACCTAAGAGTAGAGTTGCAGCTACCCAGCAAACACATAACATTTAAATCCCTGGATGACCTTAAAAAAAAGTCCCTACTTAATCTGACTGTGTTTCTAATTACTAGTCACTTAGCCTAAATTATTAACCGTGTCCTCAGCAGTGATGTATGGCACATGTAAATTTCCAAACAGGATTCTAATAGAATTATCTAATTCTATTAAACCACAAACAACTACCCATTAAATATTTATTAGAAAGCTTGCATTCACTTAAAATAGATTGGAATGTCAGCAAAACACCATGCTAATCTCTTCTTCATTTCAGCCTTCTATGCCAAGAGATCAAAATGAGCTAATCAGCATCGCACTTATTGATTATGTACAAATTAGTTGGCTAATCAAAATCAATAAAAATAAAATGATCTGAAAAGAATTTACAAAGTCAACTATGGATTTCTCTAAAAAATACACTCTGTTTAAATAAACAAGATCGTTAAATTCAGGATTGTTTGATTATGTAAAGCTTTTTAGCTTATTCTGCCATAGGGTGGGGGTGGTAAATGCCAACTAATTAAGTTTTCTCAGTAGCATCAATGAATTGCACTTCATAAAGAGAGAACTGTTTCAAACCACTTAAGAGATTCAGCTACTTTAAGTTCTCTGGGAGGTTGTGCAGCTTGATTTTTGCTACAGATTTCAGTCTTGCCTGAAACCAAAGCAAAAAGCATTTCAAAAAAACAAAAGGGTAAGCATTCCAAGAAATTCAAACAACCACCAACCGTTCACCTTCTGTGAAAGAAATGCTGAGGACAAACCAATAATTCGCCTTTCATTAAAAAAAATGCTGAGGACGTATAGAAAGCACACAGGAGACAAGTAACTGAGTGCCACGTGATCACTATGGTGGTTGCAGAGGGGTTATGCAAAGCCAATCTTTACTTTATTATACTGTGTGGCACATCCTGCTCTTGATCAACATGGTCTTACATATGACATTTGAGTCATTCCAACAAAGCCCAGTCTGTTTGCTGTTGGCATAACCAGCTCCTTAGTGACGTCTGTCCTATGAAGACATCCACTTCGGTAGATTCAAATCTACATTAGTTGAAGGTAGAATTAAAAAGATTGCTCAAGCAAGTACCATAATGTTGTCATCCCAAAACTAGATGCAATTATGTGTTCTTGAGCCCAAAAGTCATGTTAAAGAGAGCCAGTCCATTATCCTCTTCTACTTCCTCAAAGAGATGTATGTACTTCTCAGTCCTTCCCATTTAATATCCAGTTTTACCAATAACAATCTTTTCCGTTTTACAGACAAACTCTGTACCACATCTGATGCAAATGTTCTAAATACTGTTACTACCCTACAAGAGATGCTGAACACCTGAGAAGATCTGAGTGGTTTTCACATTAACTTGAAGGTTCATGTTTTGCAAAGCAAAGAAGTAGAAATTCTATTCCATACTTAGATGAACTGTAAACCCATGCTGAAAATCCCATAGAGACATAAAAGCCAATCATATGTTGTGCGGAGTACTTCTCCCAGCCTAATGAGGATTCCATACTCTCTCCTATTTTTCACAACAGTGGCTGTCTGCATGCAGTCAGAAAAAGAATTGCTTTTAAAATTATCTATTTTATTTTAAATTCCCTGTAGTGATATTAAGAGTACAATAAAATCCTTTAGAAATGCTGACATATAGCAAGACAAAACTTCCACTAACAGAAAAAACTAACATCAATTCATTACTGTTGTAAATAGAAATAGACTAAAACTGAAATCTGAGTAGAGATGAAACATACAGAAAACTCAACGTGTAATTCTTGCAAGAAAACCAATGTGCAGCTGGTTGAAGAGTTGCAATTAAAAAAATATATATACTTGTAATGGAAACATAACGGAAGGTCAAAATTCAATTTCCAAGCCCATTTGTTTAAAACAATCAATTCGTGCTATGAAATTTAAGAGAACAGCCATGTCACTAGCTTGTGGCATTACATTCTGCTTTGGTTCATGGTATTGAGGCCCACAAGTCAGCTTTCCCTATAGGATGCATATGGTACACAAGTATTATAGATTTTTGAGGCTTTGTTGTTTTTGTTGTTTTTTCCATTTCCCCAGACTACTCAGCACTGGCCTACATTCTTTACAGGGTCTGCAGCAAAAGAAATGTGAGCCTGTTCCACCCTGCCTGGAAAAAAAAAAATCTGACTCTATGCACTGCGGGAAAAATCCATTGCTAGCATTACTCCAGACCAATTAATAAGGCAGAATAAAACCAAATTATCTGACACTTCACACTTCTTAGATTCGTACCTAGTTATCAAGTCTTGTACAGGAAAGAGCTCTGCTTCCTGCAAAGCCCAACTCACTAACAGAGCCCATGTCTCTAAGCACCCTGTGGAAGCAAAGCAACTCCTGCTGTCTTTCTCTTCCCTGCTTTTCTGGGCTTTGAGCCTTTTAGATGCTCACCCGGTACTATATTTATTTTTAGGGGTCTTTGTTATTAAGTACAACTCCTCTGGTGCTAAGAAACGTGGGCCTGGTTCTGCACTGCATGGTACCTTTTTGTAGACTAGCAAACAGATCACAAAATGAGATAAAACTATCATGTCATAAACAGTAGCAATTTACAACCAGTTTGCACAGCCGTAATTGACTTCAGAGCGCACAAGAAAGGGCTGATGAGGTTTTACAAGGGAGCAAGGCAAGCAGAAATTGGACTCAAGTTTTGCTCAATAGCCAACACTCAAGCTCTTCACATGGAAATTTCACAGCTATGAAACATTTACAGAAAGAGAAAGCAGTTACAGAACACTACCACTGGAGGAGCTTAAATAATTTAAGATTCGCTGTGACTCTGATTCCTTTTATTCCATTTCTTCTTCAAGACCACATATTGCTCATTTTAACACTTAGGAGTTCCACACATAGAGTTGGACTTCAATTTTCCTCCTTCTGATCCCCAGGCAGGATTTTCAGAACCCATAAACCAGATGTACAAGTTCATATGCAGCAGCTGTACACCTACAGAGACATGTAATGTGATTATAAAAATCAAACTAACACATGTAGACAAACACATTGTCCATATAAAGTGACTTGTATGCTTGTACATATGTATATATATGAACTCAAGACAGCCAGAACATAAATGTTCAGCTTTCTGTTACACAAGGATTACCCACTTTATGGTCACATTTTATTAGCAATCACAATTTTAAGATATAAACTTAAAAGATACAATTAGCTTTCTCTGCCAGGCTCTAATCATTCCTTTGAGTATATCCATTAGAATCTCATTAATGTGAACACTTCATTTATTAATGTAACCGAAACACTGAGATTTTACTCAAAGAAAATTTTAGCATTATTAAAACACACTGGGTAACTATATAATATCCATATAAACATTAACTCTATAAAACCCAAGGCAGTCAAGGCTTCTATACAACTGGCCATTTTGTTTGTTTGCAAAAACTGGAGTTGCAGGGTTGTGGATTCTGTTCCCAACACCTTGCTCTCCTCAGCCATGCTCCAAGGTTTTCACTGATGATGAATTATGCTACTGAGCCTTCATTTCACATCAGAATGATAAGTACACACAAGAACACATGAAGCCGTCAGCTTTAACAAAGATATCCTTGAAAACCCCAACTAACAAATTTGTTTTTAAAAAATGCTCTCACACTGTTTCTAGTCTAGGTCCTTATTAAATAGGAAAAGGTATGTGGTTTTCTTGTTCCTTTTTTGTTTTGTGTTTGTTTGTGGTGCCTTTTATTTTTATCTCTAAAGGTATAAACATTACGCTTTTGCTAATTTCAGTCAATGATAATGAAAACAGAAGAAGAGAAACTCCAACAGTAGGCTCTGATGCAGTCTATTACTCAGCCAGAAAAGAGATTGGCAATGTGATGTTAAGCAGAATGTTTGCCTACTACTGACCTACTCCTTGCAATTGTATTGTCAAAGCAGTATTATTCACGATGAGAAAACATGGAAGGGTATTTCCAGTATACAGCTGACAAGATGGCTGAGCTCTCATATATTCCCTGTCATTGTACTTCTGGTGCATTTCTCAGCATTCTTATCAATAGTAAAACTGCTGCCTGTCTTCACCAGCACTTTCAGGCACATTTCACCTGAGCGCTAGAGCGAAGTTTTGCCTGTGTCGCGTGCACAAGTACAACTGCTTGAATACATGTAGATTCTTTGTTCCTTTTATCAGAAATACTTGGAGAGCTATCTTTCTGTTAAGAAAGACTGGTTGATTTTTAAGTCTTCCATTTAAAAAAAAACTGTTGCAACAGTTTTGTTATAGGACAAATAACACGACTTTCAAATGGTCACGTAGCCTATTAATTTACAATCATGCAAGCCTTTAAAGCGAAAAAGGTCTGATAAGTCTTTTATCAAGGAACACAGTATCAGCACCCAAAGCAGATCTATGGCACCCTCAGCTACCAAGTGCACACTTCCCTCATCCTCAAGGAAAACCCACCCTACCTGATCTGCAGAAAACTAATTTATCTCACCTGTGACTCTTACCAATTTGTACTTAATCATTACAAAAGGAAGAGATTCAAAGTCAACCTCCACCTTCTACTCTGCCAAAACTCTTCTTCGGGACTTTTGTATTTGCAACAGAGACAGCGCTATATGGAGAGGTTGATTTTCCATTCCTATTTTCAAAAAGGCAAATAAATATGAGCTTACAACAGAAAAAAAACTACTTCAGAGATATATATATATATATTAAAAAAGACCTCTTATTGATCAAATAATGCAATAAAGGCAGAAATACAGGCAGAAAAAGAAACACTAAGAAAATTTCTTCAGTGGAAGTGCATCTTTCTATCCACATCTTTTTCAGTTCATTTACAACTACTATCATCACTTACAAAGTCCAAATTAACAATGAAACCAGCAAAAAAAAAAAAAAATTGCTCTTGGATTGGTTATGAACTCAGACTTCATGGCCTTGCAGAGAAAAGCACTATACTATAGGAATTTTTAAAAAAACTGCAATGGATTACGTAATGGAAAGGTCAAACCAATGGAAAACAGAAAAGAAAACTTCATAAAACACCATTACTACTGCCGGTCTCAGAGTCTCAATCAGATGACAGAGACATATGTCTGTGCAAAATTCAAAGCTTATGTGCTTTAAACTGCTTCCTTAGGTGACCCTAATCCAAGCAAACCTGGAAGATGGCTACATGTGAGCTAAAAGCAGGAGGCTTGATCACTCAAGCAAAATACACAACTCTATTGCCCTTGGGGCTACAAATTAGCCTAGTACCACTGTGGCTGAGGTATTTAACTCACATGGATCATTTTGAAGTACCTGCATAATAAAATATGCAGTTCTCAGATGCCAAAATCTGATCTATTGCCTATTTTACTTACAGAAGAAAGGCTGAAAATGTAATTAGCCTTTACCATTCTCTTTTTAAAATGAGCAAGAACTTTAGGTGTCCAGGGAAACAATGATAGGCAATGCATTGCATAAAATGCATCTACATGTCATCTCCTAATGGCCCACAGCAGTTACTGAATAGAATTCATACTTGTTTTGGAATAAAATCTAGGTTATAACTAGGTTTGGATTATCAGTGGTTAGTTTCAGTCAACTTTCACATCTTTAGGTGTGAAATGGGCCCTATTTCATTTTCTTAGGATCTAAGCCAGACTCCATCAGCTCCAAAAGTGAAGTTTTTCTTTTTTTTTTTTTTTCCAGAAACACTGAGTTATTTTCTAGCTTGAGATATTTAGTTACCAAGAGAATTTGTTAATAAGCAAAATATTTCTATTACTCTTTAAAAAAAATAAAAATAAAAATCCACATACCTCTAGTCAACAGTTTGCAAATAACAGATAAAGCAAGAAATAGTTTCCAACTCACTGATATTTAAAAGGCTTCATGGAGTGGTGGCATATTCTTTTATGCACCGTTAAGAAAAAGGAATATAGTATACATAAAGGTATTCAGTTCATTTTATTAATGAGTTTCACATCACTAATTTTCAACAGTCCCAAACTTACCACAGTCGCACTGAAAGCCAGTCTTCCCTGAAGCAGAACCTAGGAGAAAAGACTTACACAATGAACTCAATAAACTGAAATGTAATCAAACTAAAACCAGCAGTTGATTTGTCTGAATAGAGAAAGGGAAAATGTGCAATATCTTTAATATATGGATGGCTGGGTAGACTAAATGACTGTCACACAGAAAGCTTATCAGTAAACACTGCAGAAAGCCTTAAGATTTTACAATAAATGACTGGTTTCAATCAAACACTGCTAAAGCAAAAGGCATGGCCCACAGGAGTAATTACAGTCTCTTTACTGAAACAAAGGGCAATTACAACAAGCTGAAGTATGCTCACAATAGTTGAGCACTTGATTATAGAGTGCTACAGCAATCAGCAAAAAAAGGGATACAGAGCATACCCTGCACAGTCCCAGTTTGATATTATTGCTCAGTGCAGGAGGCGCTCCCATACAGGCTAACTTAATGCAGAGCTTTGGCTCTGACTTGTAAAATGTAACACAAATACTGGAGAGCAATTTTAAGTATAGAAAAGGGAAGAAAAGCCCCAGGCAAGAGACTAGTGGGCAAACTCACTGTAGTCTCATCTACATCCAATTGTGACTGTGCATGACTGAGCTGCTGGATTCCTCCTGCAGAAACTACTGCAGTGCAGCAGTGCTGTGTGAGCATCATGCTGCCTCACAGTTGTTCTGTGCACTGCCTTTGGCTTGTCTTCACAACCACAGAATTTAAGCAAGACAAGCAGATCTGTGCAGTTATACTGAATTACTCAGCTGAGCTGCCATATCACTGCAAGTATTAAAAAAATAAAAAGTCAGGCTGCTTTTAAGACCAATCAAGGTTTGGCACTACTTCCTTCACATTTCCCATCAGACTATCAAAGATTCATTCACCTCACTAAAAACTCCAAGGAGGCATAGCTATTAGAAAAAAATATAGCTAAGTTAGAGGAAAGAGCTCTTCTGTAGCTCAGCAGAGACTTTTGTCTCATATGCAGGCTGACCACCGCCAGTAGCTGATCCAAGAGTACCTGCAGCCAACGTGAACCAAGCTTTCCTGGGATACCATGGTCTTGTTTGCTCAGATGAGCAACCATGATTCTTATTGTCATAGAAGTTCAGCAGGACCCACAATACAGCAAGACAAACTGAAAGATTCCATTCCCATCCCCAAATGTACTTTCAGGTGCTCACAGAAGCCACTATGTACAAAATAGGTACATTTTGACAAAACTGGAGTGCTAAAAACTAATAGTATCCCATGACAACTGGACAATGCACCTGGGAGAATCAGACTCAAGTGATTCAGAGCAAGGGCTAGACAGGATTTAGAACAGAAAAAACAGAGCTCTCCAGTTTGGTGCTTAACTTTCCTGAAGTTCGGTATGGTTCCCTCTCTTCCCATCCAAAGCCATGTTCTATTTTCTGAAAGTTACCTGATGAACAATATTATAGTGCTGCTATTCTGATATTCCATTAGCTATTGAATGAGTTGAGAAATAGCAGTGAGACTCTTTTATCAGCCACTTAGTGCTAATTTCTTCAGTGTTAACTGTTTCTCTGTGCTTTTTCCTTTTATTTCTATAAATTAGGGTTTGACTAACCTTCCACTTTCATTCCATATCATTCAGCTGGAATTAGTAAAAATAAAAATTCACAATTATAAAGATGTATGAGATAGTTTAAACAGAAAATGTTTTTTAAAGAATGAATGTAAAGATCAAGAAAAAAAGTCATATTTTGATGAAAAAAATTCAGATTGGTGTATACTTAGATTCAAAGAAAAAAACACAGCAAAGCAGTAGCAAGCAGGTAAAGCTTGAATCTAGCAGAACACAGGTAGCATCCAAGTTTAAGATAAAAATAACATCCTTCATTGGACTATTTTATTCTCACTGCATGTGCTGCTCAATCTCTTTAGCTCATCATCTTAAAATCTAGTCATGTAATCAATATATGCCAACACATCACAAAACAAAACAAGCTAAAAATAAAAGAGCAAGTTACACACAGGTGATTCTCAAGCTGTGGCCTACGGTTTTCTTTTTCTTATTATAGACAGGCAATCAGTCCTCATCATTTCAAAAGACACACAAGATAAATGTACATTCCAAAAAAAAACCCTGAAGCCTCAAGTTCATATTTTAAAAAGCAAACTTAGGAAATAGGACACCTCCTCAGCTTGCTACACAAAATGCAGGTATGCTGAGCAAATTCTGGATTTGTTTTCAGACCAGTTGTTTGAAGCACTGAAATTTTCTTGTCATCACCTTTATTTCTGTGGTGTTCTTCTGTATTAGTATAAAGATACTGAAATTTGAAAAAAATATACCATAAATTGCATGCAGCAAGAATATAGTCCTTCCTGTAACAGGAGTAATGTCTTTGGCTTGGTCATTAAACTTGATTGACTCATGCTTTGTGTATAAATGCCCAGCACCAAGTTACCTGGCGATGTCATATGTATGGTCTTTCTATATGAATGCAGAGGTTTCTGTGTTTGGATAGTCATCATAAAGCAGGCCCAGCCTGTTTCAGAAGCCCAGGAATAAAAGAAACAAAGTTCTGCAGGACATTATGTTATATTTATTAACTGGGTAGAGATGACATTCCAATGTCTAAAGGATTTGACTGTCCAATTCACATAATGCAAATAAAAATGTTAATAGTAATGTAACATCTGCAGGTTCAATCAATCTTGCTTATTCAGAAAAAAACTCCCCATGAATATGAGAAAATATTAATAAACTTCCATACAAGTTTATTTGTTGAAAGAACTACAGAATAACTTTCATTGATCCAGTCGTCAATTTAACATTTCCTCTCAGTCGTCTTGGAATATCCTACCCCTCTCACATACCTCTATGTCTGCCTTATCAATTCAGGCTTACCCCTAGCATCTCCCTCCCTTTCTTTGGCTACCATACTTCTACAAGCATCCCTCATGATGACTGACAGAACCACATCTTTCTTTTCAACAGAGTCCTACTGGGCCATCAGATTTGCATTAAACAGTTATTAAAATAAAATATTAAATAATTAATCATTAATTGTTTATTATTATTATTACTACAATTTCATCACTCTGAGCTACATGATAATATAAATATTCTCATCAGGATTTTTGTATGTGTGTGTTGTGGTTTTTTTTAATCTGTTCTTGAGCATTGGAGAAAAAAACAGCAAACAGCATAAGCAATTATGGTTCCCTCTCAAAATAAACCTCTCTAGTAATAGAAAAGGTAGATGCAGCAGAAGCAAGGATGTTGAAAGCCTTCAAATACCGCCCCAACAGCACACCTTGGTGCCAAGCTGGATGGACCACTTAGCAGTAGAGGCTGCTTCAGCACCTGAGCACACACAGCTCAGGGCTTGTCTGCTGATGCTGCTGTCAGCAATGTTTTTTACAACAGATCCAGTATTGTGCCTGCATTAAATGCATTTCTCTTGTGCAGCTGAAGAGCAGTAAGAGAGGCAATTTTCCTTAGTCTTAATAACACTGACACCCACTCATAAAGAACTTCAATACATATCCACTTGCTTCCCTCCAGGCTTTTGTGCATGTGGCCTTCACACTTAGCTTTGGAGAGTCACCTAGCTTCACAAAGCACAAGAGGAAAACCAGTAACAGTTGTCTCACAGAGGAGATGGATGCTCTCAGGCTGAGTGAAGGGATTAGTTGTTATGGACCACAATTAAAGGAAGGAGAGATGGAGGAGGATGTGTCTGTTTTTGTTGTCAGACTATACGACATGCACAGCAACCCAACATCACATCCAATTAGTATTTTCACTAGAGCACTAATTAATCACTTCAGACATCTTATCTGTCTCCCACACCTCCCTGCCTCAACTGTGTCATCGTTTACACTGTGTAATGCTGCTAACTAAAACAACCTAGAAGCTTAATGTCCATAGCACTGTTGTTTCCCTACCCTCTGCCTCTTTCACCTAACAGAAATAAGGCTGTTAGAACACCAAATCCTTTGCATGGCTGTGGCAGAGGCCCATCATCTGAAGACACCCAGCAAACATGCTCATCACCAGGTATAAAAAGTGACTAGAAGCAGTACAGGTGGTGATACCTGCAGTTCCTTCACAGCAGAAAGATCTCCTCATGCTATCTGCACTATGGCAGATGCTCCTGGGCTGGCTTTACAGCTGGGCTTCTCTCTGCAGCCCTTCAACAACACAAAGACTTCACAGAACTGAAGTCTAATAGTCAAGAAGCATATCTTGAGTTCTGCTGACAGCAAGGGTGTAGAAGCAGGGTAATGCTTCCCCTTGTTCTTCCCTAGCTTAGTATATCTGAAATAAACAGTAAAACAATTTTCCCTTGGAAAAAGGTATTTTTTTTTTCCCCTTTCCAAATGGGGACAGCATTTTCACACAAAACAGAATGCTTAGTCGTGCGAATTTAAGGAACTAAAAAAAAAACAAAAACAAACAATAAAAAGCATGAGGAGCTTTTGAAGCTCTCAGTAGTCAAGTAACACTTCTACCATACCTGGAAAGCCTAAAAATTGGAAAAGTCTAGCAGAAGCTGGACTTTCACTCTACCCTAGTAAAGTAGATTTTTTAAGTGTTTTCTTCACAATTTCAAACAGAAGATTGTTTTTAAATAAGCATTTAGTATTTTTGATTGTAAGCTAAGGCTCCTAAGCACTCTTTTGCAAATAGCCTAGTAGATTTCAAGCCCATTATGAAGGTGATTGTAGGGCAGGAACAGAGAAGATTCAGTCAGTCTACTTTTGTTACGGTCAGACCAGCAAGCTTTTACTTAACATCCATAGTTGTACAAAAACTTTTTGAAACAACTTTTCAAAACAAAAGGAAAACCCAGAGAGTTCTTCTTGAAAAAAAAAAAAAAAAAAAAAGAAAAAGAAAAAAAAGAAATCAAACATGGGATTTATAGTTTTATTCCTACTGTTATTGTTTCTTTTTCCCCCCACTGTGATATAAGTAGTCCAGATACTGAAGTGTCCATCTACATGAATAGATAAAAACGAACTGGACACTTGAGAGGTCAGGTGCTCTTGAATGCCACCAGATATTTCAGAAATCTAAAAGTTGATCTCATTTCTATTAACTACTACACAGAACAAACCAGAAAGTACACACCATTTACTTAAGCAGCGTGACTAGTAATATGTTGGCAGCATTTGCACTTAACCAAAAAAGTAATAAGCTGAGAAAAAAAGAGCAAAAAGATTCAGAGGAAAAAAACAGTCAGTGGGAATACGAGCTATTTCAACTAAAAGCAATTTTACTTTGAAGAGCAAAGCAGACATTTTCTGGAACAACTGTCACAATACTACAAAGAAGATTCCCTCCTCGCTAAAAGTTTCTAGGACTCGAGAAAAAAAACTGCTTTTCAGTTTTGATATTTAATAAGATTCCTCAGTAGACATTCCTCACTTAAAAAGAAAGAAGTTAAAGGAAAACGGAAGAGAGAGAACAAGCAAGTTCATTCGTAACTTTGATCTTGAGTCATTTACATTTGTTGTTATCATAGAATCAGGGAGGCTGTTTTCACTGCAGGCTGTGTGTGCTGCAGTACCTCTTGCTTAGAGTTAGAGCTTCAGAAAGCCAAAGTAATTTCTTGAAACAACTCACCAAAAAGTTCTGGGGGGGGGAAAAAAAAAAAAAAGGAAAAAAAAAGGTCAATTCATTTGTAACTGAAATTGACAGCAAAAGGTTTTCTGGGATACTGTTTGAATCACAACTCTTTCAAACACTTGCAGAACAGCCCTGTTCTGCAAACAAACTGTTAGCAAGGCATAGAGCTTATTGCAGAGCGTTACCTGTCAGGGCCCCAGCCAGTTCTAATTGAGTGCAGGGAAATAACACAAAAGAGATGAACGAATTCTTGAAGAACTTTCATTCTCCTTGTTCAGATCTCCTAACTTTCACACAAGTTCCCTATGAGTCTTTATAGAAAACTGCCAGCTCGTGGCTTACTCCAAAAACATTGTATAGCTGAGACAACAATAACAGTTGTATTCTGTTATACCCAAACTGTTAGAGAAAAATGCTGAGTTGTGGCATTATTCCTTTTGTTTCTGTTTTACCCTCTGATTAAGATTCATACCGCTAGCACACAAAACAAACACACCTGGAGATCTCAAAGAAATAGTGCCATACTTAGCCATAAGCTATCTAATCAGTCACAGAATCACCCAACATAAAAAATCATCATGAGAACCTTAGAAATTACATTTTCTTGCTAGTCTGAGATTAAGGCTACTTGATCTGCATTGGTCTGATCCTCCATTCAAATTCCATATGCTATCTTCTTGAAGTACTAAGCAAGAGATGTGGTAATGTAACCTGTCCAAGGAGATTAAGCACAACAGCAAAGGCTGAGGTAATAAACGATCTGTGAGCTGAGAGCCTGAACCTTGAGAACTATGGATCAGTGAGTTTTAGTGGAAAACAAAAAAAGAAAAAAAGGAAAAGAAACAATAGATGGACAAAAAAAAAAAAAAGTGAATCAAGAAGCAAGTCTGCAACAATCAAGTTGACGGAGTGGAAATATCTTGGTAATTAATGTCAGCAAAAGAAGAATGACAAAGGTTTAGAGAACAAGGAAAAGCAGCATGTAAGCAAAGCATCTGGTACCCACAGACATCATTTCAACTGTCCTTCTGAACAGGCTTTGGCTTCTCCCGGTTCCAATCTGCTTCACAAAAAACAACAGAAACTGAAATATTGTGTATGCATGACACACAGTTGGTATTTCAAGGGCTGATTTTCTTTTTCCAGAGCTCAAAGGGCTGTAACAGATAGCTAAATACACCTCACACCACTTTGCCCAATTCAGTTGGCTGTGTTTGAATATCTGCAGGTACCACACAACTGAATGTCCAAACATGAATTAAAATTGTTAAATTTCTACTTAACACATTCTATCAGCTGCCTTCTTTATGCGCTGTATTCTGGTGCTATCTCTGAAACTCCTTTAAGTCACTTCTAAGTCTTTGCTGATAACATGAGATAAGGAAATCATATCTACTAATAAAGAAAAGAATCTATGTCTGAGCTTCTGTACAACTACAGAAATATCCTTGAATATATAAACTTAAAGAATTATGGAATTAAAAAAAAATCACTAGGTTGAATGTCAAATGTGCACACTCCCTCTGCTTCCATAACAGTTATTTTGGACACATACTCATGACACTACAAGAATAAACCTGATGGTTTTCTGTATCAGAGAAGGGAAAAATAAGTCACATAAGCAGGGAAAAACTGAGCCAATTCCAAAAGAAAAACTGAAAAGAAAATGTGAAGTAGAAAGAAAATCTTAGAAACTTACTGCAAGGGCAACAACACTTTGGAAATCTGAAGAAACATCTCATACAGCCACAGGGGAAAACTGCCAGAGAAAGCCAAACACTTGCATACCCTTTCCTGAAGCAGACAACAACCAGCTGTCACCTCAACACACAGCTGGTCCCAAACAGTAGACAGCCCAGATGGGTGACATTTTTTTTCCCCAGTAAGTTTCACGACTCATGTTGAGAACTGCTGTTTAGCTAAATTATCGCTCAGGTCAAGTTTTCCATCTCTGTATTCTTCACAAGTGAATACAGCATTCTGGTAAATATTTTAAGCGTGTGGAAGGGAGCACACTTGTTCAGTTACCCCAGGAGTCTGGGTTGGAAAGTGGTGGGTTTTTGTGTGCATGTGTAATATTTGTTTGTGTTTTGTTTCCATTTCTTTTAGACACACACTGTAAAAGATGTTCACGTTTGAAGCTAGGTTTATCAGTGAGATTTCATAGCAAAAGGCCTCTGCTTTTGCATTACAATGTAGCATGAGGCTACTGAATAATTCTTTGGTGGACCTCAGGAGTAAAGACATACAGAATACACACTCTTCTAGAGAAGGACAACAAAGGTGAAGGGTCAGGAGCAAAAGTCTTAGGGAAAGCAGCTGAGTGAATGGCATTTGGTCTGGAAAAGAGGATGTTCAGGGGCGATCTTATCTCCATCCACAACTGACAGGAGGTGGTGGTGGGATGGGTCAGCCTCTTCTTCTGCATGACTAGTGATAGGATGAGAGGGAGTGGCTTCAAGTAGCACCAGGGGAGGTTCAGGTTGGATATTAAGGAAAAAATCTCCAAAACAATGGTCAGGCACTGGAGCAGGCTGGGAAATGGTTGAGACACTGTCCCTAGAGGCGTTCAATAAACATTTAGATATGGTACCGAGGGACATGGTTTAATAGGAATGTATCAGTGGTAGGTGGACAGTAGGACTGGATGATCTCAGAGGACTTATCCAACTTTGATGATTCTATGCCCCAGAAAAATCAAGGTACTGTCAAACATGTAACGTCTATAACCCATGGCAAATAGCACTAATAATAGAAAAATTGAATAATGCTTTCTCTCTAAACATCTCTAAGGAATTGGTACTTAGAACACTCTTTAACAAAACTCAAAATAGCTTTGTGGCCATACTGAAGAGATCAGGAGGGAACGTGCTTCTCTAAACAAAGCACATGTTTAAGTGTGTTGGTAGAACTGTCTGTTTCATGGATAATAGAACCATCCACTCATATTGATGTCAATCTAGGAACTTCCTGCTAGACTCCAAAAAAAAAAAAAAAGTATGAGAGATTGCCTGTGATTTTGCCTGTGATTTAAAGCCATAAATCCATTTCATTAACACATATCTTTGGTCATAAATTACTATTTACCTGTCAACTGGGTTCAGAACACACATGAGGTGTTCTCTGAAGCTAACCTCTTGGATTTAAAGATTTTTAAACAGCCGTTGAAGGACTGTTTGATCTGAAAATCTGAGTCTTTTGAAGTTGAGAGTTAATGGAATATTATTTTCCATTCACAGTGATCAAGCACTTAATGAGATGAAGTGATAGGAAAACAGGTTTAATAGAGTACGTGGATGCATCTCTTGCTACCTTTCCTGCTGCTTTTCATAAGGATTAACAGGAAGGCCAGATCTAGTCAGGTCCAATGAGATTAAAACATAACGAAGAAGAAAACGTTCTTTAGTTAGGTACAGCAGTGTGCCAGAACCAAAGCCATTTGGGAACTGGATTCCAAACCCCTCCACAGATGCTTACCAAACAGGCAGCTAAGCTATCAAGGATGTGGGCTGGTCTCTTTTTTCTTGGTAAAAAGGCTGGTTTCTGACTCAGGGGTGATGAAGGAAGGAAAGGGCATGACTTAACAAAATGATGATCCAGTATGCCTCAACTACATATCCACTCTCACTATCTTTAAAAACGTATCAAATCTATTTCATAAGGTTCCAAACACTTCAAGGAGTACCTTTTGGACACAGTAGAAATATTACTGAAATAAAGTGCTTCTGAACAGTAAAACTAACGTTAAGGACTGAATGCTCTGAAATACAGAAACCTGCTCTTAACAAGCAAGACCTTCCAATGTCCCTGTTACCATACTCCAGTAGTTACTTTAATTCACATGGGATACACTACTAGAAGAATCAAATGCAGCAATTCATGAGATTCAAGGGTACATTGGAAGCTACAGACAATATGTCTGCAAGATAAAATTTAGGTAGTTAGATTTAAATATAAATAGACCAAAATCATAGCTTGATTTACTATGAAATAAAATAAAATAAAATCACTTGCCAGTTTTGTCCAACCTGGCCTTCAACAGCATTTGTCTAAAAATACACAGTGTCTTTAGTTATCTTCTGTAAAGGAGTTATACATGACAAAAGATAGATAAAAGTAATATGCATTGATATTGTGAAATTCTTCTCCATTCTTGCTGCCTTTACAGAAGATATTAATACTGCACTGAGCATAAAGAATTAGACTAAGGCTACAATATTTGTGCGTCCTTCTCTAGATCACAGAGTATTCCCCTTGAAATCAACCCCTGAATATTATGAATCCAGTCAGTACAGTTTGTGAGAAAATAAAATGTTAAAATATAAAGAAAACTGACTCATAAAAGAACTTGCAATCTGGCTTGATAGCTATGTACTCTCTACTTTAGCCTCCATAAGTCACAGTAAAATGGCAGAGGATTTCAACCCTGGATTCTGTAAAGCTGCCATAGAGCAGCAACAGAAATGACAAATAGAAGGAGGGGGAGGAGGGGGGGAGAAAAAATAGGAAAAAAAAGACACTTAGGACACACTTCCATTTATTTCCTTTGGTACATTTTGCTCTAGAGTAGAAGTGCCAAGGACACTTGTGGCTGAACTGTTACACGACCTGAGATAAAGTTACGTTTTTACTGTTCTTTCATTACTGCTCACTAATATCTCACTAATTATATTTCTATTCTGTCTAACAGATCTTCTAATAGCACAGTTACAAAACTTCAGCCCAAGACAAATTTATACTCCTTAATATCCTTGCACAAAGTACAGAATATATTTGTTCCTAATTTTTCCAGGAGAGGAGGAGGAACACAACTCTCCAATGCTCATCTGATGCAGTGGCTCATCTCCAACAGCAGCCAATACCAGATGCAGGAAATACAAAGGGTAAAGACATTCCCTCCTTTACACAAGGTAAATACTAGTTTGGATACTCCGTTTTCTCCAGTGACCATGATTAGCTGGAAGTGGGAAAGTGGGACTTATAACAGTAATTAGGCTATCAGATATTACCTTCACAATAAATTATTTCAAGGTTGCTGCCTCAAGGTCCTTGGCTAGAGCACCAAACAGCCAGCAGCTCCTTTGCACTGAGAATGCTAAACTATCTGTGATGTGGCAGAGACAGTAGTGGGAAGGAGAACATTTCATGTCACCTAGCCAGCAATGAAAGTCAGCAGTAGTAGTGCTAGAGCAGGGAGTAAGAGCAAGGAAACACTTCTGTTTGTTGCCTTTATTGTTGTTGTTGTTGTTCAAGTTGTAGCAACAAAATTCACAGAGGTATTTAGAATTACTCCCCATTTTAAAGGGAGGTGTTATCTATCAACTCAAGCTACTTGTAAGCAGAACAGTCACATCAGAAAATAGACCAAATTCTGTCACTCTGATTGGAGACTCATTAAGCTTGTTTGGTTTTTTTTTGTTTGTTTTGTTTTGGTTTTTTGTCCTCTACAATACTATTAACCTAAATCTTCAGATTTTAAAAGGAACGCTAAATTAATCCTATAGTGTGAGATCCTCACACACGAAACTCAAAAGGTTAAAAAACCTGAGATTTCCCAAAGAACAGCAGCCATGGTGCTGTGGGGCTGGCAGCAGTGTCACCTACCCACTTTCAAAAGCTCACTGTGACCTCTATGCTTGGCATCCAGAACCCCCAGCTTTAAGTTTCTTCTAGTCACCACAGATTGGGAACTTAAGGTAATCTAAGTGGAGTGAGGGCACAAAGACAAGCACAGAAATATTTGGCTTTCTTTTGTTTAATATTCGAGAAAAGCAAAAATAGGTCACGAGTCAATTTCCAGACAGGGAGTCAGTATCAGTGGAGAACATGCTGACATGAATACTTCTATACCCACATCTTTCAAGACAAAGGTTGGATGCTATGATGTTGAAAAGATGGCAGGTTTGCATCCTAACCAGCTGGTGAGCCACCATGTATTGTGACTGAACAAGCAGGTTATGACTCCGATAAACACCACCATTCATGCACGGGAAGATTTTCTGACTGGAGAATTCGCAATATTTAAACCCATATATTCACCTCTCTGTGATCAGCACTAAGTTAGCTTATATTTTTTCTATTATATAAACTTACTCACTAAATAATAATTTCAAAATGTTTCTTTCCACTAACGCAGTAGTTAAAACTGATTTTCACAGTTGATGATATTTGCATTTTGCATGCTGAAACTACAAACAATGCCCATTTTCAGGAGTACAAAACCAACTGAATAAACAGTTTCTTGATATTTTTTCCTCATTCTACAGTCACCCACATGCTCAATGCTTTTAACAAGTTTTCAATAGCTACTGAAAGCCAAGGTTGTTTTTTATGTGCAATCTTTTCAACTTAAAGTCAAGAGTATCATGTATGTCTGTTCCCAGTGCTATAAAACTAAAGTACCACACTTCTCAACTGGAACTGAAACCTATATTTCAAGAATTTTAAGCAGGATGATATAGAAACCATGTTAATAATCAGAATCGATTTTGTTTACCCAAATGAGCTTAGCAATCGTTAAAGTAAACCAGAGCTATACTATTGCACAGAAAACTAGTTTGAACCCTATACACTGCTTAAATCTTTATTGCTTTTTTGTGATACACAGACCTTGTGAGTAAAGCAACTTAACATTTACTGAATCCCAGTTTAGTTTCAAAAATACTTTTTCTTTCTATACCCACCTTGGCTTCTCATTTCATCCTAATCAGATGACTTGGAAAATCCTTTTACATAGTCACTTCTATTCCCTTCTGGGAAGGAGTATTTGCTTCTCTTGCAGAAGGTAATTTACAGAAATTCAGCTGGAAGTAAGCATAGTTACAGAAGCCAGATTTACAGAAACAATTTCTCTCTCCTCATACAAACAAACCTCTGATCCTTCACATGCAAGGAGTACATACAGCATTCTCAGAAAGAAGAAACAAACAGACAAAAAAAAGAAACAATAATTTGTACCAATGTCAGAAGAGAGCGGAAAATTAGCTTGTATGAAGTAACTACTCAAAAGAGAAGGATGCCTATCAGAAGCCCAGATGATGGTTAAATACTGCACAATGCTTTCCCGTGTCCCCCAGACCAAGAATGGGGATATAACCATTTAATTTGGCTCAAACTTCACATCAGTACATCTTGCACATACTAGCTGCAACAGATAGTACTAAATAGTAAATAGAAAACAAATTAAAAACCTGAATGATTTTAGCTCACTGCGGACGTCAGCTCCAGCAGTACATCTCACAGCAACTGTTCTTCCAGCAGTTTCTTCCTAGATATATCACAAGATTCACTTTTAAGACTGCTATTTTAAAACAACTTACTTAGCTTCCTTTTAAAACAAGCATCACAGGACATTTTGGAGAACCTGAACCTCAAAGTTTTTTAAAACAAACAAGCAAAAAAATAGTCCATGAAGTACAGAGAGGGTAGGTACCGTGATACTTAACTACTGATTACAACAAGGAGCTGGAAGCCAGCAAAGCTGGTTTGTTTCATTCCAAATGTATCACTAAAGCAATCCAATGATTTCACTTTCTTGCTCAGATTTTAAAGGCACATTTTCCCATCCTTTCCAAATGACTTAATTAAGCCTCCACCTCTATCCTGAATTAAAACTGCCTTCCTTCAAGCTTAAAGCAATAACTGGTACAAGCTGCCCAAGCTGATTTCAATGCCTGCAAGATCTGGTATCATACTAAACTTTGGCAACTGAGCTGTACTCATGTAAGTTGTCAGCGAGAAAGGAAATGGTTGGAAGTAATACTCATGAATATGCATGCAACTGAAGCTGAATTTTGATTTGGCTGCATTCATAACCCATTTATGTTCATTTCTGTGGATGATCAGATGCTGGAGATTTATTCATGAAAACTAACCGAGCACTCAGTCACCAGAAGGGAATTCTGAGCAGCATTTTCAATGGCAAGGTCTGCCAGTGCTGGTGAGCTACACAAGTCATCTAATCAGACAAGGGAAATAAGCAAAAGAAATAGTAATATATGTAAATCTAGCACAAATTACAAATATTCACAGCGAGGTGTACACAGATGAGCTGCTAATCAGTACCAATTCACTGAGGAGTGGAAGTTCAGTGGTCCAGGTTCTGCGCTGTATCTACCTGCAGGTACTACAAAGTGCTAATAACCATTTCTGTAACAAAGCACCTGGAAAGCTGTAAGAGGCATGAGATAGAGGAGTTAGCTATCAGTATCACATCAAGGCACCGCACAACTCTTTGCTGTCCTTTCACAAATAAAATAAAAGGAAGGAGCTAATTATTTGTTAGGACAAATTGCACAGCGCCAGACGAGAAGGATTCAAAATCACCACTGCTATGATTTCAGATTTACTGAAAATTCCCTGTGCACTGCTAAAGCACAGCCCAATTGCCCTGAAATAGAAGATTATCTCTTCTGTTCTCACATTTAAAGATACTTTGCAAACTGGACAGTTCTCTAAAGCTATAAAATACATCGGATTCACGAGGGCTAGCAGCAGCTTGGCTTAATCGTAAGCTGTCAGGAGAGCTGCAACAGACCACTTTCTTCAGATTACATGAAAATCCAAGAACTGTGTTCAGAAGATTTAAGTTAGAGCAGCACAGACCCTTAACAGTAAGACACTCACATTTCGGACTTTGAAATTCTTAAATTTGCCCTTTGCTTAAAAAAAGTCAATGATTTCACCAAGAAAGTTTGATTAGTTTCTTTTACTTTCTGTAATGAAGTGCCATCCTTTTTACACTTGAAAGGATCTTTGTAATAATGCAACATTGATCTTTTGAATACAGATGAGCTAACCTAGATAATAGGATTTGGTGCCTGAAAGAGAGACCTTCTGAGCATACATCTCTAATGCTCCAGTGCCATCAAGAGGACTCGGAAGATACAACATCTATTCACAAGGAAACGTTCATATTTTGTGTAGTAAAAGTACATTGTTACATTTTCATTATATTTCTAGGAAATCTTTCAAGCCCCCCAAAAACTTTGTGATGCATCTGAGAACATAACCAAGCAATGGTGCAGAACTAGACACAAAGAGGAAATGGGAACAAAACAGGTTCCACTGATAAGAATTTGGAAGCTTTTCTTTTTGGTAATCCATACCACGCTATGGTGTCTAATTTATTATCTGGCATAACATCATCTGGAAAAAAGATGTTCATAAGAAATTTCCTAGACAGAGAGGGAAATAACCTAGGGAAAAAAAAATAAATAAAGAGAGAGATTTTAAATCAAAAACTATGCCAACAAAAGCATTCAGCAAAAAAACTGAAGTTACCAGTTTTCCTTAAAAAGGAACTACCACTAAATGTTTCCTAAGAGTGCTGGAACTCAAACCCATCACATCCAGCAAACAGAGCAGATCACCGGGTATCAAATTACTTAGATTTTCTTTCTAACCTTACCAAAAACTTGTTGTGCTGACCTCCTAACCAGGATAACAAATACACATCTCCACCCCTCCATTACTTTATTTCCTCCATTTATTTATCTACCTATACAGCCACCACATGATAGCAGCAATTTCTTCTGACGCGCTTATAGCCAGCTAGTATTGCTAGGTACGTTTCATAATCCGTAATCATTTCATTTCACTCTGCCCTTTTCAAATACATATTGGGCCGATTTTGAGAAGGGAGCCAAGCTGAAAACAGTATTAAAAGCAATTCAAGATGGATTCCCTGTCATCCATGACCTGTAACACAGAAAAATGCTTAGCACAAAACCAGCCATATTAAGAAAAAATTCAAAGAACCTGTACCAGCTGGAAATGTTGTGTGTGTGGTGCTTTTGTTGTTTGCTTAATGTAACAGAACTGAAACTCTTCTGCTCTTCCACCCATAAATAAATAAATAAATAAAAATCTAACATCTTTGCAAAGCTCTTACCAGGCAGCCAAATCATTCACAGAATGGAGCAGCAAAAGCTGAACTCAAACTGTGCCTCAACACCATTTCCAAGGCAGAGCCTTTGAAGACTGGCCCTTTTGAAATCTTCCTGTGATACAGCCCATTAATAGGCTTATTGGGGAAGCATTTTTATTGGAAAACTTTGTATTGGTCTAGATAATTTCAATTGAACTTTTCCTATGCACAGCTATCAAATTTTGCTGGTGACAGCACACGTGCCATTATTTCAGCTTCAGCTCACCAGGTTTTCAAACCATCGAAACACAGTCATTCTATATTCAGAACATCAAGTATCTCTGCTAGACCATGATAGCAGCAGGTACCTTCCAATTTTTTTTCCTCCGTATGTGCCTTCAGGCAGCACCTACAGATTGGGAGCTTAAGAAGAAAGTCGGTCTGAGCCATGGTTTTAACTTGTAAACGGGGTCTTTGAAAGAGCAAAGGTGTGAGTTTGTCTCCAATAAAGCAAACTTACTTTGCTGTTTGCTTTAGGCATTTTTGTGATAAATCTACGGAGTAGGAATAGATTTCCTGTCTCTCTCTGCAAACTTGCCTTTTACTGAACCAAACAGAACTGCCAGGGTTTTATTTCTGATGCAAGAATACAAGTCAGGGTCAAAGACAAGAGGTCAAAAGTGCAGTTGAGGACGAGGTGCATTTTTCTCAATGCTTATGCAATCTTCTGTAGTAAGAATGAATGAAAGACTTAGATTCCCAGGTTCTCAACAAGCAGAATTAGAAAGTTCCTGTATTTTAGTCCTCACTCCTCTACTGATGTATTTGTTTCATTCTAAGAAAGAAGAAGATTCTTATCCGTTTTGTACTATTAAAACGGTACTAAGCATTTTTAAAATAAATTTGAAAAAAAACTAACCCCATGTAGCATTCTTCCTTCACCCCAAAATCTCTTCTTGTTTTACACTAAATAGCCTAAATTGCCATCTCAAATTTCTTTTTGTCAGTTGAGAAAAATACAAGGCAACAACATGCTTGAAGTCACCTAAATATTCAGATTTCAGGCCACTTCTCAGCTACTGCACACAAAAGGAAGCACAAGAAATGTTTCTACACACGCACATACCCCAAAATAATCATGTTGCCTCCAGCCATTTTAACGTCCCTGTAGAATAATGCACCTGTAATCTTAAGTGACAGGCAGCATCAAGGAATTGATGTGTGCACATTACTTCAGTGACATTTCCAACTAAATATCATCTATTCTTCAAGTGTTACATCAAAGACAAAATGAATGTCCTACTCATGACATTAGCATGTGTCCATCAAATAGAGGAAGATAAATTAACTACTTAGTAGCCTCCATCAATATAAACGCACAAAGAAATAATAAACATTATGAATTTTTAACTACCTAGCTACTTCTACCTGCAAATATCAAATTCCCTCACGCTTCAATAAAGGAAAAGTACACTCAATGAAGTCTAACAAATGTGCCATCTGTTCTGGTACAGCCGATAAAGCAGAGCAACAGCTAAACGGGACAATACAGACCTCTAGTGGCAGCACTGCGGAGAAACACCTCCATAAGCAAAAGATTCCTTTTTGAAAACGCGGGACCATTCCTAGACATTTTCTTGATCGTTTTGCTGCTGGAACACGAAAAAAAGACTTCTCCATAGGACCCCTCCATGTTAGAACAAACGTCTTCCTACACCATCAGCTGTAGTTTGTTTGCCCTGAAAAGGCTTGCTTCACTCAAACCCCACCTGCAGCTCCCAGGCTGCACGCATCGTTCTCACCTGTTCACTGCATTACTTAGCACGTCACTAGAAGCCTATTCTGCATTCATTGTTTCCTTTGTCAGGAAAAAAGGCGTGTTTAAGCGACTGGCGTTATTCTGTAGGCTTTGAGATGGTTGTTGCTTTACCTTACAGGAAGAGGCCAAGAAGAATGTTAGTTTCCTCATGCTCTACCACCTGCAGCAGGATTTCACACCTCTCCATCCTGTAACCCCTTTCCAACACAAAATAAAGAAAAAACACAGAAATGGTTGGCCTTTGTAAAAATCAGGAAGAAAACACATCTGCAGCCCTAAGCCACCAAGTTTCAGAACATGATGTGCTTTCCCTAGGAGGGCTGCACAAGCTATGCTTTGTGGAGCAGCTCGATCCCCACAGAATCACTGAGCGCCTCAGGAGCCACGGGGATCAGCTCAGCGCAGCAGCAGCACAAAGTTTCACATCTCGGTTCATCTTCACGCTTAAGAGAGACGTCAGAAGGAGCCGTTTGTGCAGAATCTGCACGATGTTCTGAAGTTATTTCAGTTGTGAGCTCCCGCTGTGTGGCCATAGGGCTCTCTGTGAGGAGGCCTGCGCTGCTGCCTTGATGCCTCAGGCTTTGGCTGGACGCTGAATAAAATGAGGATGAAAATATAAGCATCCCACACGGGCCCCATGTGGGAAGAGTTTTCCCGCCCTGCCAAAGTCCTCGAAGTTATGAAATGTCCCTGCTCAGTTCTGAGCTGCAGTCTGAATTTTTTTCACTTAGAACAAAAGCAAGATCATAAATATGGCTGCTAGAGATGGCAATGAAACTGTGCATGCGAAACAATGAAGATGGAAGCTCAGGGAGGTCCTAGCTCCAATGGCTTCCATTGGAGTTCACACAACACAGTTCCTGTTCCTCCACATCCTAAAATGGTTGATGCAACCACCACCAGAGGCCTCGATGCCAGCTTAGAGCCCTTCCTCTACACCTTAATTCTGTGAAAGTAGGTACTCTCAAAGAGAGCACAGGACCAGGCCTCTGCTATAGGAACTGCTGCAGTGACTCGGGTTATATTAGGACAGTACTGGAGTCAGTAAGGGTTACTTATAAGCAATTGAGAGGAATACAAAGCCTCAGGGGCCCATTAAGCAGTCTCTGAAAATCAGGTATAAAATTTTTGTAGTAAAAACGTTACAAGATATTTATTCATGTTGTTTCTACCTGCTGCAACCAAGTCCAAGGGCTGTCTTTTCCCAAGCTATGTTTATAGACTTTGAAAAAAAATGAGTCATCTTTTGGGCTGCGTAGGATTAAGAAATTTTCCCCTCCCTCCCCATAATCCAGATAAATGATACCGCTCTTTCTGTCCTGCCTACTCAGAGCCACCAGGCACATTTATCTTCCCTAATCTTCTTTTCCAGGATCCATGCTGACTACCCCTTAAGCAATTACATATATCTAAATGTTCTGTTTGCATAATTGCTCTCCATGTATTTGCTGCCACTGAGATCAGATTTACAAGCCTGCAGTGTTCTCAATCTTCTTCCAGTCATCCTGCTTATATTAGATGCCTAACGCTCTGCTTTGTCCTTTAATAAATTATCAGCGATATACATATTTTTTAAAGAGTAAGTCAAAATGGCCACCACTTGGCCTCAAGAAAGAAAACTTTCCAAGCTACATGGCTCTTCCCAGCCCAGAGGTTTTAGCTCATTCAGGCTTGACAATTCAGAAAAGCCGTGTTTTAGGTGCCTTCCCTAACAGCTCCCTGTTTGAGAAGGAGCAGCTGGCTGGGATAGGCCATTAGCTATTCAGTGAAGATTCAGAGGGCTTGAGTTATATGCTGAGCCTTGGCCCAGGTCAAGGACTCGGAGGGACTTCAGCAGCTCTTTCATTCAGAACATTCCCAGATGTCCTGGAGTGTTTCTCTGTGTCAGGGCAAACCCTGCACCACAGTCAACCCCTGCCAGGGCCAGGAGTGCCCTCAGGGCACTGACTTCAGTACATAGTGCTAAATACGAATCTTTGAGCCTACACTACACTGTTAAATACATTCACTTGCATTTTTCTTACTTCTGTTTTTTATATTGTCCCTACTAGTTATTGCCCTAATCAGTCTTCCATTGTACCTCTCCTTTTCCCACTCAAAGTCTTCTTCAAAAATCAGACAGACATGAGACGAATCATAATCTATGATCTGAAACAAAAATAAAATCAAAAAAAGGCCTGAATACAGACAGTAATATTTTGCTACACTTTCACCCAGCTTCACATGCATTGCTCCAGACAGAGGAGGAAATAAGTCCCTCATTCAGCACAGATAGTGAGGGCCCAGCAGCACCAGTGTTGCCAGGGAATTGCTTGGAACTTTGTGTTTCAGACTTGTTCCCTTCCTCTGCCTTAGTTTATCACTGACCTTCAGAAGTGACGCCACCAGGTTGGTGGGATGTACAGACACTTAGCAAGATTGCCCCCGTGGTCTCAGTTAGATGAATCATATTTCTAGAAGCGGAAGATGTATTTTCTCATGATAGAATAAACTGGAATAGTTCTTGGCAGGAGGGAGGAGGACATTGTGCAAAGCTCCCCACTTCATTGCAGTGAACAAACAAAGAAGAGAGGGCCTATCAAAAGTACAAATAAGTGTTCACATAAGTAGTATGCATTCAGTTCACATTGAGTGGATACATAACATTCCTTTTGAGCCCTTGAAAATCAAGTTGAAATTAATTGTACACTTAGAAAGTAGCTCCGACTTGAATAAATGAGACAAGTGTTGCCTGTTGTGGGATGGTTAGAGACTCAGAGTGTATGACAGGATTTACCTTCTCTGCTCAGTGCTCCGCTCCCAAACTGCCTTGAAAAACCTTTGCAAAAGTAATTTGCAGAACATGCTGAACATTGCTTACATCTCAGTGTGATGAGGTATCTCTTTAAGGCAAAGGTATTCTCTTACAGTATTGTTATTTACATCTGGTTTATTGATGAATATTACAAACATTGATATTTGGGATATGGAATTAAACATTTCTTCACTTATGCTAATGTTATTTAATTTGTTTTCAGATAGAAGACTTTGTTTATAGACTGATTATCTTGTACTTTCACTGTGTCTCCTTATGCATTTTTTTCTCTCAGTATGTATCAAATTTATGTACCACTGTTATCAGTGTACATACTTGCATTTATACTGGAGCTAACTACCTAATAAAGACCTGAAACAGTCATGCACAGACTTATTTCTTATTTATTTTTCTTTAGACAAACAATGAAAGTGTAGTCCCTCATAGTCTGGAAAGTACAGTGCTTTAAGTCCTCAGGGAGAAAATCTGAAGCTTCTGTTTCACCTGTGTGAATCAAGCAGTTCTTCATAAAGCCTCTTCAATGCTCAGGCGCTTGGGAAAGGATAAAAAATGCCTGCTGCTTTCACCTGGTCAGCTATGTGTGTCTGCGTTGTCTGTTGTCGCAAGGGATGGTAGAACTATATTGCAAGACCATTGATTTAGAATCTACAGTGGCTATTTTGAGGAAATATGTAGAATATCACACAGAAAAACAAACAAACGAACAAACACATTTTGTTGCTGTTGCTGTTTTTATTTGGACATTTCGTTCTCCTTTTAACAAACTCTTTCACTGCTGTCTTCCTGTGGAAATTGAATTTGGGCAAAATAAATTCCCTTGTATACAAGGGCGTGTTTCTTCATCTTCAATACTTCAGACCTACACCAGGTTTTGAAGCACCACTGTTTCAAGGGATGAGCTACTCAAAATATTCCTCTTCCCACTCCTGCTAGAATACTGAAATGTATAATTCATCTTGACCTTGTGCCTTGTCAGCTTTTAATACTTCTAATTGCCTGTCTGCTCCAGCATAATCATAAAACCTTTTAACATCTCTCTTAGTCCGCTTTCCAGAACATGACCTTCAGTCCGTCTCATGAATAACGGGCCAAAGAAATTCATTTAGACTACTTGCAGCATCAGCATCATACATCTTCATCCTTTCTTACAGTGTTCACAGCAGCTATTTGCTGCTTATAAATATGTTTCACTTTTTTTCTGCATTTTCATGGTTCCTTTAACCCTTTTCTGTCATAGGATCATAGGGTGTATCAGGTCAGGAGGGACCACAGAGGCCTCTAATCTAATCTCCCACTCAAAGCAGGGTCAGCCCTGAGGTAAGGCTGGGTGGCTTTATTCAGTCTAGTCTTGAAATCCTCCAAGAACTGCACAGCCTCTCTGGCAACCTCTTCCAGTGGTTCACTGTCCTCATACTATGAAACAGTTTTCTTACATCCAGGCTGAACTGCACATGTTTCAGTTTATGTCCACTGTCTCCTTTTCAGCAGCTATTGCTGTCCACAAGGAACCTAGGCACAAGGAACCTTCCCTCCTGCAGATGTGCTACTCATCCTGGATCAACTGAAAAGGGCTTTTCCTTCCCAGGTGCAGCACTTCACATTTATTCATGCTGAATTTCATACAGTCACAGTTGCTCATTCCTCCAGCTTGTTTAGCTCTGTCTGAATAACCCAGTTTGGTGCCATCTGCAGATGTGTTGAGCATGCCCTCCATCACCAGCTAACCATGTAGCAAGCTCCCTTAGCTCAAACAGTAGAAGCATATACTTTGATATAAGAGGTCCAAATACAGATATTTTCCTATAAAACATGTTTAAATTTTCTCTGCACTACTGCTAATAAAAAAGTGAGAAATAGTCTTTCCCAGTTTTCTTTAAAGTAAAATCTACAAACAGTTTAGCCAATGTTTTGCCTTTTAACAGTGTACAGAATTGTCACTGAGGTTGGGGTACAAACAGTGACTTTTGAGATCTTATCAGGTCCATCCTCCTGTGATTATGCTCACTGCCATCACTATCAGTTCCTAAACAGTAATAAAAAGATTTGGAACTTAACTGCTCCATTCTGGTACTGATAGAATTACAGTAACCCCAACAGAATACTGTCAAACTACGCTTATGATGCATGTAAGGAGACAATCTCTATTTTTATTCTCCCATCAAGATACTCTGAAGCATGGATGCTTGTGCTTAAATGAAAGCACGGTAAGGAACCCTACTAAAATCAATGGAACTGTAAGCAGAGGCAGAAATCTTTCCTGTGATAGTTTTCTTAATGTAATTCCTATTCCCTGCTGTTTACACACTTCTTTTTATGTAACTACTAAGGACAATTTTTCATGCTCACAAATGCCCTGTAACATTACACAGCAGTCATTATTTTGGAAGCCAATGTCACTAAACAGCCAATCTTCCTTGAGAGCCCTTTCTCAGGTTATAAAGAAGCTAGCTCATACAGAAGTAT
The DNA here is from genome assembly GCA_035772895.1 of Perdix hodgsoniae. Classification (NCBI taxonomy): domain Eukaryota; kingdom Metazoa; phylum Chordata; class Aves; order Galliformes; family Phasianidae; genus Perdix; species Perdix hodgsoniae. The sequence continues at coordinate 3,805,351 of JAPSGF010000053.1, forward strand.
CATTTCTCTAAGGTTTTAATTAAATACAAATTCAGGCAAATACAAGTTATAAAGTAAACAAACAGCACTGCAGTGCCACAAGTTCTCTGAGCCCAAGGCTGCAACTCAAGGTCCCTTGAGACAGCGCTAAGCTTACAATTTAATTTATCTCTAAACTGAAAATCTCATCAAAAACTGGATACATTGTAGGAGGCTATACATTTCTGTCTTACTACACTGTTTATCTAAGCTTCCGTTACACCATAATCCCTAAGATGCTCAAGCATTTTTATATGTGAGAATGATGGATTGCTAAATTAAAACATTAAACCCAAACACAGCTTAAATAAGGTTGTCCTACATCAGAAAGAAGAAAAAGAAGAGAAAGAAGAGAAGGAAAGAAAGAAGGAAAGAAAGAAAAACATCTGAAATCTATACATTTGATTATAGAACATCTGGGAAAGGGATGGTTAAAAACTCAGCTAATTTAAGTCACTAGTGACTTAGTGTACATCAACCTCGAGTAAATGTAGGTCAGAACTGACTGGTATCATTGGAAATTGTGTCTGACAGGTAGGGACAGGTATGCACTGTCTGTTACAGTTCACTCTACTAGAATGTTTTCTCTTTTCATTTAGGAACTAAATTGGATATAAACTTGGGTTGACCTTTTTGGCATGTTATTGCAGATGGTAATCAAAGAGAAAAAAACTCCAATGCAAAATGAAACATTGTTTTGAGATCTGGGTTCCTACCATCGGCACCCACCCTCAGCATACCCAGAGAACACCTCACAGTCCTGCAGCTGCTGCTTCTCTCTGCCTCCAGTCCTCCCAGCCTCTGGGATAAAAGCACACAGATGAAAGCATCCACTCCTGCCCTCACACCCCATCAACTGCTTGTCCTGCTCTTCCCCTGCTCTGGTTGGTGCCATGCAGAAAAGGGTTGCCACAGAGCTCCTGCAAGGAGGTGGGACCTGAAGATACATTAGAGTGGGCTGGAGCAAGAGTTAGCCTGCTGCAGTCGTGCTCTCTACACAGAGCATAACTTCGGAGCCCCCTAGAGGGGCACGCATTCCCTCTGGAGCACACACCCTGGACTGGGAAACCTGCCTTAACGAATTCAGTTATTGTTGGCGAGATTACTTACTGAAAAATGGTTTCCAGCCCACGCACCTCATTCAGATATCCATATTCACCTTCTATAGCAGAAGGCTCAAATGCAATGAATTCAGATAAAAGCTTATGTGGGCATGGTATTAGCATGGGTGGGCTATGTCAGACAAGGATGAGTGAATATTTTCAGCCCTTCCTTAAGAGCTTGAACCCACAGAACAACTTCATTCATAGGAGTTATTTTTCATTATGTTCTTCTGTGAATCAGTATTGAGAACTGAACAAATTACAGAAATACTACTGCAAAGAAAGCCTGGACAGCAAGGTGACAGTGGATTTTACGAAGTACTATGCTGTGTTCTGCAGAATTGGAGATGCTCTCTGAGTGGTATTTTTCTCACTGTAAAATACAATTCCCAACCCTTCTGCTTCAGTTGCAGTTCCTGTGTTTCATAGCAGCCTTTTAAATGCATCCGCTGTACAGCAAGTGACAGGTATGGAAAAGGTAAGGTACTGACATGGTTACATGCTAAGCCAATTGTAGCTTTACAGATGCGTGTTTTAATTTAGAGGCGAGCACAGAACAACTAGTTCTAAATCTCCCTAGTGGGGAGATTGGGTATCGCCTTTGCACAAGGATGCGGTACTTAGAGAACATTGCTTCTGCCTTCCTTCAGCTACAGTAATTTCATATGGAGCTGACAGCTGCATCGATCACTCGGCCAGATCCGCTTCCAGGCAACAGACATAGGATCACAAAAATGCCAATGTGACATTTTGTATCTTACCTTTCTTTTTCTTTGATGAGACATATCACCAGCTTCTGACAATCTAGCTTCGTTTGAAATCTATATACAGTAAAAAATGAAAGAGCTAAAAGATTGTTTTGAGCTGAAGTTGTGTTTACAGATTTTAATGTATGACCTCAATAACTTGGCTCTTAATGACCAAAAGGATTTCATACATCATCTGATTTTTCTATTTCACTTATACCTGATCAACAGGGGATCTCAAAGTAACAAAAAAAAGCGAAGTCCCTATAGAGAGTTGTAACATCAATTTTATTTTTCTTTCAGCATTAATCAGAAAATACATTATATTTGGAATTTAATAGAAGCTACAGCTCCAAAATCCAACAAAGTTTGGTTCATATATTTATTTTTTTGTTGCTTTTGTAAGTTGTTTGCAAAATCTTTAGCCCATCAATGAATTGGGAAATTTGGATGCAAGGAAGTTGTTATAACTTAAAAAAAAAACAACAAAGAAAAACATAAAACCAGAACCTACCACAATCTTTTCTATAAACCGGTTGGGCATGAAAACCCAGCTGTGTACAAAAGCCACTGGAGATTTCATCACTGAGACTTCTGCTACAGAACTTCTATTGGAAAGCAAACCCTTTCCAGTATCTCAGTGCTTCCTGGAGCAGCCAAGAAATCTCTACAAATGACTCACTCCTGAAAAATGCCAGTTTTTTCTTGAACTCAGAAGAGGCTTTGAAACCAGTGATTTCTTTATTCCTCAGCTGATAGAGTGCAATAAGTATAAATATAAAAATAAGCCTACAGTGAGGATTCAAGCAGGGCTGACCTCCTAATGCTGTACATCACTTTAAGTTGTCAGGAATTAGAAGTATTTATGACTTTGAGCAAACAAATACTGGGAGAAAATAAAGAATCAACAAATGTTTCTCATGCTGCAATATATATTTATTGTCACTTTGGAAACAGGTTACCAGGTGTATATCAGGACTTCAGACTAAAACCAAACCAGGATAACGAACTCTAAGCATACATATGCCAGTTGAAAATTAAAGAACTGAACATAAAGCTGACCTTCGTAAGATCTGAAGTTGGTCTGTTTTTGTCCCACCCTTTACCTCCCCAACATATATTTTTTTTAAAGTTGAACACCTTCTCCCCTCACCCACTCTTCATTTCAATCTCAGAAAAATAAATTATCATAAAAATGCAGCTTTTCCTAATTTTGCTAATGGCCTGCTGGCAATCTCAGAGCATTTGTGTTGCTTAACAACTTCAGAAGGAAGGTAACTTTTACAAACCATGTTCTTCCTCTACTTTTAAGCAGCTACTGAGTTCAATTTCAAGGACTAAATATAAGCACATTCAAGGTCTGGTTATATAAGACTACTGTGGTTACATTACAGTGCAAACATTTAACATATGCACTTTGCTGTTCCAGAACAAGCTGCATCAGTGCAAGATCTGAGTCTGTGCAAAAGAAGCCGGAGTGCTATAAACTCTTGAAATACCTTTCCTCCTTTTTCTCACATGTATTTACTAGCAACATCTTCCTCCAAATAATTTCACCAATCCCAAATACTATGTAGAAAAGAAGAGAAAGATGAAGATATCAAAACAAAAAAGTATCCTCCAATACCCGCCCAAAACAAAGGTCAAAACTATTTTTCCCCACCCCATTCTAGCTTTAAGTGATCATTAAACCAAGTGCAGAGAATTTGCCATACAAAAATGAAGCTGCAGGCATTAAATTACAGAACACTGAAAATATTTCAAGCATAAAAAGTGCACTTGATAATTGCAAAAATAAAGTTTCACTTTTTTTAAAAAACATTTTGATTCAAGCTCAAGCAAAACATTTTACAATTCCCGTTTCAGTTTAACTTCATAGTAACAACAACTTCAGAAATCAAAAACAAATAATTCAGATTTTTGGTGATAAAGTAACTGACTGTGTCTTTTAACGAAGTGAAATGGTATATACAGTGATGGCACAGACCTTAAGCATCAACAGTATGTTTCAGCCAAAAAGAAGTCTACAAGTCATCTGTGTCATTCTTAGCATCAAATGGTGCTGACTACTAAGAACCACAACCTGCTACAAACAGACATTAGATTGGACTGGTATGTATGGAAGGAAGGATCCGTGGTGTCATACAGACTCAGTGTTTGTCACTGACCTTTTTTAGGCTAATGATTTTACTAGTGCAAGACCACACGTTTACCTGATTAAATGAAAACTCTTAAGTGTCACAATTTAAGAACACTCATACAAAACTATTTTTTTTTTTCTTTTAAAAAAGTGCCACATACCATACTTTTACTAAAAAAGTTACAAACTAATGGAAGACAGTCTGCCTCCATCTCTTGTCAACAAGGAAAGGCCAAAGTGATTCTTTGATTCCAGCTCGAAATGGTGTTCTCTGTCCTATCCCCAGCATCTCCAACTTGGAGCAGTCAAGCTGAGCATTCCTTGGCCGAAGAGCGCCCACAACTGGACAATCAGTAATCTAAAAAAAGAATTAATACAGAAAAGGAACACACCATCAGACAATTAGAAATGGCAAAAATCGAATATTTATTCCCATATGTATGCTCATTTGGAAGCTTTTTATTCAGGTAAGTTCCTCGGAATTGTTTTTTTTATTTTTATTTTTTATAGTTAACTCCATTTCAGCATAGGAGACATCAGGCAGAGTGATGCAAAGTGTCTTGAGTTCTGGCATTTCTCAAACACCTATTACCACCGATACTCGTTTTTGTTTTATTCCTATTTTTGTTGTAGACTATAGTTACAAGGTAAAAAAGATGATCAAAAATGTTGACAGAACCATATCCTGATTAGTATACTTGAAGAGAAATAGATTTAGCAAGAAAAAAATCAGACCTTCTCTCCATTTTCTAAATCACATTTCAGTTCCAGCTGCTACTAATGCACAACCCTTAAAATATATTTTTTATCCATGCCTGTACATTAAATCATTAAACAATATTATCAGTACTTCTTTCAGAATAATCTTATTTTTGAGTGTCAACACAACTGCAGAATTATTTCTTAAGCAAAGCAAAACTGAGTAAGTTTTTAAGAGCTTGGATTCAGAAATAAAACTGAAGAGTTCTTTCAGATTCCTACCCCCAAGATAACGTTCTGTCAACCTTTTTTTAAAATTTGTTTTTATTTATTTATTATTTTTAAGAAACAGAACACAAAATGTGGATTTGCTCATTACTAAGGGGAACTGTTTTGCAGAAATAATATTGCGTTACAGACGGAGAAACTCGTTACTGACTGGTAATTCAGGCAACCCATCAGTCCAAGTAACATTCTCAGCAATGCAACTTCTCTGCTAGGCATACTCACACAGATTGTCCTGAAGAGGAACTTGACCCATGGAGCCAATGTGAGACCCAGACCTAGTGTGTGAAAAAATAAAACACTACCATCTTTCTACAGGCTCAACAGTGTACCACTTACTGGTCTCAAGTGGCTGCTGGGAAGATTGAATGCATCTGCAATGGCACACGCCATTTCATACTTAGTCATCTGCTCATTGCCAGACCAGTGAAATGTTCCTTTTATGGAGGGGTCCTAGAAGAAAACAGGAAGCACAAGTGAAAATAAAGTAGCTAGCCTTCAGATTAATTCCCATGTAAGAACTGTGCAGAATAAGCTTGCAGCGTCATCCCATCCAGACAGGCATGTTACAGCACCTCACTGATGTTCTGGGGACAGTGTGCCTCCAGAGAAACACCTGAATAGGGACCGAGATTGAAAATTAGTGGTACATTTATTAGATAAAACTTCACAAAAATAGCTTGTATTGCGTAGCATTAACATGAAGGAGCTAAATCAACCAATGAAGATTAAATAAGTGGGGAAAAAGAACTCAAGAAAGAACTCAGCTGTTCTGTATTATTCACTTAAAAAAGAAACGCAGAAAACACCACACAAGTTCTGAATGTTAAACTAAAAGCCACACGCAAGTCTTAGTACAGAGACAAACAGCAGCATTTCCACAATATGCTAGACTCATTCTTTTTACTTATGAAAAAGTGTTTTTCTTCTTTTTTTTTTTTTTAACCAAAGGTGGGAATCTCAAGATGCTGTACTAACTAAACACAAGAAAGTACTTAAATCCAGCAGTTTATCTTTTGTCATCTCCCTGTTCTTAAATACAACGGCAACTTTGAAATTACTTTCAACTGCTTTTTTCAGTCTAAGGTGGCAATCTGTAGAAGGTACATTCGGAAAGGTTAAGCATTCATAGTTCTTGTCTTTGTACTAGAAGAAACATGACAACGTTCAAAAGGATCTTCCTGTCACTTTGCCCACTTTTGTTTCAATTATCAGAACACTGGCACGCTGTTACGTAAAGCAGATACTGCAGTCTTACAGATGACTCCTTCCTCCCTCCCATTGTTCCAAAAACACAAAGAATAATGCAGGTTAGAAGCAGTTTTCAGTTGTTCATTAAGTGCTTGAACTGATTTTATCCCAATTTTTCTTGAAATTCTTACCAGCATTCTTTTTTCTGCTAGTTGTCTGCAAACCACTGCTACATCCTTCACATTTGTAGGAAATCTTTGTTGCCAATGGTCCATGTTGGCAGATTTATTACTGAACTGTACTTTATCAAACATAACAGTCACAGCACTTTCCTCCAGTCTTTCCACCTCCCCATACAAAACAGGAATCCTAAGTACTGCAGCACCTAAAAGACACAATATTTTGAAAAGTATGAATGGGGTTACAAATAGGCACTAGTGCTGTACCAAAACCTGAAAGATGTTTTGGAAGTGTTAAGAAATCTGTTGGTGATATTAAGCACATACAAGTAAGAAACAAAAAGCAATGAATATATTTGTACTCAGAATATGATTTTGAACGTTACTTCCTGAAAGCAATGTTTATGAACACCAAGTCAATACAGACCTAATTTCATTTATGCCATTGACTTTTTTCACTGTTAGCACGCTTATACACTGCATGAGTAACTACAAAGTCCATTTGGGTTAGGAAGAAAAGTTAAAAAAAAAATAACTGTAGTTACTCCAGCATTCCACATCATCTCTGGGTAAAAACAAGACAAACTCCCATCAATCACTGTATTTCAAGCATCCATCACAGACAGATATATTTCATCCAGCATATAGAAATCCCCTGCATAAAAAGAGGATATTCAGGACATTACTCCACAAAAGCACAGAAACAATGGAATCAATTTGAAATTTTACATATTGACAGATAGACAGAATACCTTTGTAAAGAGTATATATTCCCATAGGAGACAGAAATAATAATCTTTTAATTGATTTTTACTTCAAATAGACTTTTCCTAGTTTTTTGGGTTTTTTTAGAAAATTCATTTCTTACTTCTAATGGCAAGCCTATAATTAAGGCCTACTACTTGCAAATATAGTATTCATTTACTTGTTGAAAGACCATCACACTAACACACTAATTTATCTGTTGTGCCATTATGTGACTAAACAGCAGAATCAGACTGAGAGCATCATATTCACTTATCAGAAGCCTCTTTAGCAGGAGCACCAGATCATTTTCTTCAAATTTCTTGGAGAAAAAAAAATGTTTATTTTCTTTTAATCTATGAAGAAAAAACTGACAACATATTACCTAGAAACCATCAAACCTCCCTTAAAAGAAAAGGAAGCATGTTCAAGTTCTACTTTTTTTCCTTTACTAAGTAAACTTTTTAAAAATTCCATGTATGTATTTTATGTGCCAATTTTCATTAAGAAAAGATTAAAATAGTGAAACGAGTTGCTTAGAATATATGTTATTAGTCCTTCATAAAGCCTAATAAGAAGAACTGTAATGTGTGTGATACATGGAAAGTCCAGTGCTTACGCAATGAGAGCAAAACAGGAGATCATTCAAGAAAACCAAAACAAAAAACTTGAACCACCAGTCTGGTTTTCCCCTGTAAGCAAATGAACATTCAGAACAAGTGCAATGTGTTCCTCTAGGTATCAGCAGCTGTATACCGTGTGGTGAAGGTACAACTCATTAATGATCCGTTTTATTTTTCTATAGAAAGATCAGGTGAGCTTTAACAGACAAACTCTTGCAAATGTCCATCAGCACAGAACTAGAAAGATGCATGAAGACCAGCACAATTAAGAACAAAAGCCTCAGTCAACTTATGGCTAAAACAACTGATTCCTGATCACTTTACTTTCTAAATCCATTTTCCATAGTTTTGCAGCTGTATCTCTGACACAGGAGCTTGATAAACATAAAGCTAGCATATAACTATGCAAAATAGGAAACTTCTATTAAAAATGCGTAAGTGTATTCTTACCTTCATTATTTTCCAGGACTGCCTTTTCACCCTCCAGTTTGGTTTTACCGTATAAATTCAGGGGATTTGGTACATCAGTCTCTTTGTAGGGAGGGCTTGTTCCATCAAATACATAGTCTGTACTGATGTAGATCAGAAATGCTCCAATCCCAGCTAGAAAGAAAATGTTTGTATGTAATCCACTTTAACTCATGTCTTGTTTGAAACCTCAGCAAATCCTTAAGCAAATTTCCAGAAAACTTTGTCTTCTAGATCCATTCATACCCTCTGTCTTTTCACTGACCCCTGATACAGACACGAACGTCACCGGTAATAGAATGGATCAACTGCACACTGGCAGCAGAAATAACATTCAGAACTTTGAGTGACTCATATTTCTTTTTGCCTATGGAAATGCAGTATTTAAAGGCACCGAATCCACGAGACAGCCTCCTTACCTGCCTCTTTTGCTAAGTTGCCCGAAGCAGCCACGTTGAGCTGGGAAGCAGCATCTGGTTGGCTTTCCACAACATCTGGCCGTCTTTCAGCAGCACAATGCACTATAACGTGAGGCTGGAAATGAAACAATAATTTAAAACATCGAACATTGTGAACAAATTGCAGTTTGACCTTAAGTCCCTCTGGCAAAAAGGCATTTCACTAACTTGTGAAAATACTAAAAGAAGCAGTATTTTTAATCAGCACATTCTGAGGGGCAAGCTTTCCTGAGAAAGCAAAACAGAACCAAACTGCCTCAAGGTTTTGTATGAGAACACCAGCAGAACCTGACAATTAGTTTTGTAATCTTGACCTCCAGTAACTTCAATCTTACAGAAAAACTAAGGTGGTCTTTTTTTTTTTCTTAAGCAGCAAAATAACACAAAATACAGAAAAATGCAATATCTCACATGTAACATTACAAGAAAAAAAAATTACTCAAACTACTTCTGGATAAGCTGTTCTCACATGGCTCATTTCACATATACAGACTGTTCAGGATATTTAAAGTCATTTTCCAAACTGGCACCCTACCCAACGTTTTTCAGGTTTTACGTACTCCCCTTGCAAGTTAGAACAAGGAAATAGCATACTGCTTGTCCTGCATGCTAGACACGTGGTTACTGGCTACTTACTACATCAAATCTCATGATTACCTTTTTCTTTATACCACAAGACCGGTGTACCAATATATATATTTACCACTTGCATTCTGTCTATGGTGATGATGATAAAGTTCACAATTATTTGTACCTACAGAGTAAGCCTATACTCCAGATATAGCAAAGATAATATCATCATATTTCAGAGCTTTACCAAACCATTACTTCCACTAAAGCCACGTGGCCTGAGTACCAGAATGGCACTGCCAACCAGCCATGTCAAGTACCTTATCTGTCTATTCCAGAAACTCACCTGAAAATCATGGATAATGTCATGAACTGCAGCAGAGTTGAGAAGATTAACCTGCTCAAATTTAGGCTGAGCTCTTCTGTATCCACAGCCGACAGCATTCCAATTATTTTCATTGAATTCTTTAAACACAGCTCTACCAAGAAGTCCCGTAGCACCAGTGATCAGAACTCGTCTACTGGGAATATCAGTATCTTCCTAGGAAATGGAGAACAGGAGAAGTTTTGTGTTCTATTGTTATTCATGGACTTCACATCTTAAAGTGTTAGCGAGGCAACAGGGAGCACAGCTGTATTAATGAGCTTTTATTGCGATGTGTTGTGAATTGAGTGTCTCATGGAAAACACACAGCTGGGAGCACTGATACTGTACAGTCAAGTAGTTAAATGTATTCTTGAAGATGCTGAATACAAAAATTCAAATAGGAAACTCACGTACTTCCACAAGAGAGGGAAAAAATCCCCACAAATGTCCAAAGAAGACAAACTCAAATGTGATAATTTTAAGTTCATTCATAATCCGCTAACTCACTGTGGGTGCACCAACAGAGATCATGGCACAGAAGACTTCAACTTTACAAGGGCATCTCTGAAAGTAATGCTTCCTATTTTATTGTGTTGTTTCATGACATCCAGGTGGACGCTGGCATGATGGTAGTAGAGGCTGAACCTTCCCACCAATATTCCATAACATTCTGTTGCCATGTGATAGATGGCAGCAGAGAGACAATATGACATAAGGGCATCTGACATGAAAATGTGCACGAAGCAAAGGTGATGTACTGAATTCCGCCATACGGGAATAAATGGTACCCAGTGCTATTCCTCAGCACTTGCTGAACATTCACAGAGACCAGACAGTGGATGTGAGCACAGAGAGGTGGTGGGTAGTGCATTCCAGCAGTGGTGACATCGGGTCACCTCTGCTGGTCGTTTTATCAGTGAGGGTGAAGATGCATAGCTAATGGTGGTGACAGTTAAAAACAGTGCTTTGTAGCTGAAATTTTGTTCTATCAAATAGGAAGCATTACTTCGGAGCAATATGCATATTACTAAATAAAACAGAAATTCATCATTTATGAGCACACCGGCCTAATAACAAGTTAACCAAAACTATTGCCCTCTTGTCTTAGCTTAATAAAAGGCAGGTGAAAGTGATTAGGTTACTCTGTCTCTCAATTTCTACAACAAGTAAGGCTTGGTTCAGCCACAGCACATTCAGTACTTGGGACGTCAGTCCACATGGAGCTTCTTTCTCCCCAGCACCACTCACTACTGTCAAGCTCTCAAGACTGCAAACACTGACTCACAGCTGTCTATACAACCTTTATTCTCTTCTATGCTTTCCTTCCATACGTATTGTTGAGCAAAAGCCTGCTAAGAACAAAAATGAAAGCACATGCTGCTATATCAATAAAGAAAGCCTCAGGTACACAGGAACTACAGATCTTGGATTTCCCAAATGCACCACACACAAGGACGCTGTGCTGAGTACGCTTTTGGTAACAGTCTGCTATGCAGCTCTGATAACCCATTCCTTTCTGAGCATCCTCGTGGTTTCTGTACAACACGCTCGCTGTGGCTGACTGCAGCACTGATTTCTCTACCCTTTGCCCTTTGAGTCTGAAGGTTTCTGTCCTGCCAGGTACAGAGGTGTGATGGGCACAGCCGAGCCCAAAGCAGCTGTGTCAGGCTTCCAGCACCGTGCCTCTACGTTCCTCAGCATTATGGGCAAAAAGTGATTTATTTCCATAAGTACTGGGTGCAGATGGGTAACCCTTAGCTGGAAAACGGCAAACTACAACAAACGATGTTAAAAAATAAATACTTTTATCTTTATGTTAGTTTTGATCAGAGAACAGAAGCGTGCTGACTGTTCCTCAGGGCTGTCTGCGCGCCTCTGAGAAGTGGGAACAAGGAAACCATGCTTGCTTTCTGTTATGGGCTTTTCAGCCCCATAGGAGGGATTACTGCTGCTTCTGCAGACGGACGATATCTGCTCACCCACGTCAAGGCCTCGCTACAGAAACCGGAAGGAAGACACGCTCTAAAAACATCATAGTTACTACGAAGGGACCAACACAACCGTGCCATTTCACGTGAGAAGCACCGTGCGGAGATCAGCAGCACCTCGGAGACGCAACGTCACCGAAATACGACAGCACCGTCTACAAAAACATAACAGGCGCGCTTCGCGTTGAGAACCGCGACCGGCCGGCAGGACAAGCGACACGAGCAGCCAGAACAGGGCGGCACGGGGCCACGACGAGCCCAACGACTCCCACTGCAGGGAAGCCCACCGCAGCAGAGAGCCGCCGGCATCCCGCCACGGCCGAGCGCTTCCCCGTGGGAGCCGCGCAGCCCCGCCGCTCGGGGAGCGCCGCCCCCGCCGGCACGCAACCGAGCGACGCGGCCCGAGGCCGAACCGACCCGCACGGCCCCGCCGGGAGCAGCGGCGCCGCGGCCCCCCCGGCCCCCGCGCACCTCCACCAGCTCGCAGCGGCCGGGCACGAAACGGATCTTGAGCTCCTTCTCGCGGCCCACCATGGCGGCCGCGCGCAGCCCCCCGGGGCCTCGGCCTCCTCCGCTGCGCCGCCGCTGCCGGCGGACGTGCGTGCCGCGGGACGCGCCCTCACGGGGCCGCGCCCGGCGCAGGGCAGAGCGGTGCCGCACGCCCATTGGCTGAGGGGCCTTAAAGGGGGCGGGGCGAGGGGCTGCTTTGCCGAGCGGGAGCCGCGGAACAGGGGTTATGGGGGAGGAGGGAGGCGCTCGTTCTAAGCCTGTTCCCTACTTCGAAGAAGAGTTCTGAGAGCAGCTTCGTCACTTGTACATACGCGCTGCAGGCAGCATCACCTTCCGTCCTTATTATGTTTTTAAAAATAGGTGATACTGCTTAACCTCGTTGAAGCACTGACATCATTGATTCCTGCTCGCTTACAGCCCACACAACCGCCCTGTGAACGCAGCGCTGTTCCATGCTGTTATTAGAGAACCGAGGGCTGCCTCTCTTCCCCCCTTTCTCTCCCCTTACACTCCGGCACTGAAGCACAGCAGCAATCCTTCCCCCCCAGCGCCCAGCCCCTTACCTGCCCCGGCTCCGCCCGCCCTTCAGGCATGACTCCAGCAGGAATTGCCACACGGGCAGCGATTGCACCTCTCTCCGCTTTTGTCTGCAACGAGCACATGGAGTGAAAGGAGCGATAGCGCCGTTGACCCTTCAAAGCAGGTCTCTAATCCAAGGCCCATCACGTGTAGAGCTGAATCCTATTGAGCTTTGTTTTTTTCCCCCGAGCACTATTTAAGCTGCTCCTTAAGTGGGTTCATGGTAACAGCAGCATAAGGAACTGCAACCACTGCACAATTCGAAGCTCTCCCTGCCTTTCTTCATATAACCGAGAACAGAAAAGAGCCCCAGAGGCAGCAGCTTCCTCCTTTACCACCTGCACATTTGCTCTACACTATTCACATTTGCAAGCTAAAACAAAAAAACTGGCACTACTTTAAACATTAGGTCCCAATCATTGCTGAGAGTTGCTCTTATTTTTCCCCCATGTAAAACACACTGTTGGTTGTTTAATAAAGTTGTTTAATAAGGATTTAAAACGGACTTATGCAAAGATGCCAATTAGGGTAGAAAGCTTTAACCACTGAGGAACACAAAAACAGAATATTTTTTTTCAGTGCTGCAGCACTTCACTGCACTTGCTCTGTTTTTGCCCTTTGACAAACTTAAGCTAACGTGACATAGAACACGTATGTTTAAATAAAACTACATTAATTCAGGGCCATCATTTCCTTGCTTGAGCTGCCTAGAGCCTCTTGTTAACATTCACTTGCCTTAAACTCTTGAAACAAAAGGCTGGTTTACATAATTGAAAACACTTTTTGTCAGGGTTTTCCCACCAGCTTTTTGCTTTCTGATTTATGAACAGCAATTTTACCTTGGAAATACCCTTTGGTGTAGCCTACCTGAGCAAGTAGGCAAGCATCAGCAACCTTGCATGAAATAATGCTGTTCTGAGACAAAGACCCTCACGTAGTATCATCACATGTTGTCTGAGTTCTTCCATTTTCATTTGTGTTCTACAGATTTCTCCCCCAGCCCCGTTACTCTTCGCACTGCCGCTCACAGATAATGTGGTCTAACTAAGCACCTATCACATTCACTGCTGACAGGTATACAAAAGTACTTAACACAGCAATTTCTACAAAGGTCATCACATCAGACTGCACCAGTTCACAGAATGGCCAGGTTCAGAATGCACGGCAACGATCATTCATCTCCAACTCCCCTGCCACATGCAGGGCCACCAACCTCCCTACTTAATACTGGACCAGGCTGCCCAGGGCCCCCTCCTGTGTAGGTTTCTTTTACTCCATTCACAAAGTTGCTTTTCAGAGAAAAAAGCCAAACAAAACCAGCTAGCTTTATGTTTTTTCTTCATTCTGAGAACCCTGATACTCTAAAATCCTCCCAAGTTCCTCATTAAAGTAACCCTATGCTTCAGAAAAGCTCCTGCATTGCAAGTTATGCATTTGTAAACTGAAACTTGCCAATATAATACTCCTTTTCAGAAGTTCAAATAACAGAGCAAACACACACAAGGTGGCATTAGCTACCAGACCTATCAACATACTTCCTTAGGCTTAATACACATTTCTGGTATCTTCTTTTCTCAGTACCCCCATACTCCATAACCTCGTGGTGTCCATTTAAATACCTCAAGTAGTGTACACTGCAGCACCCACGTAGAAGACAGCATTAGCCAAAGCAGTTCCACGTTTCACTTCAGTTCCATTACTTCTGTACTGATTGAAATTTACAGGCAGTCAGAGAAGAAGGGATTTGCAAGTCGCATACAGTGTGCAGTTCAACTGCATAGTTTCTTCTGTAAGGTTAGAAAACTGCATCGTCCTTCAGGCCAGACCGACAGTGAGTTCTGTTGTGAAGGCTTACATTTTGAACACTAGGTCATTTACAGTGCCATTTGATTTTGGTTTTCATCTCTTTACAAAGGACAAAGACAAAACATCATTGGAAATATTTATTCTAAAATGTCCTTGATTTCTGATACATTTCAACAGATTACTTCCACCTCGCCAAAAATGCAGCTCTACACAATCAGTGTATAGTGGGCATCCTTTCACACAAACCAACTCCCGTTAGTATTCTCTTTCACATAACATCAGCTAAGGTAGACATCTAAAACGACCATGACAGTAAGTCCTGTGAGTACAGCATCTGTAGAACAAACTTCCCTTAAGACACTTATCTGAGCCACATGATATAAACATTTAGGTGGACAAAGCAGTTGTTTTGAGTTTGACCAGGAAATCCTTTTCTGAGAAGAGTTTCAATATCCACCTCCAGGAATGAAGTTATTATGTCTTAGATATGGATCCCATTAAAAATATCCATGCCAGTTACACAATATAGTTTTTACATTTGTGCTATGTTACATAAGCCACAAAGGAAAATAGGGTTTTTAGAAATCATTTCTGCCATTGGCATCAAAGCAACCATAAGCAGCACAATTTATTTAATGAACTGCAGAAACTCAATAGTTACAAAATAGCATTCACAAAGGCATGGTTTGTCACCTTTTTTCCCTTAATATTATTATTTGCCTTCTCTGAACTGCAGCTGACCTGTTGAAAACCAAGTAGCTTCAGAAAACAAAGCAAGTCAAACAATGGCAGTTATGGTAGTATTATGAGGAATCCAGAACATATCAGTTTGTCTGTATTCAAGTAAGAGTATGACCAAGTAGTTTCTATGAAAAATTGAATGCTTTTTTTTTTTAAAATCACTTCCCAAGTAATTATACCAATGTCTACTACAGATGGCACCCAAGTTCATCTTGAACAGTCGGTTGAAATCTTCTGCAGTATGACTATGTTGGTAATGTTTTTCTCAACAGGGAGAAGATACTAAACTTTGTTTCTATTACCTGCAAGGAAAAACATTATTGAGTTTGTGTTCTGCACTACTGCTCCCTCCACACTGAGGGGATATTTGTCTGGTGGGGGAGGAGACACTAGATTCCACCTAACAGGCAAGACCATGATTTCAGACACTGAAACATATTCTGAAGTGAAGGTCTAGTTGAGATTAATTGCTTCTTCTCTCTCCTAGTCTGCTCCCCTTTTTGCACTCCTTTGCTCTTGCCATTTTTCACCTATAGGCCTTTTACTTTTACCTGTACACCTACAGCAGGATAAGGTCCTGCAAGGTAGCAGCTAAATAAGAAGAGCTCAGACATCTGGTTGAGTCCTTTTACTCCTGCTGCTCCTGTAAGAGGTAGTGCTTGCTACAGCAGATAAGCTGTGAGAAGAATGTTAGTGGGTGACAGACAGCAGGATAATTAGGTTCACATCTTGCAATATCATATCAACTACTTGACCCTCCAGAATCTACTTCTGAACATCAAACAAGCTTTGTTGTCTGACTTCAAATGTATCTCAGGTTAAAACAACCAAGGCTAGGAGGTGCAGTGGCAATAAAATCCACTGGGAAGACAACACACAGCTGTAGCCTCCGATATCTGCTGTAAAATACAACACGTGCCATCTCCTTCATTTCTGAGTGAGGTACACTGAGCAAGACTATCATATCTTTTTTGGATATGTTTAAGATATACAAGGACTGAGTTATGTTAATATCCACGCTTACCTTCTTTAAAAGGAGTTTTTGGAGGAATATTTTCCTTGCTATCATGCTGGAAAGCTTTGGAAGGATCAAAACGCCTAATGCCCTGAATTGCATATAGCTGCTCCTGCAGATCTCTGTTTGTTTGTTTCTCTTTTGCAAGAAGTGCACGCAGTTTTGAAATGTCCTGAAGAAAATAATACTCAGAAATTAGATAAATAATAGTAGGAAATATACCTCTGTATATTGTGTACCCAGCGCCAACAGATTCCCTTGCTGTTCTGGAGACTGATGGCCTATTCTAAAGTAGCTCAGGGAAATGAACAACTACAGAAAACTAAGTTCACAGAATTAGCCTACAAGAACTTGGAGGATTTACCCAAAGAGAGCAACCAAACAAACAACTCCATTAAAGTCTCCATTCTTAACTTCTTATTTGACAAACCTGCTGCAGGTGGGTATTATCTTCCTTCAACTTCATAACATGCTTGATTTTTTGTTTCTGGTTTTGGTGGCCAAGTAGTTTAGCATATGCTTCACTTAGTTTATTCAGTTCTTCTTGAGCTGCGCCTTGCTCATTTAGAAGAGCATTTTTCTCTGCTTCAAATGCATCTAGTTGTTGCTGAAATACATAATACATTTAACAAAATTAAGCTTGAGTGTTTTTGTTTCCCTCACTACACTCTTTCTCCTTAACTGAGACCTCCAAATACAAACAAGGGCTTGGAAAGGGAAACAACTGTCTCAAGGGATATGAACTTAAGAAAACCCCACAGGACAAATGTCTTCAAATGGAGAAGTACCATATTTACTTCTCGAGAGCGAAACCGGACTCAACCATACAAATATTAACAAGATACCAGTCAGAACTGACTTCATTACACACCTGAAAAGGCTTAGTTTTGTTATGCAGTTCCTCATATAGATTACGCCAGGTCTTTATCTCTTCTTTTAAGCTAAAGGTCATGTCTTCATGTATAGTTTTCCTAAGAAACAAGTAGAGTTGCATCATTTTTCCTATTAGCTCTCATCATGTCTTCCCACTATGGCGTGCTGCAACACCCAAGTTCAGTTTCAGAGAAGTCACCTTGATTTTTCCACTTCAGATTTTTTTTTCAGATCTTCAGTTAACTCTTCCAGTTTTTCCTGTAGTTTTGTCACTTGCACGAGACAAGACTCTTTTGTTCTCTCTGCTTCTGATTCTTTTAGCGCAAGCTTTGTCTGGGCTTCTAAAATCATCCTAATGAAAACATAAGCCATTCTTTGTGAGGCCCAATCAAGCATCTTCAGAGTAACATAAATTAAATAAAATAAAGCTAACTGTGAAAACAATGTTCACTGCATTCAGAAGCTGTTTCTGGAGTAACTGAAATTAAGATCTGTACTAACAGTACTGTAAGATAGAAATATCATAATGCTCAAATTCAAGACCTACAGTCTAGCTTCTACAAGGAAGTTGTCTTTTGAAAGCAAGGCAACATTATGTTTCTTTATTCATTACTGTTAAGTATTAGCAAATTCTAATGAAAGATTCCTGGTTAGTTAGACTTTAACACACAGGTTTATTCAAGTACTGTGAATAACTCTCAAGTTCCCTAATACACTGCTTTCCTTCTCTTACCTCAGCTGTTCATTGCACCATCTACATAGATATTAAGATTCTTTTTCCTGCCAGTTTACTATGACCAAGTCAAATAGAAAATAACTCTTCAGCTTTTTTAAATAATTAAGACAAAAAGCCAAAGAATTCCCAAAACTCAAATAGAAACTGGAGTAAATAGCAAGCAGCTGGGGAAAAAAAGAAAGGGGACACCACCTTAAACAGCAACAGTGTTCTGAAATAAGTTGGAACAAGCTATGATTCTACTCTGGATAACCTTAGTATTGTGGCTATAGGTAATCAAGACAGCAGAAGCATTACAGAAATGCTTTAAGTCAGGAAAGTTGACTCACAGAATGGCTGGAAAGACTAAAACAATCGTGGGCTTAAATTCAACCTCAGCTTTGAAAGCTAGCTAGCAGCTGCATTAAGAGAACTAGCACACATAGTATGTTCCCTAATGTACAGGCAGTTCCCACTGCTGCCTAATACTGGCATTTGTATACTGGGACCTTTTGACGCCCAACTTTTTCATATCCTCCAATCATCATTTAGTTGCCCACAGCAGGAGACTTACACATGGTCTGTCACAGTGAGCTGTAAGGACAACACTGAACCACTAAGTTGCAGTTACCTGGTGAGAGAAGCATGTCCACAATAACCGACCTAAGACAACTACTGGTTTTGCTATTTACAGCTGCACACTAAGCAAAAGAAGGGCTTTTGTTTCCTTCACTACAATGAAGTAATTTGTTAAGCAGCACCTACTTGCAAGCAGTATTTGAGATGATAGACATAATTCAGAAAGTAGTGGCAGATCATCACATACAAATTCAATACAATATTTGTTCATCTGTTCCATGGAGCTTTTTCATTTGTGGAATAGGCATTGTAACTGATACTTGTAAGAGCAATACTCCAACAGAACCACTTAAACTTGTACCTATGGTTCCACATGAAGGAAAGCTACTTAGTAATTAGTTGAATCAATTAGTTTACTAACTAATATTCATTCATTTTGTCTATCAGTATTTGCAAGCTTCTGAATTGAGAAAATGAAATAGTTTAAGGCTACACTGAGTACTCATTTTATTGATTAAAACTGATAACTTCTAGTGCAGAAGGCAGGCAAGCCGCAACTAGTGTTCCTTAGCTAAAGGAAAGTAAGTCAGCCCAATACCTTGCACATTCTTCTTTTGCCTTGTTTTTAGAGTATTCTGCATCCTGGAGCTGCTGTAGATAATCTTCACGTGTTTTTTTCAGGTCAGCAACTTGCTCCTGCAGAGAAGTGTTCTCCAGTTTAAGACTGCGCATTTCTTCAGCTATTGTTGCCTTGTAGCTGGTATGACAGTGCAAAGAGAAGTACTGCTACTTTAGCCAAAATATAGATTAAATATAAATCCATAAAGCCTTAAGCAGGAATACTATGGCTCACTCATGCTTTAGCAAAAACAAACACTGAAAGACTGACTACATCTCAAAGACCCGTCCACACTTGTGAGGTGCCTTGCATTCTTACCAATATACTACTTAAATATTTTGAGAAGGTTTGCAAGGACTGTAGACTAAAAAGAACCTTGCTCAGTCTCAAAACTTGCACTGAAACAGGGAGGCTTTCTGCAAGCTACTTCAGAGCACAGAGATGGCCTTCACTGGTTGCAGCTATCATTGAAAATGGAAAGCACTTGTGTGCTTGATTGGACTTTGGTAGAAACATTCACTGCTTCCTGATTACTGAGCACGTCATTACAATTGACTAATACTCAAATAAAGAGCTCAGTACCAAATATGCCACCACGAACACTACTCATAAATAAGCAGCATATATCACTGTAATTCTTGTGAAAAAAAAAAAAATCACTGCCCTACTCTTTAATGGAACTGCAGTACCTTTCAAACTCAGCAACATTCTCTCCCAGTTTACGCAGCGTGTTGTTAAGCTCTTCTTTGATTTGCAGAACTGTATTGCTGTGCATTTCCTTGATTTGCTCCAACTCAGCATTGTTCCTGAAACAAGCATTCAGCATACCATGCTGGACATAAGCATGTCTGAACACATTACCAAATGCTGTTATCAATTACAGAAAGCCTACAGGAGCAGCAATATATCAATCCCCACATACCAGTAACCTCTCTGTCACAACTTCTCATGAACTAAAGCACAATCTTCAGATTTAGTAGCTTTAACTAAACACTTCCCTCACTCTCTAACTTCGAAAATATTCCTTGAATAGATTTAATGCCTGCTAGTAAGCTTCCAATACATCAACATGAACTACAACTTGCTTGAAAAATCTTTCCTAGCAATTGCCCTGTCTAGGGTATGAATATCTAATACAACACAAATGTAGCTAACATTTAACAGTAACTTCACATTACTACCGTACTGGCACTGCAAGCATGTTAAACAGTTTTAAGTTAAGATAAATTAGAATAAGTCATTCATATAGATTGGTTCTATCTGACATAATTAATCAAAAACAGCAAGAAAAGTTTGCACATGTTCAGGTCTCTTTAAAACCTGAATGCGGCTCAAAAGCTTTGTATACACTGCTGACTCAACTTCTCTCATTCTATAGCTTTAAACTCGGTTCGTTTCACAAACCCTTTTAGCTTCACTTCCATCTGTTGAAGTTCAAAGGCTTTAGATTTGGTTTCTTTTTCCAACAGCTTCACCATTTTCTCAGCTTTCCTCTCCTCAGCATGTAGTTTGTCCAGCTCATTCATTGCACTCTTCAACTCCTCTTCCAGGAGACACCTCTCACTCGTTACCTCATCTTGAAGACTGAGTAACTTCTGATGCATAGATGCAGACAATTCCTGCAGAGTATCACAGAGTTTCAAACTACCAGTAGTTCCCCAAGAATGAAAGGCTACTTTGCAATGTTGAATCTTTAAAGAGCAGAAGGGCAAATTGGCAAACTATTGTACACTAGCTGTTATTCCAAGAGCACACAGCTTCTGCTAACCAGCACCCACTTCTACATTCTAAAGATGTAACACAGAAGTATATATAACAACTTCACGTGTAATAAAAAAAAAATCAGAACATTTATTCTCAGTCATTTGGATTAGAGTATTTGAGACTAGAGTCTGTATTTACCTTCTCTTGCTGAAGCTGAGACATTAACTCCTCTTGTTTCTCTATCAGTTTTTGGTGTTCTTGCTCTTCTGTGATAATTCTTGTTTTCAGTTCTTCTATTTCAGCATTCATACTCAGGACTTTTCCTCTGCTCTCAGACAACTCTCTCTCTGCATAGAGTTAACATCAGTGCAACAGGTAATGCCTTCTGTCTTCAAAGAAGCACAACATCTTTTCTTGATAGTTCTATCATTCTAGCTTTAAAGTTAGTCAAGCATGGAAAAAACCCACCTCAATTTACCCATCTGGGAATTCATCAAAACCAGCTGAAAGAATCCCACTTCTAATTATGCTTGAACAATAGGAAGCTTCAGCTCAAATTAGCTTTTATCAAATAAAGTTGTACTGCTGTGGAAAACCTCCTACATGGTTCACTCAGAGTTGTGAGGAGTGGGGTGCAGTTGGGAGAACAGAAGCGAATGAGGGCTCCTGGACATATTCTCAGTACTTCTGTGAACTTGTGTGTAAAAGTACTAACAGTGAAATAAAGCTGTATAATACTAATTCTTAAACAAAAGGAATAAACATTCAACTTTTTGATTGAAGACTAGCATTGAAACTCTTTTCATTGTTAAATTATGTACTTCAATATGTCTCCATGGAAATAAAGACTCAGACTTGTTTCCATACAGATTCAAACAGGCCGGTCTATTCGCAGCTGAAGCTGAGACATGACTTCACTTAGAATCCCCACTCGCATTTTAGACAAACTTTTCTTATAGATGCCTATGTGATCCCAACTACGTGAACAGCAATCAAAAGCTAGCAGTTACCTTTTTCTTGTTCAAGAAACTCACACCGTTCATTAAGTGCTCTGATCAGTGTACTTGATTCTTCCTCTTTCATTCTGAGCGTATCCTTCAGACTCCTGATGTCTTGATCTTTCTTGACCAATGTCTCCTCCATTTGAACAATGTCTAGTTTATATTTCTCTACAGCTTCTGCAACACCACTGTAGAATAACATTTAATTGTTACCATAACTTCATTTTTAAGATTTTAATTCAGCACAAATGAGAGATGCTTGGAATACTGAATACTGTTCCTTTTCAGCAGGAAAGCTTCCTTTCCCTACTTAGGCTTATTTTGCTGTGTTAAAGCAGATGCATTTAAAATTAAATGCAATTGATATCAAAATCTGTGTTCTAAGAGAAGCTTATAACCACATAATTTAAAATATGTACTTCAGTTCAATTAAAAACAGAATTAGTTACTATACTTCATTTACAGATGATTACTGTATCCAGTTCTCTTTTTCAGGAAGACGAGTTTTGACAGAAAAGCATACACACAAATAAACCAGACTTCACAGTAAGTTGAAACTTAAGGCAGGCTCACAAGGAATCTCTTAGTGAGTAAATTGGCAGAAGTGGGACACTGAGGGAGAAGGAATGTTCTGATTTAGGTCAACTAAGT
Organism: Perdix hodgsoniae; assembly: GCA_035772895.1. Classification (NCBI taxonomy): domain Eukaryota; kingdom Metazoa; phylum Chordata; class Aves; order Galliformes; family Phasianidae; genus Perdix; species Perdix hodgsoniae. Next base: position 3,827,723 of record JAPSGF010000053.1, read on the forward strand.
TGGAATGCTTTTGTGTTTTCACAGTTATCTGGGCTAGGTACACATAACTCAGGAGCTGGTGTTTCTACCTGTTACACAGCACTAAACTGATAGTGTTTCTAGTCAAACTGATATTCTTCTCAAGCGCCAGAAACAAAAATAATCCATCACAACTTTAAAATAAAAAAACAGAAAATTGCCAACTTCACTTTTTTAAAGCGATACCCCAAATACATAACTTCTAGCAACTCAGAGGAAATAAAAATAAAAGCTGAGTTCCGTATACGGATAACTTTCTAAATGTGTGCACATCTCTTAACTCCTTCCCATTTGTCTGGAAACATAACCACTTTCTCCCCCCCCAACTCTACTTTATTACTGTTAAACAGAATTGTTCCCAAACTTCAGCTTCACCAAGAGAAACAAAGCTTAGTTTCACTGCCTGTTAATGTACCATGTCCAATTCAAGTACAATTCCTACCCAAGCTCTGTGATATATTCCAGGAGTTTTTCAGTGTCAGACTTATCATCCACTTTCTCTCTCTCTGTAGCAGATCTAAAAAAAAAGAAAAAAACCCAGGACATTTTCACTATCACCATTTAAGCCCTTCAGAGTCACTTGTAGGTTATTTGTTTACAGGTAACCAACTAGAGTCACTGGATCACTACTTAATACTAACACATTCTTCCCATAATCAAGTGCAGTTGATGCTTCCATTTGCTCTAAAGATGCTGTACCACATTTTACCACAAGTGAGTGCATTAGACAGACTGCATTAGCTAGACAAATGATCTTTGTCTCCTCTCATGAATTACATTACCCACGTTATTAGATTACAGTTAAAATACACAAAGATAAATACAAAGTATCTACTCGCATTCAAGCAATTGGATATTTTCACATAAGGAAAACTTTTCAGTGGCAATCATCCCAACTTCTTTCCATAAAACTATTTTCAGGTCACTGCTAATTTCTGTTTCCTCTCGCTGAAAGATGGCCTTAATTTTTCTCCAAGCTACATGCTTAAGTACAATAATTGTTGCTGTATCCATTCCTTTCCTCACTACTTACAATTTTTCTTGTAACTGTGCTACTTTTCCCTTTGAATGCTCCAAATTCCTTTGTACTTCCTGCAGCTTCATTTCCATGTTCTCCTGCTTTGCAAGAGCAGTCTAGAAAAAGGCAAATGTTACCACCAAAACTGAATTTAGTATGAACAAAGTCCATTTTCTTAGAGCCATATTAATTATTAATTCATCTATAAACAGGATTTAATTACAGTAATGGCTGTTATACTGAATGTGACTCCTATATTCAAATTATCCATCTGCAGATACATTACCTGTTCACTGTAACTACACACCCATTACCCAGAGAACCCACACACAGCTGGAGCAATTGGACAAATCAATACAATGGGAAAGGCATTACAGCAAAGCTGTGATGACAGAAGGACCAGCACAGTAGAAAGGTGCTAAAAAGGAAGGGAAGAAAATCGCTCACTTGTATCAGAAAATTCTAGGTTCACAATGAAACTCCACAAAAAAGTGATCTCCAACTAAAGATCCTTCCCCCATGGCAGCCAGCCCTTCAATGAGGTCTAAGAGAGGTGCAGCCAGGCTGCAGTCCAGTCACACAGCTGAACTGTGCCTTCACCTGTGCTCCCAGGGCTGACACAGTCCTTTCCCCAGCTGTTCAATCAGTGGCTCAGGCCATGACTCAGCAGTTCCCATACAATGGCTAAGAGACAATTTAATCCCACTGCTTTTCAAATATATCAGTTACCTGACCAGACTGATACTTAAATATTTCTAGAGTTCCTTCTCAGAGGAACTTCACATATCAACAGCAAAATAAGGAACATTTGTTACTGATTATCTTTCTGAATTCCACTGAATAGAAAGCAGAAAATTTTGAGTTGAGAACAGAAAATAAAAGTAGAACCACTGCAAGCTCTTCATTGACAGTTTCTGAACAGATCAATCCTGTGCAGTATAAAACAGCTTACCTTTTCCCTAGCATCCCTCTTGTTTCTGAGCTTCATTAACTCCATACATAGACTGCTCATTTTCTTCTGCACACTATCTTCAGATAGCTTATTAGAGATTAATAAAAAAAAAACAGCACGCATAACACGTTCATATGAAACACTCAGTCTTTTAAAATAGTATTTTCTTCCCACCCACAACAATGATCTCTTCGTGTCCCGGTAAGTGATGGTAGCACACCCATCTCTGTCCTTACATTAGCACACAATGTACCAAACAAGACATGCTCTGAGGCAATGAAGGGGTGCAGAAAACGTGTCAATGGGGAAGTTTACTCTTAACCAGGGAACTTAGTAACAACCACATCAAAGCAAATAAGCACGTCTGAATACCTTAGATTTCAGTAGTTCGTTGGTTCTTGTTAATTCCAGAAGCTGTTTTTTCAGGCAAGCAACATTTGCCAGAAGAGATGTTTTCTCCTGAACCGCAGCGCTCAGCTTAGCTTCCATCTTAACAAAGTCTTCATCCAGGGCCTGAAGTTTTTTATCCTGCTCTCCACGTTCTCTCACTAATGCACGAATCTAAAACATAGCAAGTGGTCTTCTCTATTTTATGATATTATTCTTCTTAAAATCCTTAAGTTACGACTGCTGTTTTCCTGAAAAGACTGATTATCTGAACTGTATTGGCTTACATTCACAACTCAGATCTTCAGTTTAGTAACTCACAGACAGGATATTATACAGAATTATTTTTTTATATGCCATACAACTGTAGTTCTAACTCTCAGCTGTCTTACTGTGTGCTACTGGGCCAGCAACATGTAATTTGAGTTAGTCTTATCTTTGACTTGTGAGAGAATACCTGTGTCTTTGTATTTTCTAGCCAACGAGACATGATATCTGAGACAAATAGAGTAGATATCAGTACATAGACATGTACTGAAAGGAAAAGCTAGCTGCCTCTTAAACTTGAAAATTACAGCAGTTTTTGAGGGAAAAAAAACAGCAAGGTTTTTTAAAAAGAGATGTTAAATAGCAAACCCTTTTCAGAGGATGAAAACACAGGACTAGATTCCTTTATTTTCTATTAAGAAAATGGTTTAGCTGCAGAGCTGCTCAGGATTAGCAGGAATTAATACAATTCCATTCCATTAACAAGCCCAGTGTTTTCTACAAACCATAACATCCGATAATCTCTGCTCTGTGTAGATCACTTGTGCACTGTTATGTAATAGAAGCAAGTTCTGCCAGCTTCTCTTTTTAACTCTGGAAAGTGGCCAACATTAAGTGAATGTAATTCTGTGATAATTCATACCTCCTTCTCCAGTGCCTTCTGTTTCTTTTTCTCTCTCATAAGGATAAGATCTTTTCTTGGCTTCAGACTCCCACTAGCCGGCTGTTGAACACAAACTCATTAGAAATAATTTAACTGATTTCTAGCCGCATATTAGATCAGCAACAGTTAAACAGAAGTATAGATAACACTATTAAAGGTACAGCAACAAAATAATCTCTCCTACAGATAGGACTGATGAGGACCAGCTTTACCGCTGTGCTTTCTTGGCCAGCTTTCTGGACAGCTCCCAGCCATTGTGATGGGAAGGAGACTGAGAAAGCATAAGACATATTCATCTCTTCAGCTACATAACACCACGCTAACCTCTTAAATGCAGCTGGGCTCACAAAACTTCTTCCTATATTGTAAGTACTAGTAAACTTAACTACTAAGTTATTATTCAACTCATTAACCTATCTGTCTTCAAATCTACAGCTTTACAGATTGAATTGAGAACCCCTCTTCATAACCCCCCCCTTTATTTCTTCCTCCACCAGGTGCATACTCTGGTCTAGCCACATGAAAGCAGCAGAAACAAGATCTAAAGAGAAGCAGCTTTGTTATAGCTCTATGCTGAGCTAGAAAGCAAATAAAATAAATACAACACCAAAACAAACAAACAAAAACAATCCACATTAGTGAAAACACTGTGTAAACAGTCTGCAAAGCCAACAAGCCACTCTGTAGGCTCAAGTAATCATCACGTGATCCCAAAAATCTATTTTTCTCTCCTTCGTTACTGAGGAATCCAAGCACAATAATGTGCTTTCACATTTTACATGGGTAAGTTAACAGTGATTGTATAGAAAGGATCTATGCAGTTAAACTGAACACACTGAGGTTTTAACACTGCTGCAGATGCCACAGAAAAAAATCAAATCACTCCTACTAGTGATCCAAGAGACGCAAAACTCCTTCCAGCTCCCGAGGCAGTTGTATTCTTCTCATCACTCAGACTTGTCTCACCTGCAGGAAGATACAGAAAAGAACAGTGAAGAGGAAGATTGTGTATGCACACAGTTAGTAAAATTTCACCAAGCTAGACAAAAACAATTAATTTTTACATCAGCAACAGAAAGCTATCTAATTATTAGAACACCCACCTCATAACCTAAAGCCAGCTGCTTTCTTAGTGCAAAGAAGCAGTCAGCTGGGCACACAACAGAGTCCAGAGACCGACTTCCCAACAACAACCCATTTGAGAAATCAGCTTCTGCAAAGCCTGTACCCACCATCCGGATTCACACTGGCAGGCTTCAATCAAAGGACATCTTATTTATGAAAAAAACATCTCTAGAAGCAAATCTAGTCAAGTCCTGAATCACGTATCTTAAAGCATAGACTGCACTGATCAGGAGAGACCACGTGTAAAATGGCTCAAAGAAAAAGCCTGGGACAGCCGCGTTCTTACAGCTGGAAGGAACGCAATGAGCTGCAGAAAGGAACCAACAAAGCTTAAACGAAGAGGAACGAAGCAGTAGCAGCACGTAAACATCCACACGTGCAGCTTTCAAAGGCACTGCAGCACAGCTTCCAGGGCGACTCACTCTTCTGTTTCCTGCAGTGCTGATGTGCTCCAGAGGATGAGGAGCTCCTCGGGGCGGCTGAAGGCTTGGTGTCACAGGAGCCTCTGAGCAAACCGCACGCTACGAACGAGAGAGAGAAAATGGGAGAGAAGCGGTAGGGAGAGAGGTCTCAACTCTTAGGAGTCGAAGCTCGTAAAACAAAACAGCTACGCGTGCCTTACAACAAGTAAATAAGTAAATGGAAACATCACATCCGGCGGAGGAAAGCGCTGCTCTCCTGCTGCCGCAGCAGCGAAGCTGAAAGCTGAAACCAGGAGCTTCACCTGCAGCGCAGGGCACGGAGCTGCTCGCAGGGACACGCGGCGACCCAACCCAGCGCAAAGGGGCTCCGGCACCCGCTCAGCCCCGAAGCTCCCCACCACCGCCACCCCGCAGCCACGTGGCGGCGGGACCCCGCACGTACCCGGCTGGTCGCTGAAGCGCCGCAGCGGAGCCCCACGTAACGCCATGGCTGCTGACAGAGCGCCGCGCCGCTCCCCACATTCAAAGACACCAACGTCCCCCGCCACGCACTGCGGGCGGCCAATCGGCTCCTCCAGGTCCCGGCCGGTTCAGCCAATCAGCGCTCCTTTCCTGGAGCATGCGCGTTGCTGTATAAGGGGGGCGGAAAGAGAAGAGTGTTGGGGCTGTGCGCACGCGCGATGCCTCACTTCCGGGTCGGGGCGGAACGGGTGGTCGGCGTCCGCTCTGTCACATGTCGGCTCCGTTCGAGGAGCGGAGCGGGGTGGTGCCCTGCGGGACGCCCTGGGGCCGCTGGTACCAGACCCTGGAGGAGGTGTTCATCGAGGTGCAGGTGCCGCCGGGCACGCGGGCGAAGGATGTGAGCTGCAGCCTGCAGAGCCGGCGCGTGGCGCTGTCCGTGTGCGGCCGGGAGGTGCTGCAGGTACGGCGGGGCCGGGAGGGGGGCGATTCGCGTGGCTGCGGCTTACGGCGCACCGAGGGCCGGCGTTGTCTTAGCGCTGCCCTCAGGTTTTGTCGGCAGATTCGCTACGGGCGGCACGACTCCAAAGTGCCCCTTGCTGTGCAGTGAGGCATCAGCACGGCGATGGGCGGTTCTATGTATCGAATGTTCCATTGCCAAAAAAAAAAAAAAAGCAAAGAAAAGATAATAAGTTGTAATAAAAAAATATGTTTCTGATAGTGTTCAAGCACATATGGGCGGGGGATGAACGCCCTTCTCCTTTGAGGTGGCTCACCAAAGATGAGCAGTGCGTAGGGCGGTGCGATTACAGGTGAGCTTATGGCTGAGCTGCTTCTCTGCTCTGTAATGCTGTCAATGTCTTTGCAGGGTAAACTTTTTGACTCTACGATAGCTGATGAAGGAACGTGGACTTTAGGTAATGACCTTTATCTGAAGTGACATCTGGGAGGGTGGGAGAGCACAAAGCGTGCTGCAGAACAGTTTACCAGCACCACCCCCTTCCGTTCATTTTCTTTGTTTTTTCTTATTCTGTTTCAGTTCTGTAGCTGTATGAAGGGATAGTTGTATTGCCATGCTAAGAAACCAAGGTAGTGCAAAAGTCTGAGGTTAATAGCAGTGCAACAGTGCCGGATGTGGGAAGGCAGTACCCCACAGCTTAGGAACACTTCCTGGGAATGAACATTCGCTTCTCAGGGAATGGATTGCTAGAAGCTTTATTGCACATACACTCCAAAGTTAGAGCAGTGCAGCTCTGAGCCTCCACAACTTGTATTTTTCTTATTTTTTTCCCTTCTAATTTATGCATTGTTATTCGGGGATAGGTGACAACACCCACAGTCCAAAAGCATCAAAAAGCAATTAAAAAATGGTACTTAAAGAGCAAAAAGCCTCTCTAATTCCTGATCAGTATTGCAAAGTATTCACTATGCTCTGATTTTTGAAAGCTGTACATAAGGACTGTCCATGTTATTTTCTGATGGATTTGCATGTTATTCTAAAAGCAAGATGACTGACAGTGACTCCTCATTATGGTAATGGTGGCTTTTACAAGTAATAACCTTCTGTAGAGCACTTCAAACACTTGGTTATTCCCCTAGCTGACCTATATCTCCTCCTATATCTGACCCTAGATCTTTTATTTGGAATAGGGGTGCACCATGATGGTTCCACAAAACGACTGTTAGGTTTTGTAGGTCAAAAACCGAGGTGTGGCTGTACAGGTTATCTTTGCTTTCTGTTTATTAATAACCCCCTTTGACATGAAGAACTTAAACTATCTCAGAAAAATTCCTGTGCTTTGACATGTTGATGGTGAATTCAGCACAGCAACAAAAAGGCTGGCACATGGGGCACTAATGGTTGTTTTCTTTTTTCTTCAATCAATAGAAGACCGAAAACTGATACGAATTGTTCTGATGAAGACTAATCGAGATGCTGGAAATTGCTGGACATCTCTGTTAGAAAATGAATACGCTGCTGATCCTTGGGTACAAGACCAGATGCAAAGGAAACTTACGCTGGAGCGATTCCAAAGAGAGGCAAGTCAAAAGCCCACACTTACTGCTTGTGTTTGGTGTTTCCAGTTACGGGTTATGGTCATAAAAGCTGAGTGAAATTGTTCTGCTGTGGTGTAGTGCCATGGAAACAGGTGGTAGTTCAAGACAGAGATGTGTAAACACTCGGTATGTCAGTGTGCTTTCAGGAGGCTCTTCTGTCTGTAGCCTGTATGAAGAATTTGTGAAAAATCAAGCGAGTTGCAGGGCGGTGTTGGTGTTTTAAGGTTTTGATCCATAATGGTAACAACTTTTCACTAATGATAGGCTACATATATTTCTGTTATTATCTAGAACTATGGCATAGCTCTATGTATAATAAACTTCTAACAGCTTACTCTGTTGAATAGTTTGTATATAACATCAGGTAACTGAAACTAGTTAACTCAATGTTGCTGTGCCTTTTAACTAAACTTGCTCAAATTATTCTGACACACCTCTAGTACCCAGCTATTCCTATAAAGCTCTGCAGTTTTAGAAACTTATTAAATGAATCAGCACTACAACAAAGATGACAATTTATATCTAAGTTTTCACCTAACATGGGTGCACTTCTCTTTTTTTTTTCCCTCTAAAATTGTAATTTCAAGGCATGTGAAAAGCTGGAGAATGTTTGTTCACTGGGAAATCTAAGTGCTTGCCTGGTGGAGAATGGCATTACAAAGAAATTTCAGCAGTGGGCAACTCAACTGTGGCAATTAAATGTTTGTTAATACATTCTCCTGGCCAAAGAATTTCAGTGTTAGTAATCCAGTTAACAAGTTGTACCTATATGTCTTTGTTAGAGTGGTAGAATGTTAAAGGAAACATTATTATTTTTTTTATTTATAACAGTTCTGTTAAGAATAATCTGTGTACTAAACTTTTGTATCTCAGAACCCTGGATTTGACTTCAGTGGGGCAGAAATTTCTGGAAATTACAGCAAAGGAGGACCAGACTTCTCTAGCCTTGAAAAATGAACTATTTGCAACTGTGTTCCTTGGGAGCAATCACAAATTACACTGGAGGACTGGAATATGTAACTGGTGAAGACTTCAGTGATCTATCCAGCAGATTGTTGGCAAGTAATCACTTCAGTGAAGAGAAAGGAGGTCTCTTCTAGTAGAGTGAAGAGGAAGTGTTAGTAGCTACCTGGTAACATTAACTTTCTAGTAACTTGCTAATGGTAAAGGGATTAAATACATAAACGAGTGTACACAGGAAATAACAAATGGAAGCAGAACGTATCTTTTTCTCACACCACAGTGAGCTAGTGAGATAAATGTGTTACTTCTCTATGCAAGAATATCTTGTTCACTATTGCAAATGGACCCTATAAGCAAGATATTTAACGTTTTTATTTAACATGCAACATGGAAGAATATCAGGAAGACTAACTGAAATTCTGCTGCATAGCAGTCCTGTAAGAATTTGTGAGTGTTATTTTAAAAGAGTGGTTTAAATAAAGAAAACTACTGGATTTTGCCTGAAATTAGGTTTTACAATCCCCTGCACTGCAAATATAATACTAGTGAGAAATGCCTGCTACCAGTTAAGTGATAGGAGAAAACGGAGAAGTCATATTGAAGTCTGGATATAAATAATTGTGTGAATGTAATATAGTAATATATGAAATTTTGAAAGTAAGAGAATATAGCAACTTCTGAAAGGAGCAGTAAGTCCCTAACTAGAAAATGGTATCTTTCATCTATTCCTTTCTGATACACAGCACAATGTTTTCTTTTGTTTTTACAAATCTAAGAACATGCAGCTGTAGATTTGTAGGTAGTGTATAATAGTCACATCTTAAACTTGGCTATTTAATGACGTAAGACTTTGCATTTGCCAATTTCTTATTTTCTACCTGTTGTTAGAGACACAGGTGAAAAGCCACCCAGCTGTGTGATGCAGGACAAATACTGTGTCAAATGGACTAACAGGAAGAACATGTGATAGCTGAATCCTATTGTATTCTGAACACTGAAAGTACTGCCTACAGTTAGGACCTAAGCAGACAGCTCACTTGTGATAAATTGCCAGCTGCTGTCCATCATATTGCTGAACATTATTTTTAACATAGCGTTGATATTTTAGTTGGCGTATGGCAAAAATGAAGAGGGAAGCCTGGAAGAGGGCTTTCTTGTACCAGCAAGCAAGAAATAACCAAGTATTCTTCTACCCATGTAATCCTTACACGAATATATAGTAGGTCCAAAAACCATGCTTGGGTTTTAGAAAATTTGCCTTACTGTGCAAACCAATGTACAGCTTGTTATCAGATGTATCTTTACCGCAGTCCTGGTTTAGAAGATAGATAGTATAGCTAAGGAATGAATGAGACTGCTGCAAATGGTAGAACTGAGAACAGAGATTATAAATAACTGTTAATGCTGCTTAAAAGTGCTGAAACACTATTCAGTGCAAGAGTATTTTACTTTACAGCAGTTATAACTGTTTACACAGGAATGTTTTTTTTTATATCTTCTGCTTACAGAAATTCAGACTAGCATCTGATGCTTCTCTGCATGAGCAGATAGTTTTACTGTATGTTCTTTCCAAGCTAAGTTTTCTCGTATTTTCTTTGTCATGAAGTGGTGTTTTGTGCTTTATAAAGCATGTGTTCCGCCATTATAGCTTGCAATTGTTTTAGGAGGACAAGTTTAAACTATTTGGTTTGCTGCTTCTATTGTCCACTGTGATTTATTTCCTGAATTGGAGTCCACTCAATTTGCAGTTCACCAGATGGTGGTTTGTATTCCATCTTGCTGGGATTACATCCCTTGTTTCTTAAATAAACCATAGAAGATGTGACAGACGATAGAGTTGGATGTATGATAGTTACACAGTGACCAACTTTATGGGAAATAATACTGAGCAGTCATTCAAATTGCTGTTATATAAATGGGCAGAGGCCACCCTAAAGGCATTTTTTCATACCTCTAATACAAGATAAGGCCAGATAGTTCAAAGGACAAACTGCTTTTAATGGATGTGTTAGGCATGGTAGATGGCTAAACTTCTGTTTAGTCACTCTGTAATGCTCAGCTCAATCCAAACACTGAAACCTTGGAATTAGGTTCATTATCTTCAAGTACCATCTATGTATTTACTACAGTGCAAGGAAATAACTGATATGTACTATTACATACAGAGTGGCAGGTATCTGAAATCAAATTTATACAGTGTACTATTTTGGCACTCTAGGTGCACCAAATCATTTAAGACACCAAAACTAACTAAGCCAAGCTGAAATAACTTCATTAAGCTGTCTATTTCCTTTTTGCTTTTCTAGCCTTTCCCATTTGTCACGGTTTTACATTTTTTGGTTTTCAGTATTCTGTATCATAACATCATGTAGTGCACTAGAGCTAAAGTATTAATGCTCCAATTCCATGTACCTATCCCTATACATTACAGAAGTCATGGGATCTGACCCTTCCAGGTGGGGCGGTTTCTTACTGCCTGGCAGTGGGTGCTGGAGGTGCTTTCCTAGCCGTTCCAAGCTTTCCAAAGTTGATTTGATCTCGGGAACTCTCTCTCCTATCTTATTTATTAGTCTCAATTTCAATTAGATTGTATTGTATTGTGTATCTTGCATTCTGATATCATAGACAGTAAAATAAGTTTTCCTTCATAGATTGTTACCACTGTTTTTATTTCCTTCCTTCCCATTTTGTGGGGCTGGGGGGAAGGGGCAGGGGCTACTGCCCCCCCGTCACGGGCATAGATTGATCTAACTCCATGACACCATTGCAGCTTCAACCTCTTAAACAACATCCTTACTCTTTTCTCTTGCACTGAAGCTGACCAGGTAGCATTCAGCCATAAGCAGCTTTGTGGGCTTCCTACTACAACGTCTTGTAACACACTGGGAAAAAAAAAAAGTTACTCAATTATTTGCATTTCAATGTTTAATTGAAAGGTACGTATCTTGAGACATGACAATACCAGCACAACTGCATGCTGCATCTTGCTCTCTCCCAGTAAGCTGACTGCCTGTTTGTCTACGTCACTTGTGTTCCTTTCAGCACAATGCATATATTGCACTGGTGGATGGAAAATGCAATTCAATATTATGCAGCATAACCATTCCCATGAGTTTATGAGAAAGCTTGATTTGTCCAGTACAGAGCTTTGGTATGTAGTTTTCTCTGAGAACTAGTTTGAGATAAGTGAAGAACAATCTCCTCATCCATTATTACCATAAAGGAGATGGATTTGGTAGGCTAGCCTGGTAAGTCCACAGAGTATTCCAAACATGCAGATTCCTTCCTTCTCCACTGACTCCATTCATACAACAACCAGTTTTTAACAGAATTCAAGGAGTCATAAGCAACATTCCCCCAAATCCTCATTCACCTTACATACAATAACATATTCTTCTTGTTCACTTTCACATTAGTACCAGCAGCATGATACACCTCAAGTACTGACTTAGTCTTCAGGGGAATACAGCAATTTTACTTAGTAAGCTTACTGTTAAACAGACTGTGGTTGCAAAATCTTGAGTAGCCTGTAAGTAGGAGCACAGTGAAGCTTGAGCATTTCTGACTGTGCTTGTCCCTCTTGGTCTGTATCAGCATTTACTGTTTGTACAGTGGAACGCTGGCAAACTGATACCCAATTTGAAGCAGGTGCTGTGGTGCTTTCTCCCCAGCCATCACTAGGTATTATAAAGTTTCCACACACTTGCCCTCATCCACAATCTCAGCAAACCACACTTCTTATATAATACCAGTGTCACTGATGCACTGTTAATGACTACACAACAGGCATCACAAAACCTTATTTTCAGTTTATGTCCATGGTGAAGGTGAGCACCCTACCCTGTATGAACACTGGTGCATGCTGCTATTCAAACAGCATGTCAGGGGGGCTGATGAGCATTTGTTGTTATCAATATTGAGCAAGATGGTCTTGAGGTTGCCTGAGACACTGAAGCACTGTGCTACTGCATATGTTTGCCTAGTGTCAAGTAGTCTTTGGAAAGTGAACCAATTTTTTTCAATTTAATATGTAATTTTGCACCTGCACTTGCTGTAAAACGAAGTTAGATTACACAAGCTGCTCTACAAACTATAAGGTATTAAGTTCTTTGCATCAGTACTGTGACACTTTACTGCTTAAATAGTAAATCGTCTAGTAAGACCAAAAGCTAACATTAGGTATCATAGTCATCATGGAAAAGAACGTTTGCTGCAAGGAATTCTAGTCTGAACCACTATATATTCTTGCAAAAGTCAAACTCTTCATTATTAAGATGTTTCTTGAATCTTCATCTGTCTGGGAACAGGTTTCAGGCTGGTTCTCTCCTTTTATTGTACTCCTGTAAAACAAACCAACAAAAAAAACCACAGTGAACAATCAACTAAGTAAAGGGATTTCTACAAGAATAAAATAAAGCATAAGACAAACTTTAACAGAGAAAGACGGCTTTTAAAGAAGGTACACAGCCTTTGGAATTAAAGTCTAGATAAGGAAGTAGTGCACAATTCCACAGTTAATCAACTGCAATATGCATAACCAAATGAGTTTCACACTTTACTAAATGGACAGCTATCCAACTCAAAGTGTATGAAGCTGCCTTTAAGTGGCTTCAGTGAACTACTGCAAGAGAGATTTTAACAGGCATCTGTTTCCTTCTAGATTCATTCTGTGATAGGAGCAAGCTAAGTATTTCCCCTGCTTTTTTAACGGTTTTACTCTGTATTTAAGTTTGAGTGAGGTCCCAATGCCTGTAGAATACATTTCTGCTCCCATAGTACATCAAAGCATCAGTTCAATTTCCAAGATTCACATATTAGGTAGCCACTTCTCTAGGTACACCACAGGCTCAAGCATGAACACGAGAACAGACCAGCCTCTGTGACAGGCCTACTACAGTTGCATTAACATCTCCAACAGGTTACCTACACGGAATAAGAAACTTTGAAATAGTTAACAGCTAATTACTTCTACATTGTGAGAAGCTGCTTTTACAAGTTAGTTACCTATTATGAGCTGGTTTCTGGAATTGTAGGAAGGTGTGTTATTCTATAATAGCTATGCTTAAGCTGCCGTGCTGTACGTCCAGACACAATCCATTTTAACTTCTGGACATTTGGTTTGGAACACTTGCTTGAGGAATATTCTGTAAGGCACTTCAACACCAATTCCTTCCAGAAGGTCAAATCTCTGTTGTTTATCTAAATAGCAAGACAGAATTCCATATGTCACTAACTCAAGACATCCTTAAATTCCATGTGCATTTTTAGCCTCTTAAGATAGAAAGACAAACATCTCAAGCCAGATGGAATATAAAAAAGAAAAAAAGAAACCAGTACATCAATAGAACTCTCCCTCCCCCCGTGGGAAGGCCCCCACATGCATTTTTATTCCTGCATCCTAGAAAGCTTTATCCATACCTTGGAATGCAACTGCAGAAATTCCAATGCCTCTGTCAACTCCAGTAGTTTTTGTTCTTCTATCTCTAGTGCCATAATAGACAGCGCTAAAACAGAAGGCTGGAGAGAGAAAGACAACATGACATTTTTGATCTACAACTTGAAAGTTTCTCTAGTCTCAATATTAGCTTTCAAATTTACCTTAGCTTTAGAAAACATGATTCTGCAGTGACATGCCTTAAGCTGGGTCTCAAGTCTCTCAAAATTAAGGTATCTTTTCCTGTAATAAAAACAGATGAGTCATTGTTGCACAAGAACACGATCTTTTATCAAGACCACTCTTCTCTCTGGTGACACTGACAGGACTTAAGGAATGGCATGGAGCTATGTCATGGAACGGTCAGCTTGGGTGTTAGCAAAAGGTTTCTCACAAGAGGGTGGTGGGCATGGGCTTCCAAGGCAGTGGTCACTGCCCCAGGCTGCTGGAGTTCAAGGATCATTTGGACAATGCTCTCAGAAATATGGTCTGAATTTTGGGTGGTCCTCCGTGGGGCAAGGACTTGAACTTGATGCTCCTTGGGGGTCTCTTCTGACTTGGGATTGACTCTGTGATTCCATGGAAACAGAAGCTGTGAGAATGTTCTTTATTTACAAGGGCCTTATTTGTAACAGAAGAACTGCTTCAGTCAAACAAGCGTTACATTTTGGCAGTCTTCATGCCCAAAATAAATCTTGTGTTATACTGGGGAGAACTGCATTGTCAAAATAGATTTAGAAAAAGGGAGTTTTAATGTTAACTATCAAAAGGAACTTTTTCTGAAACCCTATTTTGAAATCTGCAGAAAGGTTTTACTGACACAAACTTCTTACACTATTATTGTTGAGCAATTTGTTTTGGGATTTAAAACACAATACTCCCTAAATGATTTTACACACACACAAAAAAAAACATTTTAAGATAACATTACAACTTTACACCTTAGTATTCAGGTTTATTATTAAGGAGAAAAGTTATATTTATTTATTTATTTAAAATATGAAAAGGCCAATTACTTGGCTAATAATCCCTTGCTGTTTTCTGGCATAGGCTTCCTGATCACCTGCAGCCATACCACAACACAATAAGCTTGAGATATTTTACCTTTCACAGCTCAAATTCTCATGAATGAGTGAATGATAAAGCTGTAGAAACTGGAAGGCTGTTGTTGCTTTGATTTTCCAAGAAAGCTTCTCCAATACGATTTTCTCCATTCTCATCATATCAGAAACAGTGAACCTATACTGGCTTATTCGAATTAAGTCGGTGGCTAAAGGAACATTTCTCTCTTCTTCTGTTGCCTTCACAGCCAGGTAGAAGCAGCTCAGTCCAACACAGCCCAAGTGTTTAGGCTGTACCTAAAGAAAAGTCAATGTTTTCAGTTACTTTTAAAGAGGGAAGCCTTTGATAAGCCATCTCAATATGCAAGTACCAAATTATGTTAATTTAGGAAAAAAAAAATTACGTAGAACTAGTTTCCAAATGTGGTTGTATAGGACCTAGAGTGTTGTACACATTGGCTCATCCCAAGAATTTAGTATTTTTTGTTTATATATATATATCTATATATATAGATATAGATATATAAAAGGGAACCACAGAGAGTTTGTAAGGGCAGGCTTTGGATTCAGAAGTCTTATACTCCACCCAGCCTTCTCATTTTTTAGGGACATAATAAAATACAAAGAAAGCCAGCATTTGTCTTGGACTAAATGGAATAGCAGTAATCCTGTCTCGTTAGACAAATAACCCAGGTCAGCATGCCAAATACATGCAGAAGAATGGAGTGCTAGCTAACTGTTAATTTGACGTGATTAATAAATGCCGAACAGTATCCCAACTCTTGATATACCTAAGACACAGCTGTGGGTTTGAACAGCAGTAAACTGAAGGCAATTCAGCGTGTTCTTGTGTATGTGCAACAGGTCACACAGCCCGCCGTGCCCTAACGCCATAACAAGTCTGTGTTTCCCAGCTCATGGGCACCCCTGAGACGGAACAGAGGCCCTCTTCCTTCTCTTCTTCAGACAGAGCAGCTTTCTTAGCACTGCTGAGATCCAACCAGGGAAAGCCACTGTTTAAGCTCTCGTGCCATCGGGATCTGGGGAAGGCGCTTAACCTTTAGGCAGCTAAAAACCAAAGCAAGCCCTTCTAAGTGACAGGAGCGAGGTCGCAGCTTACACTTCGAACAGCCATACCTTCATCTTGGACAAGAACCTGTCCAAGAAGTTGACAGCCAGCGAGAAGGTCTCCGTGTGGAAGCCGAAGAACTGAGTTAAGCTGAGCAGATCCTTCACTTCGAAGTCTCGCAGCCTCGCGGTCATTCGGAGGCCGTTGTCGTGGGCGGACTCGATCAGCCTCATGCCGGAGCCCTTCGGCTGGCAGCGCAGCTCCTGCTCCAGCAGAGCCGTCAGCCGGTACAGCAGCGCGCGGGCATCGCCGCTCACCAGCGCCTCGATCATCTGCCGCGGCAAACAAGGAGCTGCAGCCGACCCGGCAGCCGCGCACGCGCCGCCCGCACGCGACATGTCCGGGCCCGTCGCCCCCCGCCTCGGGGCCGCGCCGCGCGGCAGCGCGGAGCTGGGCGCCCCGCCGGCTGGGCGCCGGCTGCAAGCTCCGAGCCCGCGCCCTTACCTCGCCGCCGCCTCGCCGCTCCCTTCAGCCGGAGGAGGGTCGCGAGGCGCCGCGCGTGACGCCGCGAGTTTGCCCTACACAGCTCTCGCCCGGCCGGCCGCCGAGCCCCGCCCGCGCGCTACCATGCGCCGCTCGGCTACGCCGCCACGGGCTCCGCTCCGCCCGCCCCGCGGCGCTGCGGGTGATTGACGTGCAGGCGGGCCAATCGCAGCGCGGGGCGCCTTCTCCACGAGCGGCGCGGGCCCGGCGCTGCGGCTCCCTCTGGTGGCGCCGCCGCCGCACGGCCGGTGTTGGACGCGAGGCGCGCGTCACCTTCTTCGTCCCCTGATATTTTAGGGGTGTGATTTCGGATTCAGGCTAACATCTTCCAGCCGTCTTGTAGTAGTTATCATCTGAGAGGCTTAACATGCTTTTGAGGGGGGCGCTGGAGTAGAATGCAAGCAGCTGCTAGGGAGTCAAACTTCGTACCTCGTACCTGTGCAGAGACGCGGCGGCGGGCGGTGAGGCGCTGTGCAGCCCGCAGCCACTGCGGCGTGGGGTGCCTGAAAGATACATCGACCGAATGTAAGGGAGGGCCGTCTGTGCGCTTCTGGACGAGTTTAGAAGAAGAAGTAAGGCTATACACACACACACACACATATATAGATATCTAAATAACTTTTTTTTTTTTTTTTCCCAGAAATGCGATGTAAATGTGGCCTTCCAAAAGAACTGCATGCTCCTGCGGTCCATCTATCAGATTTGGATGCTTTGGATTACACTATAATTACTTAACGTCAGGTTCCCATTGGTTAGAACACTGATCGGAGCTATGCAGAAGTCTTCCTTCGCTGTAACCCTTGGGATGGTACAATTTTCTGCTTCATTTCTTGACATATCTGCCAGACAGCCAAGGGTCCCAGGGCCTTCTGTTGCTGTTGGACTCTGTTGGACTGCTTCTTTGATTCACATCACTAATAAATGCTTTTCCCGTTTCCTCTGAGCCTTCTCCAGAGAATACAGGAAGGGAGGCCTGGCAGGAGGACGTGTTGGTTCTTGGTTCTGCCTTCTTGTTCAGGACATGTGAGTGCCTGACGCTTTTTGTGTGCTTCTTTGAGGTAAAAATATTTTCAACTGAGTGTTGAACCGCGCTTTTTACTTCAACCCCACGAGCCTACGTCTGCTGCTCTCAGATAACCTGCAGCACTTTTCTTAGTTGATACTTAGCATCCCTGCTTTTCTACGGCATTCATTCATGCAGAGTAGAATGAGGAGCAACTGCTGTAGCTGCACTGCTTCTGCGTGCTGAGATGAAAAATGCTCATGGAAGTCATGCTGTGCTGCGCCGTGCTGTATCTGCAGGCCTCACAGTTAGCTGCAAAAACAACAGAGCTGCTTATGCACATACCAATAAAAATTCTTATAGAAGTGTTTTACACTGCGTCACTGAATAATAACTGCATCAGAATCACTTTTCTTCATTAGCAAATTCTTTCTTTGACTTGCATACACGTCTTTAAAAGGTAACTTGCTTCTTTAAGAGGAGGTTTCTCAGAACATGTTCAACTCAGAATATTCTCTTTTGTTATTTGGGCAACTGTCATTCCTTTTTAGGTCAGAAATCTTGTTTCTTTTAATTTAATGTTGCCTGTAAAAATCTAAGGAATGTAAATATTTATTTTTCTTTGCTAATGTTTCAGTACTTCAATGCATGCTCTTACGTTGAACCATGAAAAATTTTAACTAAAATCTGGCATTATGTTAAATACATTTGAGAGAATGAAGTCGAATTAAACTTATTATCACATCTGCTTGTCCGCATCCTTTATGGCATGCTTGTTAAAATGACTTGCATGTGCATTTGCAGTGTCACTTGAGATGAAATATTATTACTGTGCTCCTTGCATCTGTTCTAGTTTCCATGGAAATAAATAGGAGGCATTGCTTTTGGAGCAGTCTATGTTCTTTGTCTTGCTTTAAAACCTTTACATTACTCCATGCTCTCACTGTAATTCTTCTGTAGTATCAGTGTATACATCCAGAAGAGGAACTCTGACATCTGTTGCATCAGAGCTTTCCCGTGTGAAGCCTCTGTGTCTGTCTCAAATGTCTTTTCATTCTGGTTACTTGTCAGTGCAATTCAGCAGTGGTCAGATAAAATCCATGTCCCACCATACCTTTGCTTTCCCTCTGCTGTCCCATTTGTCTGCGTGCAGCTGTGTGCAACAGGCAGGCAGTAACTGTATTGCTGTGTGATGAGAAATAAGGCAGATGACTGTCAGGGTTAGCAGCAGCAGGTCATTTTTATCAGATGTAGCACGGCAGTGCGATCCTCAGCTACCAGTGCATGTCCTTGCCAGTGTGACAGGAGAGAATGATGCTTGTGTGTGATAAATAAACCAGTATTCAAAGTAAGTTGCTGTTTCTTTAGCATAGGAAACACGCCGTGATGTGTACTGGTTTGTAGCAGGGCTAGTGGTTTTTTAGGGTAGTCAGATGGCCGAGCTTGAGACCTACCAAGAAGCTGTTAGCATCAGTTCCTCTAAATATGATGATTAAATTAGCAAAAATAAAAGAAGTTTAGAGCACTGCTTGCTCTCCTGTTTGCTGTGTTGGTGGCTGTCATTACCAGTATTCATTGTTCTGTTGTCTCACAAGGGAGCAGCTTTCCTGGGCAGCTAGTCCAGCTGTGTGCCTTCTTTTGGAAGGAGTGTACATATGAAACTGAAGGATCTGTTTTGTGCACCAATGAGTTTTATTGTCTTATTTACTCTATATATGTCTCAGAAGCAGTATTCATCCTATTTTTTCCTTTCTGCCTGTCACTGTTTTACTGTGGATTTCTTTGATTCTTTTTATGGGTTACCTTTGGAAATGAATTGTGTTTTGTTAGAAGAATCTTTGTTATACTGTAGAAAGCTGCAGTGAATGACAAAGAAGGTGAAATCAGAAAAGCTTGAGGTGCAGAGATAATGAAGGAAAAGCCAACTTTGTGTTTATGTTTGCCATAGAGTTCACTTTTTTCCCTCAGACCTTTGTTGTAGTAGAATGAATGCATCTAAAAACCTTCGTTTAGGCACTCGTTTGCAATGACCTTCATTTGTATCTTGATTAGGAAAGAAAAAGATTTGTTTAAAACTAAAGATGGGGGCATCAATCCCAAATCTCAAGCCACAGCCTTTCTGAAAGAAAATAGGTTGACTTTCTCTGCTATCAACTCTTACCTACAAGTCAAAAGCTGTTGCTCTCTATGATATCCCTGCATAGTTGCCCGTGAATGCAAACACAAGTGCTTCAAGTATTCACAGATGTGTAACGTTAGAAATAAAGATTATAGTACATCAGACCTCATGAATATGCATTTTTTGTTGCCAGTAAATCTGGGTTATCTGAATTAAAATCCAAAATTATATATTGCAGAGGAAGTGTTCTTTTTAAGAGTTGGAAAACATTTGCTGTAGTCTTCCTGCCATCCTTATGCACATAATAACCATCTGAAGCAAATGATACTTCTTTTTATGCTGCTTGTTTTAACTAGCTGTTATTTCTTATGTTGCTGTTAAAATTGAGATATCTTAAAAAGCAGTGGGCTATGGAATGAATTGCAAGCCACTGGCTGCGGGTGAAAGCACTGCCCTGTTTTTGCTCTTGTGGTGATGGTTCTGGACTGAAGCAGCACTGGGGGAAACACATTTCTTCTTGTCAGTCCTGAGAGTACCAGTAGGTGTGGGGACACTGCCAGCCCCAGCTGGAACTGCTGCCCCCTGCTCCAGGAGCCACACTAGAGCTCAGCACTGCAGTGGCAGAGGGACTGTGACCAGCCTTCCTCTCTTTTTTTTTAATGTTTTAAGAAAAATATTAAAAATTAAAGCGCTTTGTTACTTACATACTAATTTTGTTGTGCATTTTATGAGAGCTGCTCTGAAAGCCATGCCTCCTGTTTTACCGTGTTGGCCATGACATTACAGGCGGGTGGGTGTTGGTGGGATGGCAATAGAGGCTGAACCTTCCTGCCAGTATTCCATTACGTGTTGTTGCTGTGTGACAGATGGCAGCAGAGGGGCAGTGTGACACAGTGGTGTGTGACATGGGAGTGCATGTGGAGCAAAGGTGTGCCATTTGTATGGGAACTGCTGAATCAGCCTAAACCTCTGATTAGCCACCTGAGGAGAGCAGTGTGTCAGCCCTGGAAGCACAGGTGAAAGCAATTCACCTGTGCTGCAGGAAGGGGTGGAGCCAGGCTCCACCTCTCCTAGACCCATTTAAGTGCTGACTACCATTGGGGGAGGATCTCTCCTCTAGAGATCCACTCCTTTGGAGTCTTCTGAGTAAGTCCTCTACGCAGGTAAGCATTTCATTTATTTTCTCTTATTCTCCCTGTGCATAACTCTTTTGTTTGTTTCATTTTCATACTTTGATTTTACATTTATTATACTTTGATTATACTTCTCAATTATACATTATTTCTTTCACTATTGAATTCCAACATGTGGGAAAAATGGCTCCCACTGGCATTCATGGATGCTTGCTGAATGTTTATGGAGATGAGCACAGTGAGGCTGTGGGTTACTTCTGCTAGTGAAGATTTTTATGAGTGTGGCATGAAGGCCCTTCTTCATCGCTGGTGAAAATGCACAGCTAATGGTGGTGAGTGTATTGAAAAATAATGCTTTGTAGCTGAGAATCTGCTCTATCAAACAGTGTTGTTGTGCTTGTTTTATCTATTGTAGTTTCCATAGAAATAAATAAGTGTCATTTCTTTCAGAGTAACATATTCAGATGCAGCCCAAGACCATTCCTTTGTATTCAATAGGGCCCAGGCAAGCCAAAAAGTTGGATACCCCTCTTCTACTGCATTACTGTTGTGACATACACAATTTTACCTCTATGTTAATCTTTATGGAATGTTGTTTGTAAAAACAACTTCTGTACTTGCCCAAGTTGATTGGGCTTCCTTTCTTGTGAGCCATCTTGGATAAAATCAGGAGTTTTCAGTAAACAGCCAGAGAACAGAGCCTGTGGGTGAGTCCTCTGGAGTCTATCAACCTGTCACTATTGCCTAGAGTTATTTCTGCTGTAGTAGAAATACGATTGTCTTGTGATGGTTTGCGGATAGTAGCTTACCTGAGCAAAATATGGAAGCACTCCAACATTGCTGCTTTAGAGGAATGTCTGTATGCAGATCTGAGTCCTTGGATTAGGAAGTACTGTTTTCTTTTATTCTTGGTGGGAATAGGGCTGTGTATATAGGTAGCATTAACCTCTCCCAGGAGAACTACTGAAGACAGTGCTGGCTTTTCATGTTTTACCATATGATGTTTTGTAACTATGTAGTCAGAATTAAGACGAAGCTTCTTGGAGCTATTCTTTTTTTTTCCTGAAAGTCCAATAAACAAAAGATTATTGTTGTCTTTTCCAATCTTCAAAAATATAAATCCTAGACACGTTCCTCTTCCATATCCCACTTTCTTTTTTTCATGTGAAATTCACATTCCATGCACAAAAGGGTTTTGATCACAGCTGTTTGTAGTTACGTTGTGTTGTTCACTTATTACAGTGATTATTGCTTTGAGTAAATCTATTAACATCATTGTAAGCAAGTGTACATGAGGGAAATAAAAGGAGAGAGGTGAAGATTCCTAAGAAAAGTAGAGGTCCTCCAAAAATTGGGTGATTCTTTGTATCAAATGTGTCAGAGAAAGAGTACAAATCTTTTGGCTGGACTGGAGTACAAGTGCTTTTACATATGGCCTGAGAGACATTTCCAAGCCATCTGGATGTGCTGTGGGGAAGCCTGTACTTTGAGCATGGTGTGGGAAAGTTCTGTGATGTTAATTTCAAAGGCCTCATTTAAGTTTGGAGATCCAAGTTCTCAACATCTAATTCTTCGTGTCCTAAAAGTAAAGGATTTAGCTGTCTGAATTTCACTGGGGAGAGGAGGCCATGGAGTTCAGAGGAGGGAATCTGTTAGTCCTGACCTTAAGGTGCCATTTGACTGAAAACTTAGCAGCAGATTAAATGACTTCATAAGTTTCCTATGACTTTTGCTTTCATTACATTCTTCAGCCTTTATACCTTGTCATTAAGATCTGTAGTCTAAAAAGAAATGTCATGTGCTGTGTGTTTCCTTGCTGTAAATCAAACACTTCCCATAAACACTAAATTTTGTAATAGGTATAAAGTTTTAACTTTTGACATTCTTATAGTCAAACATCCATTCCGTGCCTCCTCCTCTTCTGTTAACGAAGAGAAGTTTACATTTAGTAACAGGACATTTTCAAACTGGTCATGTCTTCCTGTATGCGTCTGTGAAACTGCCAGCCTGAGCAGACTACTACATATTTTTCCACCTTGACTGCAGTGATAATGCACAAAACATTGGGGTTAATAGCAATTCATCAGCTTTGTTAATATATTGGAATATCATGTAATCTTAATGCTCCAGTCTATTTTATTGCATTCTGCCTGATTTGTGTGCTTGCTATGTTCATTGTGATCTGTGCAAATTATTCTTAAATCAATACACCAAAAATCAATCTTCTTTCTCCTCAGAGGTATTTGAACTGAAATTTATTTAAAAAATTCCTTTCTGCTTAATGCTCCTCTCCCCTGGTCTTGAAGGTGTAACGTGCAGTTAGCTGTCCTTGCAGAAGAATGTGGGATGTGAAATATTAGATGTGGTGTGGGTAACTTGAAAGCTAGCAGTAGTCCTGACCTCTTCATAACTCTGTTTCTCTGCCCTTAATTTTCAGCTGCATTTTTTGAGAAGTTGAGAAGTTTCCCAGTTTGAGAGATTCAAGACTGCCTTCATAGAAAACCATCATCAGCTGCATTCGGAATGCAGATAAGTAACTCAGGAATGAACTGGGGCTGCGAAGGTTGGTGGTTTTTTCTTTTGTTTTTTTTTTTGTTCAGACTTAATTTTTTTTGTGATGGTTGTGTTGGCGCTGCATGATAATAGGCTGATTGTTCTGGTCTAGTTTTGAGTATCACTTTGCAGATCCTATTGATTGTATCTTGTCCTAAGGGGAATACATGGTTTGTTGTCTTACACTGGCCGGCAGAGAGCAGAGGCTCTCTTACCTTGTCTCCCTTTATCTGTCTGGAGAGTTTTGTGATGTCAGCTGAAGTGCTGACATCACAAAACACAAGTGAAGAGCATCTCCAGTGGCGCTGTTAGCTTTAATTTGAGTAAGTTTGTACTGACAATGTTAAATGGCACATTATTGCCGAATTACAGCTTTCCTTGTAGTTTTGTGAGTCAAAGCTTCTAAAAATAATATTTTTTTTTTATAATTTAACCTGCCCACTATTTGTTGGTGTTTACATGTTTCAGAACCAAGTATTGTTTTCTTGTTTTCAAGACAAATCAGTCAAGTTACTTGTCTGGCTTTATAATCAAATCTGGTTAACAAGGAGACACCGTACTTCTTAATAATAGAATTATTGATAAGTGGTATAACTTCTAGTTATAACTGATATTCTGATTAGGTTGGAATCAGAAATAATGATGGTTTGTTGCTGAAGTTGCTAAGATGATACATGTGGTAAAATGCTAATGAAGTAAATCTTAAGTGCTGAGGTGGGGATGGGTCTGAATGGTCTCATAATATCTGTAATAAGATGAATGTAGGAACCTGTAAGAACCCATAAGAACTGAATGACAGTTACTTGTGTCTTTGTGTGCCTTCGTATTTATTTTTGATGTTGTGTGCCAAAAAAAAAAACAAAATAAACTTTTGTGGTTCTTTGGGTAAATGCTACAGATTTTTCTGGAAGTGGGAAATTTGTCTATCTAAGAACTAAGGTTCTTGAGTGTAAAAGAGAAAACTCAAGATCATAGTAGAAATGTAAAAATAATTCATTCACTTGATGCTCTAACTACTTTATAGAATGCTTGTTTGTTCTTGGGCTGTTTTTCTCAGACTGAACTCTGAGTATAAGGAAGTTTTTAAACAGTCAATTGAAATTCAAGTCATCAGCACTAGGCAGTGTTTTTTTTTTTTTCAGAGACTGAAGGAACAAAGAAAGCTGATAATTTGCTGTCTGTTGTGCATTCTGTTACCTAGATCGTCTTCAGGACCAAAGAATCCCAAACTGGCACACTGACTTTGTTTGTTTGAAATTTCTGAGAGGGGCAGGACTAGTCAGCACTGCAAGTGAGGAAGGGGTTTATACTGCTTCTGTGGCAGGTGAATCTGCTTTTCAGGCTTCTTGGTGCTTTTTGTCTGTGGAATTCTTCAAAGGATTTAATGGCATTGTTTGCTACAGACTTTAAATCTTCTGGTGGATGTGCTTGTACTTGAATAACAGATCTCTTATGATTAATTACCAGCCAGAAGAGGGGAAAATAGTCATTACTAACTTTTTGGGAAGCTGACAAGTAGAGTCCAGCAGAGTATGATGCACATGTATTTTGAGAATAAAAATGATCTCAAACCAGAAGTAATGGACTGGTTGGTTTGTAATCAATTCAGTTATTCACAGTGATGAAACTAATCTTGACTGCATACTATTGTCTTGACAAAGTAGCAGATGAATTTGCATTGATAAATGAACATAGAACAGGAAGAAGGGAGGCACAAACAATTCCAAATTTATAAATAAAGTCGGTTGAATTTGCTGGATAGGGAGAACTTTCAGGCTAATCTGCTTCAGAAAGATAAGTTGAAAACAGAGTACTAGTCAAAGTAAACAGAATGTTGGAGATTGAGAAGGAGTTGAGAACTGAGATGGAAAGGTTACTATATAATAGAATTAATTATTTATAAATAGGATAGAATCTGTTTTCTAGGCTAACTCTGTATATTCTTAGTTTGTATGAATGGCAGTAGTGCAAATGTGATAAGGAAATGTTCCTCTCTTTCCAAAACTGGACCTATATCTAATTACGTGGTAGTGCAGTGGCACTGTAAACTTTGTGAGGTTGCTGAGGTTTGCTGTGAACTTGGCTTTTACCTGGATTGCAGGTCCTGTACTGTCATTGGCAGGTGAAAAGCAGGTGATTTCACTGGCCTACTGGATTTGCCAGTGCTAATGGGATAGATCAGCAATGCAAGAGAGATGGGAACACAGCTTGGGGTTGTATGAAAACTCCTAGCGGGTTGAAGGCGATTTAATTCCCAGAGAAGCTGCAGAGAACTGAAGTGGGGCTGAGGCATGCAGCAGGCTAGCTCAGCTGGGCATGTAGCAGAGACCAGTGGCACATGGAGAGAGTGAAGGGCAGTCACCTGTAGTGGTTTGCTGTTTTAATGACAGCATTACTGAGTCAGAAATCTGAGTTTGTTGCCTCTCACTTTTGATTGGAGCCTGCAGGTCCTTAGCAAGCTGAGAGAGGAATGCTTGTGTATTCCTTCTTGGTGCATGAGAAGCCCAGTTGTACCCATGTGATTCATGGAGTTTCACTGTTTGTTTCCGTGAAGTGTTACAGACTTTTACTGCCTGACCTGTTTTTCATCCAAAACTACAGATCTTACTTAAATTATTTTAACATTCCTGTCACCTTGAAGCATTTGATTATCACAGTGAAAAAAAGAAATTAATACGAAAGCAGAGTAACTGAAATCACAGGTGTCATTACTGAAAGTTTGCTTTTCAGTAAATCCCAAATTAGTGCAGCTTGAAAGTTCAGAGGCTCAAAAATGCTTGACAGTAATTCCCTAGAAGCACTACCTGGGAATCTTTTGTTCCATGCTTGGTTGATGAACCCAAGGAGACAGAGTAGACAAATACCCTTGGTTGGTGAGTAGTACCTGGAAACTAGCAAAACCAAAAAAAAAAAAGCTGAAAAAATACGTAACCCAGTGCAGGCAGCACCATTCAGAGGAGTTACCTATTGTTTTTGTCACAAGAACAAGGTGTTCTTTGTATTGGTTAGGGGAAAAAAAAAAAGAAATGTTAGGTTTGGTTTCCCCTATATTGTTCATTTTAGATCTGAGTTGGTCCTCATCTTCACCACCAGGATCGGATCCTTACGGCAGTACTTTTAAATTAAATCATATCTTGATTTCTCTACAGAGCAATATTTACAATTTTGGCTTTTTTGGCTCCATTCTTGCTCCATCCACCTTCAACTGCTGCTCAGGTAGAGTAGTGAGTAATGAACTGTGCAGTGAACTTGTTTTAAGCTTAACTTACTTTAAAGTTGAGAAATACAACTGTTTCATGATTCTACAGTAAATTCCTTTATATTCTCTTCATAATTATAGGATTGAGGATGTGTTTCCGCACAGTCTGTTTTGCATGTTTTCCTGATTGTGTGCACAAATTCTCTCCTGGCCTACTTCTAATGTTTGCAAATTAGACTGGAGAGCAGATTCAGCTCATCCATTTTTCTTAAAATGTTAGCCTGAAGTAGCCATGGATCTTTAAGGGTTAGATCTCAGTATCCCTTACTTTGAGGGAAAGTCTCAAGCCAGCCCCATGCCTTGCTGGGCACCGTGCTCTAATAACTCTTGATTCTGTTTGTCAAAAGGGGAGCTTTGCTGTGCTCTGTAAATTGTCCTGTAAATAATCAGGGTGTACGGAGGGTTGTTTCATGTCAGACTACAAAACCTTACTCTCTCAGTAATCCAGTAAGCGGTGATATATGGGCTTTAAGAAGCAGTGGATTGATTCCTGTTAATCTATATTGGATTTTCAAGATAAGAGGGTCTATTAGTTGATTGTAATTACCTAGGTGCTTTACCAAATGAATGAGTTAGGCAGTTCAGGCAGTAGTTTAAACAAGCAAGAGATAAATATCTTTTTTCCATCCATAGATGTGGTGCTACAGCCTGCAAGTCTGTCAGTGTGCGTGGTGTTGTGGGAGTGCAGAGGTTAGTCTGCAGCTTGTAATAGGAAGCATTAGGATGCTGCGCTTCATGTGCAGGGCTGCATCCTTTTCAAAAGCTGTTTTAGCAGAAAAATGGTCTGATTTTTCACAAAGGAAGGGCTATGATTAAAGGACAGTCTGCTTCCCTGATGGACGATTTTTGGTTTAGTAGAGGAGATCTTTAGATAACCTAATGAGGAGAATTTTGTTTTTGCAGTGGGAAACCATAGCAACCTGCCACTTTAGAATGCATGGTATATAATCTGTCTGTCCTTCAGACAGTATTTTGCAGTCCAGAAATAGTCGTTTCCTCATGTGTGAATGCAAAATGTCAGACAAATGTAGCTGGAGTGACAGCGTAGTCTCTGAGGTAAACATGAGCCTTGTTGTGCTGTCCGTGTGGTGCTGCACGTTTGGAAAGCAGATCCCAGAGGAAGACAAAGGTGCTCTATTATTTTTTTAGTGGTGTTCTTTTTTCTTTTTTTCTTTTTTTAAATAAACAGGTTGTGAAGACACACTGAAAATTGATTATGGAAAGAGCTGCAGTCCCTTTTTCACCAACCTTACCCTGCCTGGAAACCTGTATTTGTTCCTGCTTATTTTTGGCACATACTGCTTAAATTTAAATACTTAAAATTGAAAGCTTTCTGGTCACTGATCTTTTGTTTCACTTGTTTCAGGCTCAAATAGCCATAAAAGTACTCAATAATTATATAGTGGGGGTTAGTGCCCTGCCACTTCCTCACAGCTGGCCAGGGCTGCAGGCTGTGCTGGCTGTATTTGACAAAAATGGAATAATTAAGTTACTTAATTAACATAATCTGTTAGCATTACTTCAGCTTGTTTAGGAGAATTAAAAAAAAAAATCAACCTTAATGCACAGTGTTTATTATCAATGTACATCTTGTGGTACCAATTTCAAGTATTTTCCTGTAAATCTACTTTGAACAGCTTATTTGTGGTTTAAATGCAATATGACTTTGATAGTACTGTGATCTACTTTGTCTTATAGAAGAGCAAAGCAATATTGGATCAAAATACCAGAACTGTAGGGGATCATCTAGTCCAACCCTTGCTAAAGCAGGTTCCCTATAGCAGGTTGCATAGGAAAGCATTCAGGTGGGTCTCAGCTGTGTCCAGAGGCTCCATGTCTCTGTCTCCAGGCAGCCTGTTCCAGTGCTCTGTCAGCTTCACAGTAAAGCAGTTTTTTCTCTCATTTGTTTGGAACTTCCTGTGTCCCAGTTTGTGCCCGTTACTCCTCGTCCTGTTGCTGCGTACTGCTGGCAAGAGCCCAGCCCCGTATTTGACTCCTGCACTTCAGGTCTCTGTAAGCAGTGATGACATCGCCTCTCACTCCTCTCCAGGCCGCAGAGCACTAGGTCTCTCAGCCTTTCTTCCTATGGGAGATGCTGCAGGCCTTAATAATCTTCGTGGCCAGCATTTCTTTTGTGGCTGATCGTTCTACTGTCTCTGTCATAGAGGACACAAGTATTGGTTTCTTCCTGCTCCGTTAAACAGGCTGTTCTCCATTCTCTTGGTGACATAACAATTTCTCTAAAAGCTACAGCGGGACAATTTTTCTTGTCGTTTTTCCCTCTCCTTCTCTGCTATCTCTTCAAAATAAATAGATAAATAATATCAATTCATTAGCTTGTTTTTGATTATCTTACGGCTAAGTTTGTTTTTGCACCAACCTTTGAGTAATTACAAGTTTACAGATAACAGTGGAGCAAATTGCCATGAATTTTTGTCCTTTTTCTATATGAACTGAATACAAGCAGTTTTAGCTTTAAGTCTTTTGCCTTGTGCTTTTGGTACTTCCATTCATATCTAAACAGTGCTTGTCAGGTGCTTGTGATCACTCCTGTCTGACCAAAGGCTTCTTGTTTTGTTTTCAGCTTGGTGAATTGGCAGCTATTCAGTGAATCTCCCTTGTTGCAAGAGTGCCCTTCAAGTTTAAATTAAGTGTAAATGACAGCAATTACGCTCAGATTTTTAAGATCAAAACTAATAATAAAACTAAATGTGTAGAAAACCGCGTTATTTGAAGAGAAGCATGTTATTCAGATTTCTGTCGAGTGAGGGCAGTGGTGGCACATGATTCCTGTGTGCCGCGTTCAATTTAACACTCATTAGAGACTGTGAGCTTTGGTGTATTTATATTAGGTGTTTCGGTGAATGTGTTGTTGAATTACTTTTATAAATTCAGAGCTGAGAAGTACCAGGAAAGACTGTGAAGGGAGATATTCTTATAAAAAGGACTTTGAACTTAACCTCCCACTAGAATGCTTTTCAAGTTCCAAAAAGAAGCAAGACAACTTTCTGAAGGGAAGAAAATGCTATTGCTTGACAAGTAGAGTTGGGAAATCTGCTTTCAAATTTTTCTACAATTTAAGGGAATGGTCAGGTTTCACAGCAAGGGAACTTTTTACTTAAGGACTGTTTTCCATACAGAATTGAACCTCTTAGACCAGAACCCACTGAGTCTATTTGTACATACTTAAGCAATATACTTGTGAGCATTGCACCTGGTGTGACTGCTTTGCAGAAGCAGCTGTGGAAGTATTGAATGAATAATTATTGCCCCCCCCCCCCATCCAGGCCTTAATGTGAGACCTGCCATGTTTCCTTAGTTGGCTTTTAGTAATGAGTGGGATTAGATTTGTGAGAGATCAATATATGTTGATGTGGGGGTATTAATGAGTACCATTTTCTGGAGCCTGGTGTTGCTGCAAACTCAGGACCCCTTCATGTTGTATTTAATGACTTTGATTTTTGCAACTGTTACTACAGTAGTGAAGACGAGAACATAACTAGGCAGGTATCTTGTGCAGATGTTAGAAGGATTGGCTTAGTAGAATGAATAACTGAATTACAGAATTAAGTATGTAATAGGATTTTGAGGTTTTATGAATCCTGATACTATGTGCAATCTGTTTTTGTTTCTTCAGTATTAATATCTATCCAGCTTTAGTGAAACTGTCTTTATGCTTCACTGAGTCTGGAAACTCTCCAATTGGAAAACAAACTGTACAGGACAGTGAATTCTGGTCTTTTTACAAAAGACTTTGTCGATAGATTGAATGAAGTGAAAAGGGCAACTTGGAAGCAATTACAGCTCTTGCACAGTTGTCACTGGTGGAGTATTTGTTTCTGTGTGCCTGCAAGCCGCGTGGAAGTTGTCTGATCCTTGGATGTTGAGAAGTGGTACCAAGAGTTAGTGGCTTTGGTCTGCAGCTCTGTTGTGAGTGCTGACTGTTAGGCAGTGCTTTTAGTCTGTGTTGATGTATTATGGTGCTTGCCAATTAAGGAAAATTAGCTTTAAATATTCCTTTGTTGGATTCATCTGCCAATACGATACAGAAGGCTTAGCATATTATAGAGTAATATTGCCTGCTTTCTACATGTTGTAAGCAATGAAATGGAAGGATCTCAGAGTTAGGAATCAAAATGACATCTGCATAAAAATAGATTGACAACTGTAATAGTATGTTTTGTAGTGCCTGTAGGCAGGGAACATGTGATGGGATGAGGAAAATGGGAAGGTGTGTGTAAGCTGTGAGGGCTTTGTGCAGGCTGCATGTCGCACTGCAGTGTGTAGTTACTGCCTTTACAATGAACGGCAGGAGAAAGTAACTTATTTAAATTGCACTTGGTGCTGCTGTGTGGGAATTTGTTCTCAGTACAAATACGTGCTGTGCTCTGAAGCTACTATTCTGACACCTGCATGTCTTCAGACACTGTGTGGACCTTGCCTTTATAAGGAACGTGTCGGTTATAGCAGCCTTGCGCCTTGTTTCTTCTAGTGCCTCCAGCAGTGTGTGCAGGCTGCTGTGTGTGGTGGAACCAGGGGACTGACTTGGTCTTTTCTGGCTATTATGTATATGTATGGTTAGTACAGAGGAATAGGGACTGGGATATGGGAATCTCTTCTGGGAACACAGTCTGGGGGAGGGGGGGGAAGAGGGGAGGGCTGCCCTTTTCCTCTGCCTTGTCTTACTGAGCTTTCTTGCTTCCGCTGTGGATTTGTTTGCTGTAGCAGCTGCAGTCTGCAAAGGTAGCAGACCAATATTGATTATCTAAATATTTGCTTATGCCTGACTGAAGGCTTGTTTCATTGTAGTGTGTTGTGGTTTTAGCCTAACTTTGTAATACACTTTATCCTTCTCTTTGGGAAGCAGATCCCAGTAGGCATTTACAACTAACTAGCGACTGCATCTAGTGTGAGTGCAGGTCCAAGGAACTGCTGTGGTCCTTGTGCATATTTGAGGGTTTGTCATTTGTTTTTCTTTTGATTTGTCGTAAGAAATGCTGGAAATTTTTCTAGGCTTCGCTTATGTATTGTGAGGATAAAGGTTGTGCTTTGCTTGCAGGCCTTCTATTTAATACTCAGCTTGAGGTTTGTGAATGTGTGATGGTCAGGAAGCCCTGTTCCATGTTCCATGTGCTGCTGGGGCTTGTGGGAAGCAGGGTCTGCACTTCAGAGGTGTGATAAGTTGTCTGTGTGCTGTGGGCTCAGAAATGGGGGGCAGTGCTGTTTAGGTCCTTTGGATCAGTCTTGGTCTCTGGAAAGAACAACTTTCAAACTGTCAGGTGTTTGTTAAATTCTTACTCTAAAAAACTTTTGCAGAAGATGAAACTGGAAAGCAGTTGTATTTGTGTTCCCAGATAACTTGGAAGGTTAGCTCAGGGGTGATAGCATTTATGATAATGGATTGTGCAGAAAATTAATAGGAAAGAAATATTGTTTGAAGAAGTTATTTCAAGCTAATGTCAGATAGCAGCATATATGAATTATTCTTTTTATATTGGCTCATGACAGTAGAATATATTTGTTCACTCAATCTGTGCTTTCTTTCAGAAAAGTGGGCACCTCTGGGCTTCTGTGTTCCTAGCCTTGGTATTCTTCCATCTGATTTCATTTAATTGAAGCATGGAGTTTCTTTCAGTTTGTAGGAGCAAAGTCTGTGGAATTTGTTTCTGTAACCATTGCTTTAATAAAGGCTGAAGTTTGCAGCAGGTTAGAAGGAATTTGTTCTTTCTTTCTGTGCTACTCCCCCGTATATTATTTTTACACAGTAGAAACTTAATATATGGAAAAGATGAGTAAGAATTAAAAATAATAATAATTTTTTAAACTAGTAGGTAAGCAGATTGTTTGTTTCCAATGTGTTTTGCAAAAGAGATAATTTTCTTAAGAACTACTTTAAAACTCTTAAAGAGAAACATGGCAGATATTGATTGTCCTTCTTGATTTGCTAGCATGTAAACTTATGTAAGGGAATGCCTTCCCCATGTCACAGGGATTTCATGTTCTGGATGGTTGCCTATGTAAGCATATGTTAATAATTATTAAATAAAAACAATGCAGAGAAAAAACCTGTTGGAGTTGTCACTCTATTGTGGATATATGCAAAGTAAGTAACTTTTAAAAAGTGTTTTTTTCTTTTTCTGTGTGGATCTTAATGGGAATATGAATGGCAACAAAAGGCAGCCATCCTTGGAAGTAGAAAAGTGTAACCCACGAGTTACTTTCCATATATGCCAGGAAAAAAAAGAACAGTTCTTGCAGCAGGCCATCCGGAACTGCTTCGGCTTTTAAAGTAGTGAAAGTACCTACCTACCCATTAATAATGTGCAAAATTATTTTCAGAAATCAGTTGATGCCAACTTTCATCCTGTATTCCAGGTAGCATTTATTTTTTCCTGAGTATTTTGCTGAAGTTGTCACCTACAGACCTCGTGTCTCGGGCCTCTCTCATTGAACTTGCTCAGTGTTCCTGTGAATTCTTTGAGGCCATAATGTGACCAGTACAGGATCACATGGCATGCTAAGAGTTTTTCTTCAAGCTGTGTTCTTAGCACTGACAACTGCAGCTCAAGTCATTGCATATCCAGCATGTCTGAAACTGAAGCTGTGAGGTCCAATCTATCTTATACTGAAATCAGTAGAAGGAGGGCAATGGTGGTGCGAGTTGGACTAAGGACTAAAAGCTTTTTGAGGCAAAAGTCAGAAAGTAGGTATATCATGAAATGCTGGGTTTCTGCCCAGCTCTGCTGCTGGCTTTTGCCCAGAGCTGGACTGTGCCTGCCTGTCCTCTGTGCCTCTGCTTCTTTGCTTTGTTTCCGTGAACAATCATTTTAGTACTTTCAAATATAGCTTCTGAGAGCTCCCTCTGGCTCAAGCTCTGTGAAGTGTGTGAGCAGCTATGTTCTGTTTGTGCATTTTGAAGGTCTGTAAAAAATGATTGAACTTGTGTGCTGTTCATTGGTTTTAAAACGGCTTGTAGACTTTGTAGGATTTTTACAGAAAGACAGAAGCAGACCAACCCTTGCTATCAAGTGGGTCAATAAGTAAGAACACAGGAACAATTACAAGTCAGTCTCTCTCTGCTGTTATTCCAGGTCTCTTTTCAACATCCTGCTCAACGTTTCAGGGAGGGTTTTTTTAGTATTTCAAAATATTAATTACTGAAGGTGATCCTTAATGACCTTTCCTCAGTACTCTTTGACAAAGCTCTGAGCAGGTGAAGCCTTTTAGACCTCGGAATACAAAGCAGTAGAGCAAGGATTTTCAGTGCAGCCAGTAAATGTTCAGGTGTAGCTTCATAGAAAACATATATCCTTGTTCTGTACTCATGGAACAGAAATGCATTGGGACCCCAATTATTTGTAATTGCTAACCCCTTAGAGTTCTGTTGAGTTGATTTGGCTGTTTTGTGAGTCAGTGAATTACTGCAATTATCTGATCTGGGTACTTCCTGAGCTGCAAACCATAACAGCTGTGTAACTCTGAACCACAAATGAGGGGATATTTGGCCTGCCTGGTTGTCAGTTTCAGTTTCTTCTGCTTATTCTGTGATGTTTAAATTTCTAAATCTGTGTTTTTTCATATCTTGTGAGCTATAAGAAACATATCTTCTCTCCTGTGTATTCAAACTGCGACTGCCTGACTTGTGTTTTTCATCCTTGAAAGTGAAAATATATTATCCTCAAGTGTGTGGGCTGAATTACTAGGCATTTGTGCAAAGCCATGCTAATATGTGAGTCTGCAGCTACTTGAATGAAATAGAGGCATTCTTACTGAAGCTTTATGGAGCAGCAATATAGAGGAGGAAAAAAAAACCTACCTTGATGAGACAATATGCATAAACTTTGAGTAAGAGACAGCTAAGAAACATGGCAATTAACTCTTGCTAGGAAATGCTGGTCTAAATGGAAGCTTGATTTGAAAAACTTGAGACCCTTGGGATCAGAAATTCATGTGCTCCATTTCTGTACCTCCATGGCCTTCTTGGGTGTTCTCCATGGTAGGAAGGCCAAAGTATGTCTCCTGTTCTGGTCCACAGAGTGTTTTATACTGAATAAAAACTGGAAGAGGTATTTTGCTAGCTGTGTTAATTCTGTAGTGCGATATGCCTGTATATATGCCATCAGTTTATTCTGATGAAGAGACCCTTGGGAAAAATTGCCGGATACTCAGGGGGAGTAAGAAAACACTTTACTGTCTGACTTCAATTTAAATGGGTGATTTCTACTTATCTGCTTCCAGGCTGGAATTGTTTTATACCTGTTAAGAAACCTTGTAAGTTCAGTAATGATGTTCTTAACCCAGATTTCTTCTCTGCTCATTTGATCAGACACACTGATCATGTCCACCTTGGTTCTGTGGCAGAAGTGACTTATATAATACTTCCTAGTTCAAAGAATGCAGAAAAGTTATTGAAACAGGTACAGTCATTGACATTTAGCCTGTCTGTGCAGTCTATAGAATCTGGTAGCTGGTATTGAGGCAGTCAGGTCAGCTGGTTTTGTAACTTTTGGTTCAAGTCTGAGATTTGGAGTGGTTGCAATTAATTTCATTTACAAAAATTAAAATTATCCTTGCTTCTAGTTGGTCTGTCTGATATTACTCAGATACAACTTCAGGTGAATCTTAGAATGTTATGAACATTTGACTCACTTTTAACCAAGCTATGCATGGTGGAATGTGTTTATATGAATCCTGATCTAGGATTGGTTTCTGGTTGAAATGAAAGTTCAGTGTTTTTTGCATTTTTGATCTTGTCATCTGTTTCATTTTACCTGCCTATTACCAAATTAATATAATCAAAGCTCTTTGAGTCTTTTAGTCAGTTTTAAAGCTCTTTGACACATTCTAACATGTACTTTCCTTAAGCGGTTAATCATTCTGCTCAGCCTGTGGAAGGTATCTTGATTGCTCCAATAGCATGAATTATGACCTACTGTCACTTAAGTTGTATTGTGTTCTATGTTAACAGACTTGTACTGAGTACTCTTGAGTGATGGATTGAGTATCACTGATAACTGCTCTTGGTCATAGTTTTGGATTTCACATCTTTTCCTTTATAATGAAATCTGTTCTTGTGAAAAGTTTTCAATGCGAGTGAGTACATATACTTGTATGTAATGTAACAACAAATATTTAAGTTTGCAGGGGATGTATAGGTGATACCTTTTCTAGTGTATTTTGTCAGCCATTCAGATGTGTGGAGAACTGATAATTTAGCTAGGTACTATATGGAAGCACTGATACTGATGAGGAAATGTTAAGCTTTGCATGGCTGTCTTTCTCAATCCTAGTGAAAGGCATATGACTTGCAGAAGTCATCTGAGAGGAGCACCATCTCCAGACATACAATTGTCATGTGAATATTCAAGTCATTTGAAAGTAGCTTTTCTGAATTAGGCACTAATACCAAGCAATTCACTTTCTGTACACTGACTTGAGCAATGCGTAGATAATACTAATGATAAATCCGTGAAGTGTTTCTGAGTGCAATGCTCTGTCTTCAGCTACTCACTTGAACAGCAGCTCTGAATAATTTCCAAGTAAATTGCTTTGAGCTTGAGGCAAAAGGAAAATGGGGCACTGTAATGGTTTCAATGCTCACCTTTTATCTAGATGTTAGCTTTTGTAAGATCTGAGAAGGAATGCTGTAGAAATCCATCATTTGGAAAGAGGGAATTAATGAAAGAACTTTAATTAGATTGAATCTTGCCCCAATAAGCCAGAAGAATATACCAGTGCTGTTTTCTTCTGCATTTTCAGAGCCAGATTCCATTTTAAATGGCTTTAACCTTCATGATGTGATGTCTGTTGGGACAAATGTAAGTGTGAAATCTCTATCCTATAACTGCTTTGTGTGGATATCAGAGGTGTTAGTAGTGCCTGCTGGCACTTCAGCACATGGTGTTAGATCCTTCTCTGGGCTCCCAGAGGAAATTTGGGAGCCACATCATCGTTGCTTTATTCTTTTCTTGTTTCTTCTTAAGTTTCTTGATTGAAGCAAACAAAAATAAGTACTAGTGATGCCTTAAGGTATTAAATGCCACTAGGTTCTTCCCTAGTTCAAGTTCTGCACTCTCAACTAAATGAGAGAGGAAGTTCTACATGTGGGTACTTCAGTCATGGGTTTTACTTCTGGATCCTCTGAAATTCAGTGACCTTAGGTATAGCATCTGAAAAATAAGCACTGTTCAGAAGCTTAGATAATGACTGCTAAGTCATTGTGTACTTCCTCAAATATTATCCTAAGTACCTAAATTACTTGTTCTGATTTGCTCAGCCTTTTGCTTTGGGCTGAGAGCAGAACTGATGAAGTAGTGGGAGGCTGGGGAAAGCCTGAAAATAGCACTCATAGTGCTCAGTGGTACTGCAGGTCACTTGAGATAGGTTACTGTTTATGTGGCTTAGACGAAACAAACTAAAATGCACTGATCTGAACAGTGTTCGTGGTATAACTACAGGTTAATCAAATATTG
Source organism: Perdix hodgsoniae (assembly GCA_035772895.1). NCBI lineage: Eukaryota > Metazoa > Chordata > Aves > Galliformes > Phasianidae > Perdix > Perdix hodgsoniae. Next base: position 3,864,702 of record JAPSGF010000053.1, read on the forward strand.
CTTTGAGATTGCAGTGGTCTGTAAGTATGTATGAAATTACTAAACTCACAGTCAACAATTAATGAACTGCATTAACTCTACTTGCCTGCACCTTTTCTTGGCCATGCAAGAGATCTTAAAACTCAGATGTATTACTCAGCAATCTTTTGATCTTTGCCCAAATTCATCTATATTCTAATATACGGAACAATCAATTCATTCCAATCTACAGAAAATGCAGTTTTAATATGCTGACTTCCTCTCTCCAGTACTGGATTAGTTAACAAATTTGAGCTGTATTTCAGAAGCTATCGGGTGAGACAAAGAGTTGCTTTAACTACTTCCAATAATTTCTGCTTAAAATTGGGGTCTGATGCCAAGGGTTTGCCATTTACTGCCAAATAATATCTTTGCCTTGTACAATTTGAATCTACCAATGTGGCGTGAAATCAGAATTGAAAATCAACCTACCACTGTTGTTTAGAAGCTTTCAAAAATACTTGGAAGTCTGATTCCAATGGAAACCATTACCAAAATATCAAATGAAAAATTGATGTTATTTTTCTAACTTTAAAGAAACCTTCTGCAGCAGGGATTCATCTTCTGCAGTGGAACTGAGAATTCGAGTTTCTGTGGTTTCTGGTGAAATCCTTGTTTTGATTTTTGACTCATGAGTATGGAATAATTTTGTTTTCATAAATACAGTAATATACATCGGAGAGCTAGAGAGAATTGCAAGTTGTTTTCATTACAGCTATCCAGGTGAGGATATTAAAACTCATGAAGCAGTTGTCCTACTTGCAGGGAAGGATTGCATTGGTGTTTCCAGAGAGCTGGCCATTAAAAATAGTGTGCTCATGGTGTGTGAAAACTTAAAGCCAGGGGGATTCTGAATGCTTCCATGTCTGTGTCAGAGGATCTTCTCTGTTGTTGCCAATGTGCTCAGGTAGGACTTGGGGTCTCCATTACTGATGCAAATTGCCTGAAGAGTTCTCCTGGCCCATCCGTATGGGTACAGAAAGGAGCTGTAGCCTTGGGGGCTAAGTGAGGTCACTCTGGCATCTTTTCAACTGAAAACCCAAGTGAAAAGTGGGCTTTGTGTAACACTGCCTTTGGCAACCGCTGCTGGCTAGTGCTGTGTATAAGACCAATGTCTCACACTGGGATAGAGTCATTGTAGCAGCGTTGTATTCCAAAGGAATGTTTAAGCTTACCCATTCTGGTGGACAGGGGGCAGAAGGCTGCAGTAACCTCACGTTCAGTTGAAATTTGTCTTCTGCGTTGGAAGTACAGCGCTTGGCACTTGTTTCATTGATCAAAAAGCACGTCTCTCCTACTGACATATGGAGTTACCAGACTTCAGTGCGAAGAACAGAGGAGCTCCTACAGAAGCCAAAACTCATGATGTGATTGTGTTGAAAACTAAGCTGGTTTCCAAAAAGACGGAATTCCTTGTGGAAGACAACTATCTCTTTAAGAAATATAATAATTATATGGATGTACTGAGGTTTTTAAAAAGCGTGGCAGTTGAAAATGTTATTTACTTCATCAACTCTGCTTACTAGGAAATAAAAACATCTTACAACTAGTTCCCAGAGAATTACTTAAAATTAATGGTTCTAGTTGTGTTGAGTGGAGAAGGACCACTAGCATCTCTGTTTCTTATTGTGAAAGGCTGTGGATGGGAAATGTGTTCAGGAGAACTCGGATGGAGAGAACTTTATGTAAGGCAAAATTTTCTGGGTCCTTTACATTACTATGCAGCTTTCTATTTTAGTCAAACTTCATTAAACCATGAAGGCTTCAGAGTCCTTGAATTAAAAAGAAACCCCTCTGTTCTTAATGTTATTAATAATCAAGAGCCAAACAATCTCAATCAGGATCTCATCTCAAATATGAGACTCTCCCACTGTTATGCTTGGATTTTATTTGCTGCCTTCTTTTTTTCCCCAAATGTTATCTAGTCAGAACAGCCTAAGGATACTTTCGAGTGTGGCTAAAGCTCAGATCAAACAGGAGGAGCTGTTTAACAACTAACTGCTGTTGAAATCAGGTATTTTTTTCTACGTACCTCCTAACAGTACACGGTTCAAGTGGCTTTCAGCTTTTCTTAGGACTGAAGCTTTAAGTGCTTCTTCTGCTTATGTCCTTCATTTCTTACTTCAATATTTCTAATTTTGTGCTTCCTTCTCTTTTGGAGATCTTTATGATTTACCAAATGGCTTTGCCTTCATCCATTTGTGAATCAAGATTAGAAACGATATTTTTGGGGGGGAAGAAAAAAAAATTGTAGGCCTTACATGCAAGCAATTTAGAAAACAATTTCCAGTACTGGGCCAAACCAGAACTATGTTATTCAGTAATGGTCTGTTTGCTAGTTCTTAGGTAGTTTTGATCAGTGCAAAAGAGTTCTTTAACATTTTGGTTACTCATCACAATCATACCACTCAAAAGCCCAGGAGAGTTGGGATTTCTTTGGCTTTCCTGGAAATGCAAATATGAAGTGAAAATGTAAGATATACAAATAGATTTGCAGTGGAATAGCTTGCTGGGTTCTCATTTGTTTTCAAATTGATATCAGTTGCTTTCCTAACACTTCATTTTTCTTTGTATTTGTATGGCTATTTCACTTGCACAGCATCTATTCCCCTCCAAAAAAACCCTCTGTTATAAGTGGAGCATTAGAATTGCACTGATTAAATACCATTGAAAAATGAGCATGTGAGACTTTCTTTATGAAGAGTACTGATAATTAAATTTCAGGCTAAGTTTCATTTGCTAATCAAGCTGTATATACCGGTGTTATGTGGTTTCATTCTTCATTGCATCCCCCTTCTGCATGTCGGGGAAGTTTTTTAGAGAGTGGTGAGGTGCTGGCACAGGCTGCCCAGAGAGACTGTGGATGCCCTGTCCCTGGAGGTGTTCAAGGCTGGGTTGGATGGGGCCTTGGAAAGCCTGGTCTAGTATTAAATGGGGAGGTTGGTGGTCCTGCATGTGGCAGGGGGGTTGGATATTCATGGTTCTTGTGGTCCCTTTCAACCTAAGCTGTTCTGTGATTATTTCTTTACTTTGTGTTTAGAAAGTAGTAGATTTTTGGAAGACACTTGGCCTTAATACAAATTACCTGTCAATCGAGAAAATCAGCCAACTGCACATAATCTCCATAAAGGAGTATATCATTTTGCTGCTTCTACTGCATTCCATAGTCATAATATTGGGAAAAATTGATTCTTTTTAATGGTCAATTTTGACTGACAAAAGCAAAATGAGACAGATTTTTGGTTCCTAAAATGGCAATATTAGAACCAACGGAACAGACAGCTAACAGGTTGGAGAGCTTTTGGGAGAAGTGTGCTGCACACTGGTGCTTCCCAGCATTAGCAGTCTGTGACTGTTGCAGAGACTCTTTAAAATCTAATTTCCATTGATAATGGTATAATTGACGTGGCTCCCTAAGGAGCTTTAGGGATTGTAGGAAGCTCAAATCTCAAGAAAACTCATTCAGTCTTGGGGCTTTTACCATCTGAGATTGTGTTGGAAATAAGAATTGCATTGTTTTATGGTATCGTTCTATTAATAAAGGACCATCAGTATTATGACTCTTTCCAGGTTCCCAGCAGTGTTTTTGTGAAATCTCATCGAATATTAAATTGCTAATTAGTGTGCATGCTTCATTCTGTTGGGTAATTAGAGTTTTATTTTTATTGTCTTTTCTCAAAGAGGTAATATATGTCTTATACATCAAGTTTTACAATGAAATTACCAACTTAAGGATTTCATGATTTCAGTAGAAGTATTAAGATGTGTGGTAGAAGTTGTTTGCTTTCTAAAGCTCTGAAGACCAGGTGGTAAAGCAAATATACAAACCTATGCCTAGTAACTCAGAAATAAGTAATTTATAATGTTGCAGGAGATTTGAGAAGGAGTTAGAAGTAAGAAGACGCTTGGGACCCGTGTGTTCTCACAGGAGTCTGCATATTAGAATGTGGTTAGGAGGTAAATTCTTGCAACTTTGCTGGCAAGTACAGTAGAAGATATAAAACTGCTTTGCCTGTAGAACTTAGTACCTGACACTGTATCAGTAAGCACTTCTTTTTCAGGTTTCTGTGTCTCTTATACAGAAGATAGCTGAGGGAGCAAAAATTGATTGCTTAGGTAAGGCTAGAAGTATCTTTGTGTACGTATGTATTTGTGAAAGTATGCTTTTTTAAGAAAGATCATCATAATGAAAGCAACACTAACAATGACAGGAGGGGGGAAAGAATTATGAATGGTTGTCTTTTGGGAACTTGAGCTTACATTTTAGTTCAGTAGAAGATAATAAAATTTTGCGTTTATGCCTAAATGCAAATTTGCAGTAATTTGGTTGTTAGCTTCATCAGCACCATAAGTTACACTAGGCATTGCCAATTCAGCTGCTGTTTAGGTGAATTCCATTGCTCTGAAAGGAGGTACTGTATGTGAAATGAAGTTTTCTGAGAGAAGTCTTGAGCATACAGGTAATCTTAGGGACTCAAGTGGAAAATGTGACAGTAAAAGATATGTAAGTTTTGTTATTACAAAGGCTGAAATTCAGTTCCTGAGCAGAGAAATATTGCTGTGTCATTTTTCAGCTTTAAAACTCTTTAACAGGTGAAGGAGGTTAAGTCAGCTACTAATGATATTTAGGAAGTGTTTATCTTAATCGTGCTTACAGACACAAACCAATCCTGCTACAGGTTGAATTGTGTAAGAGGGGGAAAAAGTTCTTGAAGTGACTTCCTTATTGCAAGTTTTCTTGTGAGTTAATGTATTGAATTTCTGGCATTTTATGCTAATATGATCAGGTAATAAAGGGTTAAAAGTGGCTATAGAGGGTAGACAGCAGCATCTGATGTGTGTTTTCTTGAAAGCATGAATTTATGGGTAAGTAGGAAGACAACGTTAGAGGAAGATGGGAGAAAAACAGTAAAATTTGGACTGAGTTGTGCTAAGGTGGAGACAAGACACCAAGGACATAGAGAATTCACTCTTGTAGGACTTCTTGAAGTGAACAAAAAACCCACTCGTGCCTTTTAAGTTTTAATAGTGATTGATGCACTATTAGAAAAGAAAATTAAGAAGCATAGATGCATGACATAAACTGTCTGAGCTTTACATGAAGACTATCATCACATACACCTGACACAAAGCTAAGTGGGCTACAAAGGTAAGCCACCTCACCGTTAATTTCCCTTTCTCTTTCATACATGTTTGTGTTGTACCATTATCTGTCTTTAGATTTAATTTATTTTGTGTCTGTTCCCATCAGATGAAAGACAGCAGTGTGGTATATATGAAATCATTTAATGTTGGTGCCTCCCATTTGAATAGTTTTTGCCATTTAAATGATCTGACAGCATAGGTGAGATGCTTGAGTTTGGAAAATATGTTCTGCTTGGTTGTACTTAAGATAGGCAAATGCCAAAAGGGATGTCTGCTTATAATCTTTCATCTTTTAAACTTCTGAGTTACATACTGAATATAAACAGTCATAATATCCCAATACATGTTGTTTTTTTCCCCCCATTTAACTGCCAGCATTTGCAATAGCTATTCTATTCTCTCATCTTGTGCTGCATTTTTAAGCTGCTGTTGCTGAGAAGAATGAACCTCAGACAACTGTTAATCGTGTAACGTGTACCAATAGCAGCATCTGTATACCTTGATCAAATCTAAGCTCTGGTAATTTTCTTCTCCTTGCCTTAGGTATCTGTATAATTTCCAGAGTTATTTTCATGTCTCTTCTTGTTGCCTGTTGAACAGTTGCTGTGTTGCATCCTAACTGTATAAGTATTCTTAACAGTTTTCACAGTAATATGAGTAGTTCTAAGAACCTTTAAGCATGTTTAGAATTTATGTTCTGTAAGTGCAAAAGAAATTATTATTCAAAGCTAGCCTTCTTCCAAAGGGGGGAAAAAATAAGAGAAAAACCTGATGCATCTTAAGTGAACAAATAGCTTACCTATTTGCATTGTACAAAACAGCCCCACGGTTTTGAAGTTCTGTTTATTATTCCTGCATGCTAGCATGAGAGAACAAATAAAAGCCTTTTTCCTATGCAACACTGAAGAGAAGTTCTCTGCTCTTTTTTCCTTTGTGTGCTTTGTGAGCATAGTTCTTTAAGATTATCTTCGATCTTCAGAGCCTTGTTACAGCAACTGCCCTATGGCAGGGAGAGAGGAGGTGGCTATGAGAGCAAAATCCTCATCCAAACTAACCAGTTGTTTGGGCTGTGTGGACAGATCCTGCATGCTACTGATATTGTGGGGTAACTTGGTCTGACTGTGTGATGGTAGTTCTGTTTTTTTTCTCTAAGAGGATACTCAGGCTTTTTTAATAGCCTGAATTGTTTTCAGGCCGGAAATATTTTCTCCATAATGATATTCACCTGCAAAGTGGAGTATTTGGATTTCTCAAAGTAATACTGTGTTAAATTGTAGCTAATGTGGGGATGTGTTGCATGCAGAATTGATGAGAGAGCTGTCAGAGACTTCATTTGAACACTGTGGAAGCTGGGAGAAGCTTGGGTGAATTCTGTCCCCACCATGTAAGTTTTTGTATGCTTAATACAGCATTTGTCTAGGAGTTATGACAGGGCTATTTTCTCAGGCAATATGAGAATGAACACAGAAATTATTCTTGTTGCAATAGAAGAAAAAAATCAAGTCTTACATAAAAATAAATGGTGTAGAGCATCCACAGTTGTGGTATTTTTTATTTTATTAATCCACACTTTATGTAAGGATCAGAGAATGTGAATTCTCAAATCGTGGCTTTATTATTGATCGTGACAGGACGTTGTCACGCACTTGAAGGAACAAGTTGATCTCATCTCAGTAAATGAGGAACAGAGCTCCTAGCTGAGCAACTTACTGATTTACTTTAGCTGAGGTAACTTACTGTTACAGCAAATGTGAGAAAATGCTTGCTGCTTCTTCATTGTGGTTACTCCTGCACATCTTAATAGGAATGAGTTCTTCATGCTTTTCTTATAGGGTCCTGTTTCTTTTCTACTCTCCCCCCTCCCCCCCCCCCCCCCCCCATGAAATGCAAGCCTATGCAAGTCACTTTCAGATTGGTTTGCGAGAACCTGCAGATGAAAAATCCAGTCTTTTGTTTCCTTTTTGGCTGTTATTTTTTTAGATTGCTGCAGTAAAACAGTGGCTTAGATCCAGAAATGTCAAGTTCCCTTAACGCTCCATTCTGCAGTATGGTAGCAGCAAGTTCCCTTGCCCTCAGTAGCCATTTTGGCGATGCAGAGCCTGTTGCTGTTTTCTCTGCCTTCCCACTGGGCTGTGGCAGTGTGAGGCGTGGAAGAGTTCGCTATCGTTTTGCGAAGGAGCTGAAATGAACTTTCATTTTTTCTTTTTTGATTAGTCTTTCTCCTTGAATTTTCATCTTCAGTTAATTTGTTTGTTCGAGGTGGCAGTTAATTTAGAGAGTACCTTTTCTGGTACGCTTTGCTTGCACATTTGATGTACAGAGGATTTGGAGGGACCTAGGGGATTAAACTTTGCCGGGCTGTAACTTTGATTTAAAAGCATTTGCTCAATTGAAAAGGAAATAAACAGGAAAGGGCTGTTCCAGTGGTAAAGAGAACTGCTGTAAGTCCAACACCTCAGTTGTTTTCGGTTCCAGCTCTGCAGGTGGACGTAGAGCAGTGAGCTGAGTGCAGAATCAGAGGCCTGTGTGTTTTCAACTTGATCACTGACTCAGCGCAGCACATGGCTTTGCTGAGCTTTGGTTTCTTGCTCGTGTTAAGCCCTCTGCTCCATCTCACCTCTGTGATCATCTCAGATCTGAGCTTTTCAAAACATGGAATTTTCAGTATATTAGTGAAAGCAGCACAACTGAAGCATGGTCAGCTGAAGGTCACTTGTGGAGAACTTCGTTGGTTAAGGACATGAATCTAACACCTCCCCTGCTGCATAATGCAGGCTGATTATTTGCTGCTGCATCCCCTTTGAGCCTGTTAATTCTCAGCACTCTGGCTCTAAGTTGCAGCTACTTCTGGCAGTGCAGGCTGTGAAATGCTGTGCTGCTGAGTGGCAGTGCAGTCAGTGTAGGTGCCATCTGAACATGCCAAGAGCACACAGCTTGCTCTGAAAGCTGTGCTGCGTCTCTGTGATGGTGTAGGTGCTTCTCATGGAACAGAAGGTGCTGTGGGCTGACCTGAAATCAGCAGAATGACTTAAGGGTTTTCTGAATGCTTTCTATAAACTGAAGGTTGACACCTCTTAGCTACTTCTGGCACTCTGCCCTGTGACAGGGATGTCTCTTCTCAGGGAGACAAACATCTGCTGTACTACGCTGGTAAATGAATGTGGTTAAAACTGAAGTGGGCCTGGGTTCTTCCTTGATATTTCACTTTCCATTTTAGTTTAGAAAAATAGAAAAACAAAGCACAGAGTACTGCTAAGTCCTTGGCAAAAATGCAGATGTTTTGACACTGGAGTGCATGTCCATGCAGAGAGAAAGTGTCCTTTGTTGCCAAGCTGCTAGTTATCCACGGAAAAGATTAAAGCAGAGCATGGCTTTCCCAAATGATTTTGTATTACATTCTGAATTAAAAATACATTAAATTAGAAATGCTGATGTGGTAGAAAGGATGTATCAGTGCAGTGCTGTACGATTGTCATGGTATTTAGATGAGTAGAATATGAGAAAGCAGAATAGTTTTAAGAAAAAATACTGTAGTAAAGTAGGTGATCTTGTAATGTTCATCACCTGTGTTGTGTCACAGAAGGAGGAATAACCTGCTAACCACCTCCTCCCCTTCTTTGTAGAGTGTAGCCAAGTTTGTTCTCTGATCCTTTGGAATAATTTGTAATTATAGCCAGGGTTACTCTGCAATTCTTGTGTAGCTGAGGTCGGTTTGACCTGGAGCTAGTTAATATCATTTGGATTTCTCAGGCTGCAATGCCAGAAAGCATTGATTATGAACAGAAGTTCTCGTTGAATATAATTTTAGAAAGACATTGGCAATTTTGGGGCCTTGTTACAAATTATGCAGATTTTTTAGAAGATGTCACTGTAGAAATGTCTCTAATAGTGTGACTTCTTTGAATATGACAGGTTGCAGTTTCTTCAATATAGCAGAAATTGATATAGCTTGTTCCTGCCTAAACAGCCTTTTCTGTTATTTTATTTACCTCTGCTTGTTATTTCTAGCTGTAGCTCTTGATACAAGAATGATGCTCTTGATACTCTAAAGTAAATCTAGAAGTAGAACTGTGCATTGTATAGTAGGGAGACTTTTCCTTCCATCCTAACTAAAGGAGACAAGTTGAAGAAATGAACTTAGATGTTATTTCTTAAGGTAATGGACAAAGATATTCTGTAAAACTATTGTGTTACAAGTACTGAGTGAATGAAGGTGGTGCTTCTGTTAAGGTATTAATTGTTATGTAGTCTGTCTTATCCTGTGCTTATGTCATCACAGGATATCTCCAAGTGATTTTCTGATTAACATCAGGAAATGTGAATAGTCTCTGCTGTAGTGGTTTCCATTAACCAGAAGGTTTAATGGTTAACTAGAGCCTGTGGGACATGAGTGTGTGATTGCTGTTAACTGGAGGATGTGCAGGAAGGCTACAGATGAGGTATACAAGATCTCAGCTCTTCTGCTACATATTCTCATGCACTCTAGTGAAATAATTCTCCTTGAACTTAAAGAATCTTCTGTTTGTTCTAAGATTGCAGGAAATATTTAAGTAAAAGCATAGTTAATTCATTCCAACCTACTTGTGATATCACTCATTTGTTTTTCATACTCTTGCATGCTTTGTCCTCTTTACTACTGAAGATACAACCAATGTTTGCTTCCCCTATCCTCCTAAGATATTTTGCTATTGAAAACTCCTGGCATCTAGAAGAAGGATGAGTTGGTTAGAGGCATAGGGGACTGTTGATTAGGGAACTGTGGTACAAGGTTCTTTCATTATTTTTACTATTCAGTCAGTAAAAAAAACAAGTGATGTTTCTTGCATCTTATTATTATGCCTCTTACTCATTCCCTCTGAACATCGTGTTATCAAACATGAAGATACCTCGTTGATGTGAGAGATGAAGCAGTCTCATGACTTCTTCCTTTTCCTAGTATATCAGGGCTTTGTGCTGTCACTAGTTTGGTCCATCTGCTTTAACATCAATAGGATGGATTTTCTGCCTACCACTATTTCATTCCATTTGTTGTGCATCTCTGACTTTGATCTGGTTTGTCTTATAATCATTTGTTCCGTGATCTGTTTGCTATTGCTAGCAGCAGTCATTCGATACTTTTTCACCTTATTTCTGCTTAGTCCATTTGTTTAGCCACTGTTTGTTGCTTCATGCTGTAGATGATGGCTAGAGAAGGAAAAAAGTTTTTCCTTCAGCAAGAAATTGAAGAAAAATGGCAGAATGCGTAGTTGACCAACATAAATTTCTTGTGGCTTATTTTGGTTTCAGGGATTTCTCTTGATATTGCCATTGTGCAGCTTGTGATTATCTGTCTTTCAGAAGGTTATGATTCAGCTGATAAGTCCATTCTTTTTCTATTGCTTTCCAAGATGAATCTTCCAAAATGTACATTTTAAGAAATGATCTTAAAGGGTTCAGCATTCCCTTTTATTTCAACTGAAGATTCACATGTGTTCAGCAAGTCCTGTCTCTTGAATGTTGGCAGCAGTACTTCTTCAATTGAAAACAAGCAAGTTATCAGAATCAGTGTGGTGAAGGCTGAGATTCACTCAGGTTGACTGAGCTTTTCACCACTTTTTGGCGAACTACACGTAGGCAGGCAATTTATCTACCACAGTATCCAGAAAAAATGGTTCAAATTCGCCAAATGAAAACAGTCTGAACTTCTCATGGAAAGCTACGTTTAAATGTCATTATTGTTCCTTAAGATGGCTTTATCTAAACTGGTTAAAGCATTTAGCACAAATGCATTAGAAGGTGTTTGCTGTTTCAAGCTTCTGGATTTTTTTATGAAGTAGCTGGATTTATTTATTGCTATTATTGTTTTTTGACTTTTGTCTATGAAGGTGAGTAATGCAGAAAATAGTTTTCCAGAAAATCAGTCTATCATTGTAATCCAGAAATACTAGTTATTGACTTCGGTTTGCTTCAGTCTGAGTCTGAAGTTGTTTGATGCTTTTTATTTGTGTATTTGTACCTTCATATGGTTGGATGCTGTTAAACATCATTAGCTTAGTTGAAAAATCTGACATTTGTAGTACTTGGTTTGGAGATGACACTGGTGTACCTCTAATGTTTATCTTCCTTAAGCCCCAACATATGCTCAGAGCCCTGACTTAAGGTAGTAGCTCTTTGTCTTAATGATCAGAACTAAGCTGATTCTGTCAAGGGCTTTTCCTCCAGCTTGCTTGGTCCGTGAAGCAGAAAAGTGCTCAACATTTCACTAATCCTTATGTATGTTGTGGGTACAAATGACTACTCAGTCCTATGTATCTCCTACAACATTGTATGCTAGTAATATGTGAATTCTTTCTGCAGCATTTTACTGATAAAAGTGTAGTGATAAAAAGATTTTCTAAGCGTGTATCTACTTGAGGTAAATATGAAAATCTCTGGTGCATTGTTCTCTTCTGGTCAATAATATCATGTGGATTCGCTGCAGGAGCAGAGGGTTGGGCATGCTTGATGAGTTTGCAGCACTTACTGCAGTGTCAGTTTAGTGTAGCAGTAATAATAATGAAATGTTGAAACTATTTGTAAACCATTGTGTACCCTGCTGATTTTATGGTAGTTGTCTGTTGCATTATCAGAATCTTGGATATGTTTTTAGCTTTTGTTTTATTACTGAAATGTGAACAGGAAAAGCAAAACAGAAAAATGCAAGATGCATTTTTCTCAATCTCCTAGAGCTATAAGAAAATAAGAGATTAAGCATGAATATGTACAAGAATTTACTGAAAATGGATATTTTTAACATGTTATTTAATTTTATATGCCGCAACACATAACAGTTAAGGGTTATTCTACCTGTGGACTGAAGATTAGTGTTCTGAGCTGAAGTATTATAAGAAGAAAAATGAAGTCTGAGGCCCAAGTTCATATAGAGAATACAATCTATTTCATATTTGCTTTTCTTCAGTCTTTAGCAGTTGTCAGAATGGCATTGTCTTGTGTTCCAAGGCCTGTAGATGGCAATCCTGTGCTGTGCTCTTGGTGAAGCAGCTTCTGCTTCCTGCAGAACTCGGGATAGGAATGTGTGGGCTGGGGAAAGGACAAGAGATGGCAGCAGAGGAAAAGATTTCCATCCTCTCTTCCTTCCCCCTCCACTTCTGTTCTTCAGCCTAAGACTGACTTCTCTCAGAGTATTCCCTCACCATTTCTTAATCCCCAGGACTCCGTGCAACGATTACCTTGTAAAGATGCAAGGTGGTGGCTGTGCAGCAGTTGGAGCACCATGTCCTTAATGAGCAGAGCTGCAGTGGTGATGCTTTGTCCCTCCAGCAGTTTCTCAGGACTGAGCAGAGACTTCCCTTGATTTCACTGCAGAGCGTGGCCCTGAAGTTCAAGAAATTTGGAAACCAGTTTGGCATTATACAAGCAACTTCTTGTAAAACCACTCTGCCAGTTACGTAAATGCATGCAGAGGAAGAGGGTTAGGGATGAAGTGGGCCTTCTCAGTTCTTGGCTTCTGTGATCTTGCAACCTTGAAACCTTGATCAGCAGGACTTAAACACTGGTCCTGTAGTGTTTTCAAGTGCATTTTGGATAATGTAATAATTTCTGGATGAAGCTGAGGAAATAAGTTCTGGTGATGAATTTTTAAGTGCAGCTGCCAAAGGAGAAGGAAGACTGAACTGGTCTATACTGCACGCACAAGTTTTTTCCTCCTTATATTATCTCATAATAAAATAGATTTTGTGGGCTTTTCTGAACCGATGAAATTATTTAAGGAATTTTCCTTTTTGATGTTAAAAGGTTATAAAAACATTACAATCCTAGTAAGTGATTACTGAAGTCTATAAAGGTATCAGTGAATCTCAGACCTTGTTATTTCAGGATGATTTTTGCCTTCCAGTCACTCAGAAGGGTGGAAGGGAACCCCTCAGGACCCCCCAGTTTCTGTCTTTTTTAAAAGTAGTCTGAAGAAGGATGCATGTTGGCTACATGCTGCACGTTTAAGCAGAAGACTCAGAAATACATTAGGGCATATAGGGAGAGAAAAGCCATGTCTGGAAATTGTGGAAAAGTAACTGTGTTCAGTTCAGTACACAGAATGCAATTTATGTAGCTCCAGGGAAATGGATGGGTTCACATTTCAGGTTAAGAAAGTTTTGTCTTGAGGTAAATCATACAGTAAATTAACATCAGCCATGCTCTCTTAAGAGTATTTCATTTAAAGAATTTAAAACTGGAATGGCATAAGTAGAAGTCTGACTTCATTTTGAGATACAATGGAGCTGTAATTCTGGGGTGAAATGGGTGTCTAATCATCCAATCATTCACACAATCTTTAGTTGATCTGTATAGATAAAGTAAAGGGAGTCTGTTAGTGTGACCCTGCAGTGGTTTAATAACATAATTGTGTGTGGCTGCAGGTCCACACTCCCTGGCAAATGTTCTTTTTGGCTTTGTGTGTACAACTCTAGGGTGAGCTGGCTTAGCTGATGTGTATCAAGAATTGTGGTTTTTCCATTAGAGGCTAGTTTGAGCCCATCAGCTTGAGGCTGCTTATTGCTCAGTCACACAGATGTCACTTCCAGTCTGAGTTTTGTTAACTTGACTGTTATAAAAATGCACCCTACTGTTTCCTTTCATGTATTAGAGCATCAGAAATGGTAACCTGCGGTCACTTTGTTTTCAAGTTGCAGATAATTTTCTTGAATGTGAGTATGGAAGGAACTGATGTAACAGCAAAGATCAGCAGTGTACTAAATTGAGTCAGGAGGCTGACATTCTTGCTTTTTTTTTCTCCTTGACTAGCTGTAGATTTGGGATTCAGATCTAACCCTCATCTAGCTTTTAGACTAAGTTAAAGAGAACATCTCTACATGAGAAGAAATCCAACCCAATTTTAAAGCTCTGTGGGAGATGAAAGCAGGAGGCTTTTCTTACCCTTAGGCAGTCAGAAGTGCTGCTGAGTGAGAGCTTTCCTGGAAGCCATGCAATGAATTATCCCAATGCACAGCTCAATTGAAGGGAAAAAGATCTAACAAGTCCAACCAGGTAATTTTTCATTAAAGTGGCAGTGAAGCTTGACGTTCTTAATCTTGTTGCTACTTCCACAACAGAGCTTCTACAACTGACATAAAGTACCTTTTACAGGGGGGCTCAACAGCCAAGTCCAAATAAGCCCACTAGGAAAATTGCTTTTCTCTCAGCCCAAATCTGCAATTATCTTTTGTATAAGTTTGGTTTTCCTTCATAAGAACTGAGGAAAAGGAAATAGTGAATTGGGAAGTCAGGCTCTACGTTTTCTGCAGTGCTCTGTTTGTGTTATGCAACTTAAAGCTAAAATAATTTTTAATTGAATTATTCTTACCATCTGTGTTTAATTGAATTACTGTTTCTCTTATGTACTAATTCTGAGCCTTAAAAACATTTCTATTAATGTTTTTACTTGAAACTTATTTCTAAGTAGTTGCATTTCATTTCTATGCACTAGTTAACTGTGATAGTGTCTGCCCAGAAATTAAGAGCAGATATGGCTGGAACGTGTTAGACTAACAGAACAACAGATGACCAGGTTGATTGCTCAGACCATGATGGTGTCTAGAAAGGTCTGGATTTCACTACCAGCTGTAGTCACTGCATTTTAATAACAGTGATGCTGTGGTGTCTTAGTGGGTCCTTCAAATGTCTTAATGCAGCTGAGCTCTTTAGGGCATGGCAGGGCTTCTTTCACCCAAATTCTACCTATGAATCAGTAATAGCTCGACTCTTGGACAATCTTAAGCAGCTGAGAGTGTTACGAAAGTATTATGAGTTCAGTTGGCACTGAGTGGGAGAAGTTCTTACTAGGATCTGGTCTTACAAAAGGGTGCGTGCAAACTAAAGCAAGAGAATGTTTTTTTTCAAGTGTAAGTGTTAATGGAAATGTGGATTATTAGTTAGCTTGAAATATATTGAGTAACTTATACACTTGGAATCTCTGCAGATTAAAGGCTATAATATCTTGTCTGTGATTGCACCTTGTATTACTGGGAAGATGCTACATTATTCTCTTAAGGAAAAAAGGTTTCTGTGCTTGTGGACTGCGGAGTGGTTTTCTGTGCATGTGTATTACTGTAGTGTTGTTATTCTCTCTCACATAAGATAGTCTAGAAATCAGCTTTTCTGTGATGCTGATTGCCACTAAGGGAATGCAAGCTATCTTTTTTTCTCAATGCTACTACTTGTTGTGCTTTAGTGCTACTACCAGCGCTAAAGAGAAGACAGTGCTCTGAGCTGAGGAAGCGATGAACCTGCAAACCCTAGTGGACTAACAGAAGGATAAAGGTCTGCTCTCAGCCTTTATTCTCATCAGTAAATCCCAACTTGTGCATGACAGTAGTGAGGAGGTTATTTCCTCTGCTCATCCTCTGATGGAGAACAAGCGGAAGAACATCTATTTCTTACCTCATCCTTGAAACAGGAGCCTTCCTGAACTCACCTGGAGTGGCTCAGGATTAAAAGGTCAAATGAGGTTCAGTCTGTTTGTTTGTTTTCATTAGAGATCAGAAAGGCAGGGTGTGACAGGAGCTGGGGTAGTGATTGTCACTGCCGAGTAAGGGATGCTTGTGTGCAAGGAAGTGTTCTTGCTTCTCTTTGAAGCAGTTTGAAAATGTGGGCAGCTGTGAAAGAAACATTTGGAACAATATTTTATTTGTTTAATGTTACTCAGCATATTTGTACTTCAAGAAGGATTTCCTTTCATTGGGTATCAGACTTACCTTTAAGTTTGTAAGTAAATATAAGTATATACTATAAGTATACAAGTATAAATATAAATCTATACTATAATTAAATGTAGTGTAGCTTCTTCAAAATATCTTGTTTCTTAGTGATCGTGCATGAGCACTGCAGCTCTCAGGAAGGTATGAAGTGTCTGGCACTGTTTCAGATGGCTTTTTTTAGTTATTGCTTTTGGAAAATCAGTGGTTTTACTAGAAGCTGCTGTCAAGTTTTTTTTTTTTTCAAAGATCTTGCTTTAGATGTAGAAGTTAATTCTGTAGAGCTGGTCAAGCAACTTCAGATTTACTGAGCTGGTTTACTTAAAGGATAGAGAGACTACTCCTGCAGCTGAGCTTCTGGCATAACTTGCCTTTGCTTTGTTGGAATTTCTAAATGCTTAATCTATTTATAAGAACTACTTGACTGTATCTTCTGGTTAGCCTGATTGTAGTTATTTAGGATGCACAATACCACACACCTGACCTTTCACCAAGTAGAGGTGTGATTGATCTTAAACTGGCTTCTTTTGAGGGGAGGAATCAACTCTTGCTGGTATGATAATTTGTATGACTTGGATTTTGGATTTTAGTCCTATTTGACATGTCCCCATGGTCTTGTGAGGATATTGGCAGTTAGCTGGGGATTAATACCCCTTTATCAGCTTTTCCACCTCCTGTATAGTTCTACTTCTTGTAAGTCCTTCTATACAAACAGGAGAAAGTCCTGCAGTATTCTTTAAGTCATGTTACCCTGTTGTAGTTTTTCTGTATAGCTGTTTTCATGCAGCATCAAATGAAATGGGTTGAAGTTACTGTCATGTGTACTTGACAGCTGTGCAAATGTTAAAAACAACTAAAACTTTGTGGGAGCCATTTCTGCATAAATTTTTTTGTGATATTTGTGGAAAATGAAGCCATTTGCTACATTCCTTTTGCCGTTTATTTACTTATTTACTCCTTTAACTTCACTCCTTTTAGGTGTTTCTATGGAACTGTTTATAACACTTCTACCACTTTACTGTTGTTTCTTTATGTTCCCTACCTGGATTTTGGCTAGGTCCACAAGTCTTAAGTCAAGTATCATCATTTAAATACAGACATGAACTACAAGTGTTAAGAGCCTTGAGGTAAGAACCTGATAAATTGTAACTTGAAGTTCGGAAGCACTCATGCTTCAGTGTGTAAAAGAAGGAAAAAAATAGCTAAAGGAGGAAACGTGCTGAGGGAACTGGCGGGGGTGGTAGCCAAGCCGCTTTCCATCATCTACCAGCGCTCCTTGTTGACTGGTGAGGTCCTGGAAGACTGGAGGCTTGCCAACGTGACTCCCATTTACAAGAAAGGTTGTAAGGAGGATCCGGGGAACTACAGGCCTGTTAGCCTGACCTCAGTTCCAGGGAAGGTTATGGAACAGATTGTCTTGAGGGAGATCATGTGGCATGTGCGGGATGGCCGGGGGATCAGGCCTAGCCAGCATGGGTTCATGAAAGGCAGGTCCTGTTTGACCAACCTGATCTCCTTTTATGATATAGTGACCCATCTGCTGGATGAGGGAAAGGCTGTTGATGTGGTCTACCTAGACTTCAGCAAAGCCTTTGACACTGTCTCCCATGGTATTCTCCTGCAGAAGCTGGCAGCCCGTGGCTTGGACAGGTACATTGTTGGATGGGTAAGGAACTGGCTGGAGGGCCGGGCTCAGAGAGTGGTGGTGAATGGAGTTAAATCCAGCTGGCGACCGGTCACGAGTGGTGTTCCCCAGGGGTCGGTGCTGGGGCCTGTCCTCTTCAATATCTTTATTGATGACTTGGATGAGGGCATTGAGTGCACCCTCAGTAAGTTCGCAGACGACACCAAATTGGCTGGGAGTGTGGATCTGCCTGGGGGTAGCGAGGCCCTGCAGAGGGATCTGGACAGGCTGGAGAGCTGGGCTGAAGCCAGGGGGATGAGGTTCAACAAGACCAAATGCCGAATCCTGCACTTTGGCCACAACAACCCCAGGCAGCGCTATAGGCTTGGGGCGGAGTGGCTGGAGGACTGTGTGGAGGAAACGGACCTGGGGGTACTGATTGATGCTCGGCTGAACATGAGCCGACAGTGTGCCCGGGTGGCCAAGAAGGCTAACGGCATCCTGGCTTGCATCAAAAACAGTGTTACTAGCAGGAATAGGGAGGTCATTGTCCCCCTGTACTCTGCACTGGTGAGGCCGCACCTCAAGTATTGTGTTCAGTTTTGGGCCCCTCACTGCAAGAAAGAC
The DNA here is from genome assembly GCA_035772895.1 of Perdix hodgsoniae. Taxonomy (NCBI): domain Eukaryota; kingdom Metazoa; phylum Chordata; class Aves; order Galliformes; family Phasianidae; genus Perdix; species Perdix hodgsoniae. Next base: position 3,882,843 of record JAPSGF010000053.1, read on the forward strand.
ATTGAGGCCCTGGAACGTGTTCAGAGGAGGGCTACGAAGCTGGTGAGGGGCCTGGAGCACAGGCCTTATGAGGAACGGCTGAAGGAGCTGGGATTGTTCAGCCTGGAGAAGAGGAGGCTCAGGGGAGACCTTATAGCACTCTATAACTTCCTGAAGGGAGGTTGTGGTGAGCTAGGGGTCGGCCTTTTCTCTCGTGTAGACAGTGATAGAACTAGAGGCAATGGTTTCAAACTGCGCCAGGGGAGATTCAGGCTGGACATTAGGAAATATTACTTCTCGGAAAGGGTGGTCAGGCATTGGAATGCACTGCCCAGGGAGGTGGTGGAGTCACCGAACATGGATGTGTTCAAGAGACGTTTGGATGTTGTGTTGAGGGATAGGATTTAGCTGGGGGGTATTGGTGATGGTTGGACTGGATGATCTTTTAGGTCTTTTCCAACCTCGATGATTCTGTGATTCTGTGATTAGGCTTGCAGAAGTACTATTTATAGGACTGAAAAACTTGTACCTCTTGAGTTCTGTGTGACCATGGACCAAATTCTGGACTAAAGTGTTAAATTGGCTCCAAAGTATTTGCTGAGGTTAACAAACTGAAGTTGTTTTGTATTTTTGCATAACTGTAGATGCTTTCTATTTTTGCCATGTAGGAGTGCTGGCTTAAACTCCCTTATGGTTTTTCTAACTCAGGATGCTTCACCCTGGCGGTGTCTTTCATTGAGTGCTCTGCTGCATGCTCTTGTAATGGTACCTTCTGCCAAACAGCTGATGTTTTTTGTAAGGTAATGGAAGGCATGCTAAGACCTTCTATAAGTAGAAATGTGTGTGAGGTGGATGATCTGGGCGCTAATAGTGTAGGTAAGTCTTACTCCTTATTTTGTTGTCGTTGACTTTGCCAAATATACTGTATTTAACAGCAGGTTATTAGAGGGTTCAAATTGTTGCTATTGGCCAGTTGAGGGAAAGAAAACATCGTACTCTATTTCCAAGGAACTGGAATACTATCTCCCATACTCACTATTTCTTGTTAACTATATGCAATAGTTAGTGCAATAAACTTAGAAGGTACTTTTGTAAAATTAACATGGGAAATATTATCTTTTTGAGAAGCCTCAGCAAAAGAGAGGGCAAGTGAAAAGCATTTTAATAGCTGAAAATTTGACATGTTTATCTTGTCCAAAACAAAGTGTAGGGCACTTGCTTAGAGCTTTTAATTAACTACTAACTTTGTAATGGGAGCTGAATATCTGTTTGTTTTTTCGTCGCCAATTAGACTTTTCTCACTCCTGATAACTTACAGTCAATACTGTTTGCTATTTTCCTTAATATTTTTCTTTATAAGTTGTCAAAATGATGTACTGCTGGGTTGCACTTAGATGCCCAGCAGTCTTCTGACTGAGTCACGAATGTAACATGGTTTGATCTGATTGAGCAAATTGTTGGGCTCTTCCCTGGAGGTGCCTGGGAACAGAAAGCAGAGATAGCCAAGCATGCACTGTAAGTGTTTCTGGCACAGCTGTGCAGGTGGAACAAGTCCAACCCAAGGAGCTTTCCTTCTTTCTATCTTAGAAAAGTTGTTATAGTAATAAAGAAAGCCTAGTGTAAGGTTGAGAAGCAAAACATGGTTTGAGAGTTTCTGTGTTTAAGTAGGGAACCTCGATTTAAAATGAATAAGGCTGCACTGTTTTGTCCTGAGTGACAGAAGACAGAATTTGTGCAATTCTCAAGTTGTCTAAATGCATGCAGTGAATATCTCCCTGCTTCCTACTGTCTCAAGGAGTTTGTGTGACTTCTAGGCTTATTTCTGTGGCAGCTAAGAAGACAGCTGGAAGGATCTGTTGCAACTTCGTTGTGTCTGGCTATTTTAACAACATCCAACAGTCCTCCTTCTCTATTTTCTTTTATTTTAATTGCCTTTTAAAGAACCCTGTAATTGTTATCAATAATCTGTTGATGATGGAAAAAATGAAGACCAGCAAAAGATGAAGTCCAGCAAATAATTGTTGCAAATTCTATTTGTATGTTTGTAGATGGTAGAGAAATGCGAACTGCGTTTGTAAATGACTGTTTATCCTCTAAGCCTACTGCTTTTAGGCATACAGATGTTGATCAAATCCAAGTCTCTTGTGCCTTGTAGCACTGCAGTTTTCCTATTTGTTATCTTGTCCCCCTGTTGGCATCATCAAGGGCTGTATGTGTGGAACAGGTAGTGATTAGACCTTTATTTGCAAGAAATAGCTATGTGATGCAGAGTAAACAGTATCTAATCATGGCACTGGGAATTGAGTGTGTATGGGGGACACTGGAGTAAAAAAGAATAAATATAAACTCTGAAAAACTTTCAGGCTACAGGAATTTTGTTCTGTTAAAAAACAAAACAACAACAAAGTGGAAATAATTAAAGCATGGGCAGCTCAGCTGATAGTCCAGTGCAGTGCTTTTATTATGTTTCCATAACTTCAGTTATACAGCTATCATAGCAAAGTTTTCCTAATTTCATTAGTGACAATACTTCATTCTGTTGTAATGTAGCTATAATGAGGTTAGACAGACATAAAACTGCTGATTTATGTAACAGGCAAAATGTGTACATCAATTCAGTCTGCTAAGTGGGGAAATGTTCTTTGGTGTTCAAATTCTTAACCTCTTACAACATCAAAAAATTCCATTAATATGATGCTTATATTTGAGTTCCTACCAGTTAATGTATTTTTGTCCTGTAAGGGAAGTAAGTCTTTCTGATATGTGAGTGTACAGTCAGTCATGTGTGCTCACCTGAATCAGTTCAATCTCCCTGAGGAGCTTCAGGTCATGCTGCAGAATACTCAGAATATTCCCCCATATTTCTAAGTACCTGAGAAAAAGGGGGGAAAACTTTTTTGCTTTTTTCCTTTTGTTTTTTGAGACTCGATCATTGAGCGACAAACGGTGGTTTTGCGACGATCTCTCTTAAAATGAACTAGCAGAGTTATTTTCATCTTGAATTGATTCACATCAAGGTATGTGAGAAGCATTTCTGCAAGTACGTTGGGCATGCATCTGTATGGAGCCACTACACTGAGAACATTGCAAGTCCAAAAGAATCCAGATTTTTGATCCAGTTGGGAATTAGTACTGTAAGTTGAATCAAAGCTAAGAACTAGCTCAAAACTGGTCAAACTTCATAGGCATTAGTGTTCCCTTTTTGCTGGCATACCTGATTCTGCTTGGAAATTCCTCTGTTTAGAAGAGGTGCTGGAAGAAATTAAATGGATCATCAGAGACTGTTTCTCAAAGTGCAGGGGAAATTTTGAAGGAAGATGTGAGCACAAGCTCATCTCTCTTGGCATTTATATGAAACTGGGAAAGCCAGCCTTTGTTGTGAAATGCAGTTTAGACCACCTCATGCCATTCCTTGGGATTCTTCAAGTAAGTAAAATGCTAAATAGATATGATTTTTGTCAGTGGGAGCAAGTTGTTTCTTAATTCAGCTGATGGTTATAGGTTATTTTGGTGTGGTTTTGGAGTCGTTTTGTTTGCTGTTTGTTTTAAATGAAGGCAGGGCTTTCCTCAAAGACCAGGTGTCCTTCTGGTCTTCCTTTTAGCTGATGAATGTCTGAGATGTCTGAGTTGGCAAATGAAGTTATGTCGTAAAGCTAAATAGAAGTGGGCTGGAACAGCTAATGTTGGATGCAGTGTTTTATTCTCTAAAATGAGCTGCAGTAAATTGGAGTGCTGGAGGTAAAGATTATTTTGTGGCCACCTGAAATGTGCTTTTCCTCTGAAATTTAGGGAACAAGAATAATTTTCTCTTCTGAGGGATGAAAGACCTCTTTGAAGACTTAGCTTAGATTTTTCAAATGCGAATGTACTCAATTTTTTAAAAAAGAATTGAAGATCCAATCCATGTGAAAAAAATTGCTTTCTAATATTGAATTATTTCTGATGCTTTACCTAACATCTTAAAATGCTTATTTTTGCGTTGTGGAAACAGCATTGGCCATTTAGCTGCTCACTGATTGACTATTGTTGTGAACATCCCTTTTTTTTCTCCTCAGAAGAGGATCTAGTAAAAGATAATTACGAAGAAAATAGTTTTCAGACATGGCTGGCTGTAGGTAAATGTTGCTTTTGGCTGGCAAGGAAGGTAAGTGTAAAAGGCATGTCATGCCTTGTGGCCTAAGTATGCTTCAACTTTGTGAATATGTTAGTGGTATGCTATGAATCTTCCTTAGCAGCCTTGGCTGGCTTCCTTCTGTGTTATTTTTTGTTTTATTGGTTGTTACTGGTTCATTTGATAGTTCTCAGAAAAGATAGTTGACTCTGCTTGATGCAGGTCTCCATTTTCTTAAGCAGCAGTTTGAGTTGACTAAAAGTTTGGGGGGTTTGTTAGCTTATGGGAGTTGTGTAGGCCCTCCACCTCTGCCAGGAATATCAGCCAATTATCAGGCCTGTATCTCAGGAATGAACCATGATAGAAGATGCTGCTATGAACTGTGAGGGCTGATGTCCCATGGTGTTCTAAGAAAAACTCAGGTAAAGCTCTGGAAAATGAGCCTGTAGTGTTTGCAACATCCCACACTTAGAAACAGTATTCTGCATATACTTTTGCTATTTCTGTCTGTCTTTGGGACCTGCTCTTCAGTAGCTTTCCCAGCCAGGTGTTACACCTGGCAGTGTTTGACTTCAGCTTTCAGATAGGCTTTTTCCTGTGGGTAGCGTTGGCTGATGTTTTATTCTGGGATTTGAGATAGTATCTGACCTGATTTTTGGAATTGGGGTGACATAGTGAGTGCTAGGTTTGCAGTAAGTGCCTGAAAGGTTTCTCATTCTAGTTTCATAATACTTTATAGACTTGTGAGAAAATACCTTCATGGTGAGCAGAGGGTGATCAGGTGTCCTGAAAGTTGCTTTGTGCACATCGAGAGGGGCTATCTGTGACCACAGAAATCAAGTGGAAAGATCATCAGAAAATAAATGGCTGTTGTAATTACATGTCTGTGTTCTCTGTGGGCACAGCTCTTCATTCAGCAGTAGTTTAATTTTAGATAAGCATTCAGTGTTAGGAAAAGTGCCATACCCAAATAGACTGTTACAAATAGGATGCTTATGTGTATGTGGGTGTTACTGAGGGTCTTCATTTTGAAGTACTTCAGGCATAAATCTTATTCATATGTTGATGGGTATTGTGTAGGTGGTGATAATATGGATGTTACATCGGACTGGAGTCAAAGCAGAGATTTCTGGCTGATTACAGAGGGGTGCCCATAACCGGGAATCATTTGAGGATGTTGAAGAGAACAGAGGAATGGAAGTGCTAATTTTCTCCTGCAGTTTATCTGTGTTAGAGGGGAACTTAATCTAAGTGTCATTACTTTAATGAAATTCTCATATAAAATGCAGGACACTTGATATAATTTATCTTTATTAATTACTGTGCTGCTAAAAGGAAGTTGTATGACAAATTATTTGTTCTGCCTATTCATCCATTCTTTATCAGACCTTTTCCTACTATGATGCAACATAATGAGCAGAAGCAGCCTTTTCATGGTGCTGAGGGGATTAATTTGCATTGATCCCAAGCTAATAGATGAGTTATTCACCCAAGACAGCACTCAATATTTTAATAATATTTTCTGTTCTGAAATTAACGGTCATTTTACCAGTAAGCAAAACAAAGTGAATTTGTTTTGTAGGCTGTAGAATCTAGAGCTACTTTCAATTAAAAAGGAAAGATTTTTGTGTGCATAATGAACGTACGTAAACCTGAAGCAGCATTCTACAGTCTTAATTTATGAACAAGTAATATTCTAATGTTTCAGATTATTAATTGTTTAATTGTGCTGCAAATTTAGAAAAATAAGATGTCAGATGAGCTGCTGTGTCCAGCTGGAGCAAATGAAAACAAATACCACAGAGATGAGATGAATCAGCTTTAAATACATTAAGTTGTTGCCATATTAGGGTGTGTGAATCCTGGGTAAAAGCTGTGTCTTCATTACATGTAAATCTGCTTTAAGGAGCTGTGGGTCTTCAACAGAAATAAGGGAAATCTGCATGGTTTATATCAGAGCTAACTGGTAAGTTTTAACATGGGGCTTTAGTCATGGCAACAGTGGAGGACTGAAGCCTGCTGCCTTTCTGAATGAGAGTCAAAACATGTCTAGGTTACTTATGCTTGGACTAATAGTTCAGATTAGTACCTAATTTGAAGGTCCTTTACTCTGAAATCTGTTTTCTTTCTGTTCCTGTCTGAAATCGATGTAAATGCAGGCAATACTTCAGATTTGAGACTGAGGTACCCAAACTCCCCAGTTACTGGGATAGGGTGGGATGACTGCTGGGCTATACAGCGTGCACAGGGGCTGTGTGATGTGAGGCAGCGCGCATAGCAGTGCCCTTGTGCAAGTCTGCTCCTGGCTGTGAGACTGTCCCAGGCCTGCGTGGCTGCTTCTGAGGACAGCAGTGCCTTAGGTGCCAGACCTGGACTTGGCTGCCTGTATATTCCCTTTCTTTTTGTTTTATGCTTATGAAGATACTCAAGTTTATATTGACTGCAGGGCCGTAGGGTTGTACAGTGATTTAATGTACTGTCCCTATAGAAATAGATATGAGGGTCTTGGATTCTGCGTCTGAGAGCTTGCTCAGAAACCAGAGCTGGCAGAAAGGGTTGTAGAATTGTCTTAATCTTGTCAATGCAAAAAGGTTCGCTTTCCTTAGTGGGAAGTGATTAAACCATGGAAAAAAAAAGATTCACTTCGAGGCATACTGAGTAGTGAGCATTCATGCAATCTGCTGGTTATTCTGTAGTTGTAGCAGAGTTGTGATAGGTATTACAGTTCTCCCACAGCTGTTACCTAAAGCTGGCACAGCTGTCTGGCACTGAAAGTCCCATCATTGTGTTAAAATATATATTGTATAGATTGCTGCCGGACGGAGAGGACTTGTTAGCAGAGCTTATCTAATGCAGATGTTATGCTGCTGTAGTATGATGAGCATATTTCATAAGGAAAATCATTTAGAGCTAGCTTAAGTGTCTTGAACTGGATCCCTCTGTACTTAAACCTCCACAGTGCAAGAAACAGGAGGAGGGTTAGGCATGTTTTTTATATAGGCCAGGTGTCCGTCCATCAGAACAGTCTCCATTTCTTCCACAATATGGATTTTGTTTTTTTTAAATAACTGATGGAAGTATTTTCAGTGTTATCTCCTGAGCTGCTTCAATGCTTACATAGTAATTAATTGTTTTGCAGGTAAATTTTTCTACCATGTGTGCTTTATCTGAAAAGCTTGAAGCAGCCCAAAAGATAGCTTTAACAATGGGAGCTAGTGGGATGAGCACATAAACTCATCGGAATTTCTGTTCTTGTTCATCATGTGTTTGTGGACCTACCAGGCTTTGCCTTCTTTAGGTTTCGTGAGTTCTTGTGTATATCTGGAATACACTGGAGTGTGCTCCCAGAACCAGGAGGTCAGGGCAGCACTTCTGGGACACGGCAGCCTGGTGGCTAATTTATAGGCATGCGGTTGGCAAAACAGGATTGTTTTTGTGTTCTGTTGAGTGAATGTATCTTTGGATGTGAATAAGGGCTATAAAGGAAACAAGTCTTTGACAGTCATTTCTGTTCTTCATGTTGTGTGATTACTGCCTACGCAGCCTGGAGGTAAATCCAGCGGGTTTCCTCTCTGCTTTGGTGAACAAGGAGGTAGTGAGCAGTGAGCTGGCATAGATAAACTTCACCAAGTCTGCCTAATTTCTGCTCCAGATTTACATTTGAGGATATCTGAAAGAGTTTAGATAAGCATCAGAACTTTCCTGTGCTGTTTTGAACTGTCTGAACTTAACTTGGTGGTAGCTGGAAATTGCTATCCTACTTTCTCCTTTATCTGTGTGAGACTTGAATTTTTTCCATGCAATTGCCTTTGCTTGCTCTTTAATCTTGGCAGTAGCAGCTTGCTGACTGACTGCTCCAAACATGCTCTAAATAAGGTAGAGAAGGCCATCTTAAGTATACAAGTGGAAACAAGGGTCAGACTGGAATTGTTCTATATACTGCAAGACTACAACTAGCACAAATTATTTTCTTTGCATAACCAACCTTCCAGGCAGACATTGTTAGCAGCTGTCAGTCTCCCTAGTTATTGTTGCTCACTCTTTTATTTATTTATTTTAACAAACATGAATTAAAATGGACACTTCAGCATACTGAAATCACCCTTTGGCTTACTTCAGAGACTTGAATGGAGCCAAAGATATGCAGGTGGCTCTGACAGCTGCACTCAGCAATAGTTTCTAGTTATGTGCCTGCAGAATCTAGGTTAATCCACTGCTTCTGGCATCATGGGCTGCAAGAAGCTCTATGAATATACAATTGTGCACTGAAATGCTGTTTCATTTCCCACTGTTAAATTATATTTTGTAGATTTTCCTTTCTTAGCAATTATTAATGCCAATACTTTTATTTTTGCCCTGATTTCATTTCAAAGCCTGACTTTGCTGAAGTAAAATCTATTTTGAGTGTTTTGTTTATTTTGGCGGATTGAATCAATGTGCATTTGTGAAAAGAAAAAATGGTTATGTAGTAACTTCCATCATTCAGCTCTATTAAAAAAAAATATAATCAGTAAAATCATCTAATTTTTCATTTTCTAATGTTTCATTTTCTGTGTTAGCATATATAAATGTCTAACATAGTTATTGTGCAGTATGGTCTTCTAGGCCTAGATGTCTCTGGTATTTTGCTAATGTTGTTTACGAAAACAAAATAATAACAACAAAAAAGAAAACAAAAACAGCCTTGTTGAAATGGAAAAGTCTTCTAATCCATACATTGTCATATACTTGAGAATGTTTTAGTTGTGTTCCTGTGAAACTGGAAACATTTGCAGTGTTTACCACAGACTGTAAGCTGTTCACATAATGGCTGGGTTTCTATTATCTGCTGTCTGGACATCAGTCAGAGTTGATTGTGACTTCAGGTGAAACGTGCTTGATGTGTATCACAGAATTGTAGGGGTTGGAAGGGACCTCTAGAGATCATCGGGTCCAACCCCCTGCAAAGCAGGCTCCTTACAGCAGGCTGCACAGGTAGGTGTCCAGGTGGGTCTTCAGTATTTCCAGAGGAGTATATGTTGGAAACCTGGAAACTGAATGTCATGAAAATCTGTATGAAATGCACTGAACAAAAGATTTGTTATCTTCATACTTACGTGTCAAAGCTGTTAATCTTACAACCTGAAAACATCAGGTTGTTCCATTCTGTGGGCTTCTTAAAATCAACTGGAACATCCTTACTTCATATGGCTTCAACACACTGCCTGTTCAGTATTTTGTGGAGGGTGAAGGGGGGAATTTTTTGTGAGCTTATAGTTTTCTGGAAGTGAGGTGTCCTCTTCCTTACCTATACGTTATAAATGAGCATCTCATGTTGTACTAAAGGTTACATTTACAAACACATTAAATGACTTCATTCCAAGTAGTCAGAACACTTTTATGAAAGTAATTCTTGTTCAAAAACAAACAGTAAGCATGAAAAATTGGTGGCCCAATCCTTTTTTCCTTCTTTTCTAATATCATGCCATGGTGTAATGGCACATATTAGATCAAGGTAGAAGTCCTCCATTGAGTGTTTTACTGATTTATAGTTGTGAGGACAGTGATACTCATAAAAAGTATCAATATACATGCAAGAGCCTTAATCTCCTTTCACTCTTAGTTTTTATTGAAGTGTTGCTTTGTACTTCTGTGAAGAAAAATGCAAAGGAAAAGTGGAATTTGCTCACTAGTAAAGTGAGTGAAGTGTTTGCTGCTGGGCATAGGTATCTGTTAGGATATCTGATGAGTCTGAAAAGTTTGAATTTTGTGTTGAGGGACGTGGTTTAGTGAGTACTGTTGGTGATGGATGGGTGGTTGGACTGGATGATCTTGAAGGTCTTTTCCAACCTTGGTGATTCTGTGAAAAGTTTGTTTTCATTCAAATTAAAATGCATAACTGCATGAATAAAAAAAGGCAAAAAAGAAAATAAACACAAAACCTTGCACATTAATGAGCTTTGATTAGGCTCACTGAGAGCAACGTGCATTATTTCTATGTTATTAACTTTTTGGCACAGTCTAAATTGCTGTAAGTTAAATCTACGTGAATGGTTGACCGTCTGTAGAACAAAATATTTGGTAATGGTTGCAAGGTAGAAGGAAATTGAAGTCAAAGATGAGGACTTAAATGAAGACAAGTTGATGAAATTCCCTGTGAATTTGTTTCACCCTTGTGGGGCCAAGTGTCACTGAAGTAATTAAACCAGTCTCCAAAACCTCTCATTATTAAATTGAGGCCATGGTCTGTTTAGGTTTATCCTTTTCTTTCTGCATCTATGGGCCCCTGAGGAAGAAGAAACAACTGAAAGTCAAGCAAGTGGATGGAAATTTGGTGAGGTGATGCGAATGCTATGTTTATATCTGTTGATATGCATGTGCTGTTGGTCTCTCCACAAATGTGATCTGAGCACTTTAATGATGCTTCATCTAACAAGGTGTTCTAATGTTTTGTGTAATTAGAGGAAAAAAAATGGTAGCTGTGTATGACCTTGAGATGCAAAACTCAAGCCAGTATTTTACCATTTAGCCGTTTTTGGTCTGACTGGCTTTGGAGACTGAATAAAAAAATGATCAGAATAGCCTACTTGGCTCATAATACATAGAGTGCTCTGAAAGTGATGTCTTCCATTTATTCTTTATTTCCATGGACACTAAAAAGGATACAAAAAATACAGTAAACATTGCTTGATAGAGCAAACTCCCAGCTACAAAACACTATTTTCCAACATAGTCACTACCATTAGTTATGCATTTTTTCCAGTCATAAACAAGAACCTGCATGCTGTGCTTGTTTTTATTTTCTTTAAAAAATAAGTTTACAACAGCGGAGGTGACCTCCTGTCACTGTTGCCACTGCTGAAGCACAACTCCTTCTGCCACACATAGTATGTTTGGTCTCCATAAATGCTGATCAGGTGCTGGTAAATGTCAGTGGGTGCCATTTTTTTCTGCGTGGAGGAATTAAGTTCCACTCTTTCTTCATCTGTGTTTCTATATCAGACACTGTTTTGTTATATTAGTGGGAGGGTCCAACCTCTACTGCCATCCCACCAACATCCACCTCTGATGTTGTGGAACATAAAAAAAAAAATAGCAAGCATTGCTTTTGGAACAGCCCTCACATTAGGAAATCTGTATGCTGTGTCTGGTACAACAGTGACTAGCACTGCTGGATTCTTGAGCAGAGACTTTTAGTAACCTTACGTTGAAATTCTGGTCACTGAGATGTGTATCTCTTTCAGTGTTTAGATACACATGTCACAGTATTGTAATTAAAGGCTCATGGAATGCTTTCTAACAGAGCATGTGTCAATTGTAGACATGATAGATCACTTCATTGCAGGGTGTTGAATGGCTTTCCTCTTTTAAAACACAGTTTAAAGCACATTGTAAAGGTTATTAAAAGTTATTTACAATTATTGTTATTTATGCTACAAAATAAAGCCTGCCTTTGGCATTCCAGGAAGGCTAAGGCATACTGAAAGTTTGTATCTGGAACTTCAACAGTAGAGTAGTTAATTATTCTGTGGTGTACTTTAAAAAGTTAATAGAATACAGTTATGAAAATGGTGTTTTTTCCTTTCTCTCGTTTTCACAGTTGCCCTTTTGAGAAAAGGAGTATGGGGTGATATACTTCTTCCTTTTCCTTTCTTTTGTTTTTCCTCATGGATTTGGGAGTTCTAAATAACTAAAGGTGAAAAAACCTTAGGTACTGCTTTAATATTTGCTGTCTTGAAACACTGTAGTCTGTATCCATGCAAAGTCTGAGGTACAGGAATTGTAGGTGGACCACAAGTTGTGCAAGCATTTCCTTTCTGTTCCATTACAGAGCAGATGGATGAATGAGGTCATCACGCTGGCCTAGATTTCAAAAGTTCCAAGTTGCTGTGACAACAGGATAGTCATTTTGTCATTGTTCTGTTTTTTAATCTACCAGGTGAAGTGATGAGGGAATGAATGTATGTAGAGTGTTTAAAGAATATCTATAGTAAATTGAAATACATGATGGGAAATAAATTAACTGTTTGGTAACAGGTGTTATAATCAATGTAAACTCTTAATACACATCTAGTGCTGTTTTCTAATATGAGATGGAGTACTCTAACATAAGGAAATAAGAAAACATGAAAATGTCATTTTTCAGATGTCATTACACCATCTTTCAGATTTTTTTCCTTTGCAAAGTTTCAGTATTGAAATCAAATAACTTAACATGTATGTATTAACAGTCATTTAGTGCTGCTTTTTGCAATTCAGTCAATAGATGAATCATGTGAAACAGTCTGTTTTTCTAAGTAGAAAAAATAGTGCACTTACATGCTTTCTTCAGATCAGTCTTCTGAACAGTTCACTTAAGTACTACTTGTATATTATTTGTTAGAAGGACATGCCTACTGGGACTTGTAGGTTTGATTTTTTTTTATTTTCATTCTTTTCCAATTATCTTCAACTTATTTATATCCTGAATATATAGTATATATATTTTTGAAATAATTATATCCAATGTGTGCTATACAAGCTATTTTTTAGGTTGATTGAAAGTATATCAAATGTATTTTGCAGAAGTTAGTATTTTTTCTGCCATTTTGGAAATATTTTTCTCTTGATAATTAGCATTGGAGTAAATGTTCTCATGTTCTCCTGTTGTTGCCTCTATCTGTTCTTGTATAGCTAATCCCAATAGCTGGCAGTGTTGTGTAAAACTGTGATGTTGCATTATTGTAGACTGCGAACCCATGAGAATAAAACAATGTTCTTTCTCATATGCTCCAGAATGCTTTTGTAGTAAGAGCTGTCTTGTTGCCTTATGTGTGAATGTATATTTGGTGTCTGGTAGTCTGAGTTCTGGGTGTTACGGCACATGTTAACATGCACATGATTTGGGTTGGAAGGGACCTTTAAGATCATCTTGTTCCAACCCGCCTGCTATAGGCAGGGACACCTGCCTCTAGACCAGGTTGCTAGACTCCCCATCCAGCCTGGCCTTTGAATGCCTCCAGGGAAGGGACAACCACAGCCTCTCTGGGTAACCTGTTTCAGTGTGTCACTACCATTATATACTGCACATAATAAATATTGTACAGAGCAGAGATTTCTGTAAGGTGCAAAAGATACGAGCATCCTTATTTGCTTGCAACACTCATCACTCAGTTTTGGAAGCTGCACAATGCATTACGGGTTTTTGGTTGTATTAAACTGATCTTTTCCTATGATGTGCAATGCTGATTGTTTGTGTTCATTTTTATAACAGGTCTGTATGTGAACAAGGATTTGCTGATATCAAACGTTTCTGGTAGCTCTAGGAAAACATGTTTTTTACTGATTGCTCCTTTCAGAATTTTATAACATTAGTTTGTTTGTGTATCCTGTATGTGAGAATAATATAGTATATGAGATGTAGGAGTGCAACTGTATAACAGCTCTGCTGAAACTCTTGTTCTGAGGGGGAATAAATATTTCCTTCTAATTTGTCGTACTGCGTATCCGTTTATGCTGTCATTGTAATAAAAGGCTGTTGAAGAACTACATGAAGAACTCAAAAGCTTCTGCTGCTTTTAACATTCAATAAATAAAACAAGCAAACATATTTTGCAACTTGCTCAGGCTGACCTTCATTTGAGCATTTCTTTTTCGGTATTGTTCTGCTATAAAGTATTGATTGTAAGAGAATACATATTGAAGACAAGAGGGGAAACTCTGACTAGTTCTGCTTTGGTCCAGATCTTTACATGCAATATGCTTACATACTTGAAATAGTCGTTTATTTTTGTTTTTGTTTTTTAAAAACTTTACTTGCCTTTTTCATTGCTTAGGCCTCACTGTAAGTCAGATCAGTTGGTACTGGTGTTCAGGCTGACTCAGTGGGTTGTAGCTGGTAGCACACAAACTACAAAGAATAAACTTAAGGAACATGTGCAGTAATTATATTCAAGTGTTTCTATGTTTACATGGGGTTCCTTGAGTTTATAGCAGCTGTTGCTTTTTTTTGTAACTGTTTTGCTTTCCCCTCCTCCTGATACTTCTGACAGTTTGTCAAGTCAGTGAAAGTGCTGGAGTAAATTTGGTATGTTCTGTGCTAAGCCATAGAGACCAAAAGATGTACTTTTAAGACATGTTCTTGTAGCAAAGTGCTAGAATGAGTAAATGTAAGGGATTAGTGTGAGAGAAAAGCTGAGAAAGGATGTGAAGTCAGTTTTTCTTCTTTGAAGAAATAAAAATTAATCTTATGAACAAGTGTATAGTTATCCAGCATTTATCTATTGGAAAGATCACTTCTTTGTGTCTAGGATGTTAGTTGGTGTAGATTTGGAATGATTCTTACTTCTAACTCACAGAAAGTCAGGTTCTTAAAGACCTTATTTCCTGCCAGATATGTCCTAGCTCATTAGTAATAGATGTACAGGAATCTTCTTATACTAAACTTTTGTAGAATTAGTGCATTTTTGTTATAGTTTTCCTGTTTTGTTCCTGTAGGTGTTGGTAACTGGAGGTGCTTTCAAGAAATACATGCAGGAGTCAAGATACAGCAAAGCAGAACCATGATGTTTAAGGTAGGCTTTAATGAAATATAAATGTCTTTTATATTTCTGAGTATGAAATGTCATTTACTGCTTTTTAACTGTTATTTTCACTTTCTGATCATTTCAGCAAAGTCATGCAATGTGTGTAAAGCCACTAGTCAGAGAAAGGGAGTCTAGGATGAACCTGCCTAGTTATGAATGCGGTTATTAAATAACTGATTAGCACTGCTGTCTACGAACAAAGAAGGGTTGAGTGACAGTTTCTACTGAATAATGAGCAAAATAATGTCATCATGACTGATCTTCCTGCTATGTTGCAGTGTAACGAAACAAGAATTTTGCCAAATGTTTTGACGTAGAGTGAAAATGTTAATATAAAACTGAATAGTGAGAGTGCTGTGCTGCAGCTCTGGTTGATTTGCAGTTGAGAGAAAGTAATGCTACTTTTTAAACGTCTTAATTGAGATCTAGAGTAGAAATGTAACACTAGTAGACTTTATTTCATAGATAAAAGAAAAGTGTTCTGTAGTTTAAAAAAAAAAGAGAAGAAAAGATAAGTAATCCATGGGCTGATAACGTTCTGCCCTTTACTGTTGAACATTCATTTAATTTTTAACGATAAGCAACAGAAACAATTTATTGTACTAAGCTACATATCAGCTTCTATTTCCTTTGCTGTGGTGTTGTGTTCTTTGAACTATTAGCACCACAAGTTGCTGTATTTGTATCTTGTTTAAATCTGATAAACCTGAATGCTGCCTGGTTTTTACAGTTCAGTATTTTCAGATTTCTCTGTGCAATTTAAGTATTTCAGTTGATTTTTGTTTGGGAGATTTCTATATCATGAATGCATCAACCAATTCTGCCAAAGTACTTGAAGGTGAAGGTGTCAATTTTTAAATCTTGCCAGGGATTTAAGGTGAAAGGGCTTTAACTGAACAGTAGCGTTTTATTCATGTTTGAAAGCCAAAAGAAGGAGTTGGAGGCAATGGGATGTCATCAAAAAACAATGTAACATTTCTCTGTAGCATGTAAGTCTTCCTTGGAAAAGAATACTAATATGCACAGAGTTCTGTGAGCAATAGTTGAGTGGTGTGGTTTTATTGTTTGTTTTCCCTGACATCATCACGTGTTTTGGCTGCATGACTAGTTTCCTACTTATGAAAGGCAAACAACTTTGTTTTATTACAGATGGAGACTGAAGAGTTTCCAAGAAAATAAGGGATTTATTGAGAAGTTGTTCTCAAATTCTGTTTTAGTATCTTTGTCAGTTTTGTAATATTCTGTAAACTGCTGTGCTTTACCTGATTCCTAAATGTTTGAGCTGTAGGTACCTGGGGTGACAGTATGGGAAAAAATGAAGTGAACCAAAACCAGATGTGCTTTTAGAGACAGTCTGACAATGTTTCTTGCATACTATATGCTAGTACAGGATAACAGTAACTTTTGTAACTGGTTGTTACATGCTTATCATAGCTTCTGAAAGGCTAGGAGCCCACTCCGAAGTTCTTCCTTCCCTAGAGGACAATGTAAATGATTACAGAACCAATTTCTCTTTGTATCAGATTACTTGGACAGAAAATTTCTAGGTATGTTCATTTATTAAAATTATTTTCTTTTTCAGACAAAGAATTTTTTTGCATTGCGTGTCATTGATCCATATGCAAATGGCTTCTAGTTTTCGAATTAGGTATTTTGTGAAGGGTTTGCACGTGTATGAGGAGCTGTGTCTCTCGGAAGATGAAGTGGCTGTATGCTGTGCTGGGGTCTTGTGTGAGGTAGGCTTGCTGCGTGCACTGCGCTCTCCAGATGAACTTCAGGTAGCAAATAATTATGAACTGTTAGGAATGAGAACATTCTATGTAAGCTACTGTGGAGAGTCATTCATTCAATTGAAGGATGACCCTCTTAGAGACTTGCATAAGTAATCCAGGTCAGTAAATCCTGTTCATATTGATACCTGAAATCTCTTTGGTTTTCTATTGTGTTCTCCTTTTTATAAGTATTCCAAGGAAGTTCACTATGTTTTCATTGGTTATGTGGATGATTCGAGACGTTAATGAGAGCACTGTTACTCGTTACAACAATGCTGAAACACTAGATAGTATTAACTGTGTTCAAGAAAAGATTGAATTCAGTTTTTAATTTGTAGTGTAACTTGAAATTGAAGGTACTTCATGGGGAAAGAAGTCCTCTTGGTCTTTCTGATACTGCACCAAGAAAAAGAGAAGTCAATATGTTGAATAAAAAAATGAAAGGGAATTGGGGAAGAGGATTATATTGTCTCAGCCTTGATCTCACAATGAAATGGAAAAGACAGTCTTGTTTTCTACAAGCTTTTTAGGAATACATGGAAATGCAGTCATTGCCATTAATATGATGTATTCTAGTTATGCTGGGTGCAGGAATGTGCCTGAAGGCTTGCATAAAGGGTTTAGAACCTTGGCACTAAGTCATAATGCTGAAGTTTGAGAGAAGTGGCAAAGATAACAGTAAATAGGAATTACTTTTCCCTTGTTGAGATATTTAAGATCAATTATTAAATAACTCAATAAAAATTTCACAGTTGCTTTAAGGTATTCTAATTAGTAGATTTGTTTCAGTGTACTGTCCTGTTGTGCTGGGACACAATTTTTTTGACAGCTTGTGATTGACTATAATAATAACACAAACATCTGAAACTGTTTCTGATGTGCAAAAAAATGAACAACCAACTAATTTGATGTTATAAGAAATATGGCATCAATGTGAGTTCACAGCTTATTTCAGATTTCTGCTGATTTTGAGAAGTCCTTCTGAAATTTTGCTCTACTCATATTTTGGACTTTCTAGACTTTTCTAGACTTTATTTCTAGACTTATTTTCATCAGTTAATGCATTAATCTTGACATGTTTTGTACGCTAACATGATCTTACATACTTTTTTGTTCCTTTTTTTATCCTTTATGAAGAACTGTTAGTACTGCTTCTTAGAGCTAGTAAAGCTGCAATAGTAATGTGTCTATAAGAGAATGGATATTGTTTGACAAAGGTTTAACTAGCGATATTGTAGACATTAGCTGGTAACTCACAGATATAGCAAATAGCTTTAAGAATTTGCTATGAGATGAACTACTGTATAAATACTTGATTGCAGCTTAGTAGTCTGATGCATTGAAACGTTTCATTTAAACAAAAAGTCAATCATTGCTGCATAGAAAGATGAGTAAACCATTTATTAGTACTTAATGTACATATCTGATGTGTGCACTGGTTAAACCCAGTAGCCAGCTGAGCCCTACAAACTCACTTATTCACTTCTCAGTGAGTTGTGGAGGAGGATGGGCAGGGTAGAAAATTGAAAGCTAATGACCTGAGATAGAGATAGTTTAGGCAGAGCAGAATCTGTGTATGCAAGCAGTGCAAACTAAGGTGTTCATTGAATATTTCTCATTAGCAGGCATATGTTCAATCACTTCCAGAAAATCAGGGTTTTATCATGTGGAATCTTTACCTGGGAAGACAAATACTACAATTCATTCTTTCTCCTAGTTTTTATAACTGAACATGCTGTCTCAAGGCATGGGTTATTGTTTTGGTCTGCGCCTGGGTCTGGTGTCCTGGGTCTGTTGTCCTTGCTGTTCCCCTTCCTCTCAGCTGCTTGTGCACCTCAGCCTGAGCTGAAGGGACAGCATGAGAAAGAGAGGCCTTGACATTCTGCAAGTGCTGGTCAGCAATAGCGAAGACATTCTACGTTCTCATAACTGTTTGCATCATGGATCCAAAACAGCACTCTGAAGAAAATAAACTATATTCCTGAAAAGAATAATTACAACCTTCTGCTATCCTGTTGTTCAGAAAGTAAATTTAGCTGGAGATTTGCAAGATCTCTATTTTTTCCCTACTGTTTTATGTTTACTTAACTTCATTCTTTTGTATAAAAGGTGAGATTTTAGTAAGTCACCTTAGAGGATTTTCACTTTTAAAACTCGCTAGTTTTAGTGCTCCTCATTTTGTCCTTAATTACTTTTTAGACTAACATACAGTCTTCTTTTTATTCTGCAAGTCAGCCCTTTTACTGGTACTTCTGATGAGTTGGTATTGCACCAAGCTATCTTACCTCAAGCGATCTCTGCTGCGTGTCTGTCTGTAAGAAAACATTAGTGCTTTGAAGTCCTGAAAACTGTGTATCCAGCTTCTTTTCTTGTTATCCCTCTCTTAAAGTATTTTATGTCGAGTGTTTTCATAGTTGGAAAAAAAAATTACCTACGCAAGTTAAACACTAAAAAGTGAACAGGTGAATACACTGGGAACCAAGAGCTGAAGTTTGTATTCTGTGATGAAAGTAGAAATAAATTAGTACAAGGGGGATTGTTTTAATTTTGCCTACCTTCTCCTCTCCCCTTCTCTTCTTCCCCCCATGCAACAGTCATGTGTTGACTGCTTTCAGTGGTAGTGGTCTGGTGGAGTCTTTGGTAGAACAATATGTTCTTGGCACTACTTTCAGACCAGTAATCAATGATAAGTATCTTGCAATTAAAGAGACAAGAAGTGTTCTTTTTTTCCTTCCTCTCCAGAAGTGGTTGGTGATCAATGGTAACTGTGGGGAGTTCATAACGTGGGGAAAAAGATGGTCAGTTCTGGAAACTCCTTTCTATGACTAAAATGATAAGTCCAAATCATTATTCTATTGTAAGTTTTCCGAACAGTAAAATGTAAGAAAGGAAGCGAAAACAATATCCAAGTAGTTGGCAGTGGGTAGACTATACTTACACAGACCACTCTCGTGTAAAAGAGTGCTAACTGTAATTGAATTGGAATTGATTATTATATTAAGGCTCAACTGCACTTCAAACTGTGGGCTGAAAAGCATTTTCATCCTTTTTCTCAGATTTTAAAGGCAACGTGTTCTTCCATGCCTCTGTAATCATGTGTTTTGTTTTTTCCTTCCTTTTCTCTCTCTCCTGGTACTCTTAATTTTTAAGAAAAAAATATTGTAATACCGGAGCTCATTTGTTAGGGAGGCTTGGTTTCTCCTTCACTGTCCTTCTCTGCTTTTGGAAATGTAGATGCAGATTTTAATGCAAATGAACACTTCAGTGGCTCTAGGGCCAATTCAATGCAAATGAAGCGCTTGGATTATCGGATGTGGAGAATTCAACAGTGTTTTTGATGCTTTATGAATTAATGCTTTATAAATTATACATCAAAGAAAATACATGCACTCAATTTATCAAACATTGTCTGAAGTTCACTTAAGCTCCTTGTAAGCTGAGTTTACATCGTAAGACAGATGTGTTTGCCTGACAACCTTACTTTCTCGACAGTTCAGAGCTTATTGAAATATTACATAGCCTCCTCCCGGCCTGTGTACCAGATTTCCTCTTGTTTTTGGAAACCCAAATGCATGGCACTGGTGCATTTCAACTATTTACTATTTCAATTGTTAGCTGGGACTCAGCCAACATACACGTGGTCTGATGTTTGTACCATAGTGTGTATGAATGTGTGTAGGTGACGTCAGGATGGATGTACCCAATATAGTACCTGGTAACTAAATAGTTACTAATGGTGCTTTTTCTTTAGTTCTTCTCCTTCTATTTTCCATCCCCTTTTCTAAGACTTAGGGGAAAAAGTAGTATGTTTTACTTCATGATACAAGATAGGTACGGTTGAATTGTTTTTCATGAGAATCTTTTGATTTTCTTAAAATAGCCTTGAAAGTCTTCAGGATTGATAAGGGATATTAAGGCTTTGAAACACCTTCTTTCTATGGCTTGGATGGAAAAAAGATGGAGTTTTGCCTTCAACCTTCCACTTCTGCTTTCCAATCAATCCTTTCTTGAATATCAACAGTACCTGTTATGTATAGCATTATTGAAAGTTTTTACCTAAATGAGGAAAGAACATTTTAATTCAGATTCAGTTAACTAGCTGAAGAACTCAAGTTTACTATACACCCAGCAGAAGCCATCACATTTGATTTCCACTGTTCTTAGAATGACGTTGACTCATCAAAGAGAAAGCTGTGTTAGTTTATTTTACAATGCTAGAAGTACATTAGTTCTTAATTTTTCAATTTTTGAATTAGCACAGCTGGCCTCACTATGTGAACTTAGGGTCATTTCCATTTTTTTTGTAGCCAATGGCATAAAGCTGGCCAAGGGGAAGTTCATTTTGGGATTAAGAGGAAGCTCGTCATGAAAGGGGTTGATTTGGCCCTCAAATGGTTCCATAGAGCAGTAGTTGAAGCACCAAGCTGACAGTGTTCAAGAAGTATTTGGATGCTTTCAGACATAGGGTTTAAATTTTGGGTGGTCCTGGGCAGAGTGGGGAGTTGGACTTGATTTTTCTGAATTTTTTTCCAACTCTGGATGTTCTGTGCTTCTATTCTGCGTTGTTTTTGTGCTGCTTTCTCAGTTCGGAAATGAAAACTAAAGGATTATTTGTTTAATTTGTATTAAAATGAGTTCATATAATCAGTACAACTGCAGTAGGGAAGATATAGATTCCAAGGAGAAAATTCAATAGTTTGGACACCTGGAAGATGAAGTTTTAACTGCTTTCAAACAATCGCTGTTTTTTGAAATTGAAAAGTAATTTGAAAACACAAAGAATAACAAAACAACCACTGTTGCACTTGATGTCAGCCTGTCCACTAAAGAAAATTGACGCTTTTTGGCCCATCATGTTAAGTGTGTGATATGGCAGGGAGAACTGGGAAAGTAACAAGAAGCTTGAATTGATTTGTAAACTTGTTGATGGCCTTGGTTTTCTTATCCACAGGGAATGTAGAATCATACTGATGCATCTTTTGTCACAATAATAATTCTTAAAATGAAGAAAATTAACATTTATATCCCATAATTAGCTTTCCTAGCAGTCAATATAGTTCTTGTATTAGGGGAATGTGTTGATGTCCCAGCTAAATGTATGTATGTGCAGCAGTCTTTTCCAATTTGAATTATTCTGTGTTTCTATGAAGCAAGACTTTTACTTGACAAATCAGTTACAAGTCAAAAACTTACTGTACACTATCTCTTACTGTTCTTCACTACTTGCCTTTTTTTCCTATTTTTACTATCTCCCAGAAATGGAAACAGAAGCATCTATCAGAATCATCTGAACTTCTTAATTTCACTGGAATTTTGAGCAGCTGGTTGCTGCTCTATGTGCTGAATTGCCTCTGTACCTCATCCTGTTAGTAGACCCAAACTCATAGCATGTCTGCATACACAAGATCATGTTGTTTTCCTTACAAATAGTCCTAATCCAACTGCATTGATGCACCATTAGTATCTGCTCTTTAGACTGTTTCAATTACAGCTGAGTGTAATTGAACCAAGACCCTGTGCAGGAAAACATGCTCTTGAGAAAGGAGAGTTCAGCTTCAGCTAACACTTCATGGGATAAAATAAAATACTGAAGCCTATTTCTTCACTCCATAAATCATAACATGTACGTACCAGTGCACTGACTGCATTTTTCATGCTTTTCTCTTAGAAGATACTCTGAAATAGTTTGAGATCACTCTCAGATTTTCTCTAATGTTCTATTTCAGGACTCTAGGAAACTACTGGAAAGCTTACCAGTAATTTCAATTGCTTAAATATAATAAGACAGAAAAGTAATAATTTCTCTGTTAATTAAATGTGAATGAAAGTTCCAACAATGTTAATTCAGTAATGTTTGGTATTTAAAGGTCTGTTCTAGAAATCGTGTGCTACTGACAACTGCCAATTTTTATTTTTTTGTATGGACTTGTTATACAAGTTGTGAAATTTATGCTGGTGAGAATTTTTGTTAGTCTGAAACACATTTTTTATTTTTACTTTTTTTTACTAAAAGCAGAAGAGGAGAGATAGGGAGCAAGGGATTAGCCTGCATACAAAAATTGAAATTAGAGAAGGAAGCTTTTAGAATTCATTCTGAGATGGCTGCACTTCAGTCATTTCAGATTTGTAGTAATGTGTTTTAGCATGAGGGTGGAGCTGAGTGGCTGTGCTAAGTCTCTTAGGCAGAGACACAGCATCCTCAGATCTCTTGGTAGGATTTGAACAGATGAGTCGTTGCATTTTTATTTTTAACTTACTTCTTCCTTTCTTACTAAGAAATGAATAATATCTTAGCTTTGAAGTATTTTCTTTATTTTATTTTTAACAGCTAATGTAAAATTTAAAACTTATCATGAACTTTTGATCTGAAACTTTCTAAGGAAAGTAATTTTACTTTTGGTGTGTCTTTTTATTTTAGCTTTCTTGTTTTTTTTGCTTTTCTCTCCCCCACCCCATTTTTTTTAAATTGTATTTTATTTTAGAATGAATTAAGTATTTAACTTAAAGGGGGAGGTGGGGAGACTTTCTTTCATTTTATACCTTTTTTTAACTCTTTTAACTAAAAGATGAGTAGTTATTTTGTTCTTCTATCTGTCCTGGTATTGATCCTAGTACAAGAGAGCAAGATTTAGATGAGTTTTTGTCTGGTTTCTGTGGATGTTTGAATAAAGACTGTGCATCTTAGAAGAATGTCTATAAGTGAAGGATACTCTTAAGCAGTGCACTTTCTATCCTACTCAAGATTTTTTTAAGGCTAAAATTAAATATTTATTAAGTTGAGGAAAACAGTAAAAACCAACTGCAATGTAGTTTTCAGGGAAACTCACTTAGCAGTCTTGCTGCAAAAAATGTAACAGTATGACCAGAAAAAATGACACACTTCTCTTTATTGCAACAGTAGATGAGCAATTGCTTACATGTGTTTCCAGTTTGCAAACGAGATCAGTCAATTATCAGTGGCAGTTGAAGAGATTCTAAATACTGATTTGCCCCTGAACTTGGTAATTGAGATAAAGGTGTACAGATGTAGAATTGAAGTGAAATTAACACGGAAAAACGTAAAAACCCATAGTGCTTGCTTCATGCAGCCATATATCTGTACCTACAACACATGCAATCCCATTTAGATGTGTCTATATAGCTGTAGTAGCAAACAAGTCCAAGTGAAGTCATGGGAAATGACAGTTCCCGTTTCTGATATGTAATGTATGTCACATGTTCAGAAGTCCACCTGATAGTCAGTAGTCACTTAGTGGGGCAGTGAAAATACTGGTGCAGAGTAAAGCAGAGAAGCTCTTTTTGTGGTAGTAAAATAAAGATGAACTAAGGAATTTGTTGAAAGCTTCCAGTGCATCTTCAGTGTAAGGAAGAACTTTAAAATATCAAAATAGTGTAGTGATGTATCTGGTGTGCGAATTTAAATATGAAATCAGACAAAAGAAATTCCACCCTTGTCTTTACCTTGTCTTTATAGTCTTCATTTATGCTAAAGCAGACTGGCAAGAGGGATAGTCTGTTTCTTAACCAGTTGATAAGCAATAGATCAGAGACTTAAGCAGAATTGCCTAGTGGTTTGATGTGCTCTTCCCTAGCTGCATCACTGGCTAGGATTCTGAAAGCTGGTACTAGCAGTTCTGCTGCACACATGCTCTGCATCCTCTGGCAAACTGCCACATCTTTCTGGGCTTATGGTCTGTTATTAATTTCAACTCAGTTCTGAGAACTCAGTTCTGAGAATAGAGGCTGGTTATTGCTTATCTATCAAGACAGCATTACCATTGTAGTGCTTCCTAATTCCACTTGGGGCTTACAATGATTCAGGTGTTGGTCAAACTGCAGTAGTAAGCAAGCTGTATCATGGCAAGATTTCTAGCTAGGAGGGCAATGGTTCGTGTTCTTAATAAAGAAAGAAAAGTATAGGTCTTGGAATCAAGATAATTAATCTAATTTAGCTGTACAGAATTTTGTATTGCAGTACATTTGAATCTTGTTAGGCTACTCCTCCATCTGTCCAGACATGGTACACGTCTGTAGTTCCTGTTCCTAAAACAAGAATGTGAGCACTGTTGGCATATTGTCTGAGTATTTATATAGGGGAATGTGCTTAATGGCATGCAACAGAGAAATAAGCAATAATTTCACGCTATTGGGTATAAAGAACTCGTGTAGTGAATGCAGGTCAGGACTGTCAAAAATTAGTGTCAGCCATCATTACTGCTGTGGTTTTGAAAACCATAGTGCAATCTGAGATACATAGAAGTTCTGAGCTTGAACAAGTTTAGGAATTCTAATTTGACATTAGATTTTCTATTCACCAATATGCACCATGGATAGCCATGTACAGTCCAGATGTTTTCTGGATAAATTTGATTGTACTGTGACTGTATTATTTTAGACAGTGTATTGTGCCTGACAAATGGACGTTGTGGACCTTGAACCAGAAGTGATTTTCCTTAGCTCCAAAGTTTTTCTTCTCTTAGCTCATTATGTACATCCAGAGGGGGGGAAATGCATCCATTATTTTATGTACTGCTTTCACTAGTGGTTTTTTCAAATCTTAAATACATTTTAAGTCCCAGTAGAGTGGTTTTTTAATATTCTTTTTGAAGCTTGAATATATTTTTTCCTCTTTCATTTTTTTCCTTATCCATCCGATAGTTCTGGCTTCCCTGCTTTCTGCTTTTTTGGAGCTGGAATAATTTTCATATATTTCCTTTACAATCTTTTGTTAATACTTTATTGTGTGTTCATTTCATAGACAAAAATAATACTGTTAAATGAGCTTTGAATGCAGGACCTGCTATCTAACCACTTCAGGAACAACAGTGTTCATTGGGCCCTAGAGTACAAAAAAGAGATCTTAAGGTCTAGAGTCTTTTCTTTTACTTTCATGAAACTGTGGTACTGTGTAGTGGAAAGCACAAGCTGTTACAGCTTTATACACATGCATGTGCACTTAAACATACACATATGATGTATATTTAGCATTCCTTTAATAAAACACTGAATGTAACACAGTTGCAAAGAATTAGATGCTCTTATAAACAATTTTATTTTAAGCTACGTCTTGTGCTGTGATGCTGCAGACCAGCTACAACGTAATCAGCTTGGTAATGGAAGAAAGTCATCTCTTACAATGATCCTAGAGCCCTTTGTTAATGTCAAGGATAATTTGGGCTGACTGATTTGATTGCTGCTCTTTTCCGGCAAGAGGTCTCAATAAATGAAAATGCTTGCCTGGATAATTTAGGCTTATATGATTGCCAGCAAGCTAATGATGCAAACACAGCTGAAATAAAAATTCCACTTTATATTGGAGGTTTAAAAAAAAAAGTGTGGGGGGGTGGAGGAACCACTTAAACACCTGCTGTATGAGCTCTGTCAGAACAGGGAAGAGCTATTTGCCGGTCTCAGGATTGAAAGTGGCTTGTGCATATTATGAGAACTGTTTCAGCCAGACTAGAACAGTCCTTTGTGTGGTTGCAGATAGGTTATTGACAGGTTATCTATTTTGTATAATCATGGAATCCTTACAGTTGGAAGGGATAATTAAAGGTCATCTAGTCCAACTCCTCTGCATTGAACAAAGACACCACAACATCAGGTTGCCCAGGGCCTGATCCAGCCTTGCCTTGATAGTCTCTAGGGATGGGGCATCAACCAAACCTCTGGGCAATCCACTTCTATTTCCTTTTACTTCTTACTTTTGCCTGTTAGAAAGTGCAGGTTTTAAGTTAAGGGTTTCTGGGCGAAAAGACAGCATTAAGGTCCACAAATATTTACATAGAATTTCATGTTGTAACAGTGTTTTGTTGTGGATTAAAGCCCCAACTTCATTAACAAGATTTAAGTATGAAGTGCAGTGATTTGCTCAAACATTTTTTTTTTCTGTGCCTTGTTTATAAGAAGTGGTTATGATGCATGCTTTGACTCTGTATTGTATGCAGTGCTGACCAGGAGAAACTAGGGAAAAAGTATATCAAGAAACAGCTAAGTCTGTTCCTCAGCTGCATTATTTAATCAAGAAGCATTGCAGGCTTGGGTAGAAGAAACCCAAATTGTGTTATTATACTTGTCTTAGAATGCTTTAGAGGCACATTCGTCACTGAACTCTAGGCCAACCTGTTCTTTACTACTTGCCTTTTTTTTTCCTATTTTTACATTCTTCCATAAGTTTGTCAGAACCTGCCAACCATAAGAAAGCTTTCCAATTACTAGGGTTCAAAGCAGAATCATTTATAGCAAATTCTTTGCACAAATTACTTCAAAGCTGTCTTCAAGTGTTCTTCACTTCTCCAGGAGTCTCTAATTGAAGACTTGCGACTTTGGGGAAGAAGTTCTCTCATTATGAACAAAAATCTTATATAATTAGGATTTAGGCCAGTGAGAGGTGTGTCATCTAGTGGCTATGTTATTAAATAATGTAGTTCTGTCTTTACCTAATTAAGTGAATTCAGAATGGCAACCTTCTGAGCTGATTAGTCCATGTCATTTGTCCTCTTCACTGTCATTCATTTTTATCTAATAGAGCTTCTAGTTATGTTCAGAGCCTACCATCTTGTTTATCCTTATTTTTATGTCCCTAAGAGAGCTTGTATAAAGGCTTAATTCAATTCTTAATGGAATTTAAAGGAATAGCTTCAAAATAAAATAAAAACAGCATGCATGTGGGTGATTTATGCACGTGTGTGCTAGACGCTGTTTAGGTTGACATAAAGTATCTCTTTATGTGATGATACTGTATTATTTATGCATAATTTTCCACAGAGTAGAACATGTCTGCTTTATTGGTTACTTTTGTAATGACGTGAGGGATTTAGGACTGAGGATTTTCTCAGAGAAAAGGGAAATTACCTATGTCCTTATGAGTTGGTAGTATTCTTAGTTCTTTATCTTTGACTATTAAATTAAAACATTTCAAAAAACATAGAGCCAAAAGCCCAGTCTCACAGATAATAATCACAATGAGAAGAACTACAGTAAATAATACATTCAGTAGTTACACTGGTAAAGATGGTACTGTAAGTCAGCATTAATCATTTGTGGAAGTTCATAAACAAATGGGTCAAGGTGATGTGGTTGATATGGGTAACAGCGCTATTACTAAATAAAATGGGCCTGTCCAGGAGACTGGCAATTCAGTTTATTTCCTTGGAAATAAATCTTCTTAGCCACCAGAAATGGCTTTCTACTTACAAGTGTGCCACTTAAAATGTAAAGAATGATGAATGGAGATGCCGGGTATTATATGTACTAGAGAATGTATTGCTGTTGTATAGGTGTGTGAGAAACAAGCAGAGAACTGACAAAATTGCATGAAGTACTGAAGGAGTCAAAACAAAAACTGAAGAATAAATACAGAAGGAGTTATAGGAAGATCAGGCAATAAATTAGCAGATAGTACTCAGTATTAGAAAGCGCTATCTGACCTACACTGTCCTACGGGGGGTTTATTACTCATTTGAACATTTTCAGCTACAAGCGTATCTTCAGGCTGAACTTAAGACAAATCTTTATTCTCTACAATCAGAATATAAATCTGATGTCTGCTCTTGGTTTTCATCACAAATTTAATAGCTGCCTTGCACCCAAAATATGGTCGTATAGATTTTACCTTAAAGGTGCAAACTGTAGTATAGAGCTGTTTTTTTGTTTGTTTGTTTCAGGAATGACACCATCTGTATTTAAGAGTGTTAATACCGTCTGAAAAATGTAGATTATCAGTTGGCAACCAGGATCCCCATGAAGGAATTAATTTCTTTGAATGAACAATTTGGATGAGACAGCCTCTGTGCAATAACAGAATTGGCCCAGCTCCTACACCATTTGCTTTTCCATTGAGATTGCATGTTTAGATAGATGTGAAAACATTGTGATCTGTACTGAAGAATGAAGTTGTTCTCAGAAGCATGGGTATTTTTTAATTGGATCAACTGATTTAATAGAAATTATAGTTCCTTAAAAACCTCACCTTGTTTGACACACAATCTGTGGACAGCTCTGACACAAAATGCAACAGCTTAATCAAGCCATATCGTGACTATGCTGATTAGTGGCAAGTCAAAAACTGGGATTTCTGAGCAGCAGGGTTGAATCAGATTGTGTGTAAGCATAACTGCATGGAGGGCAATGGAGCAAGAGCGAGACCATCTTCTCCCAAATGCCTGGTTGCCTTGGAATTAGGGAAGATCCAAGCCAACTTTGTGAGCACGAAGCCATTTTGAATGGACTGTGTGCTGCCAGAATTTTTGTGCTGGTTAAGTGGAGACAGCCTTATGTGTATTTCATCATTATATTTCAGCTTTACTGAAGTTGTTTGAGTTTTTGCAACAGCTAGTCCTGGGAATCTCACAATTTCATTTCTCCAAAGCAGTCTGCTGGATGCTGCTTCACGCCTGATTGCCTTGAAGACCTGAGGTTCATGCTGAAGCTTTCCTAGCTCCAAACTACTTTGGCTTAAGGATGAAGCTCTTGTCTTTGTCTGGCAAGGTAACTTATTTTGAGGAAACCTGTGGACATTAAGAAATTTTTGCTGATCTCAAAAAAGTCAACACTTTTTGTCCTCCCATTAAATTTCCAAATTCACATCAGATTCACCTTCACATCAGCTGTCTAGAATCAGGTTCAGAATTTACTTAAATTTGCTCACACTGTTTTAAGACAGGTGGTAAAAATGAATTGCTGTAAGGGAGATTCTGGTATGAGAACGTAATTACCCAACCTGGATTTTAGCCAGGACATTAGAGTTAACAGCTCCACTTCTATGGAAAATGCTGTGGGATTTTTGAAGGCAATTTGATTTTACCTCTTATTACAAATATTGCCGGCTTTTATGTGTTATTTAAAGCTTGTTTTTGAGCATAAGGAGTGTTTGTTGGGGAGTTCAAGACTAGGAGATAGCACATTAAAAACATGGTAGTTGTGCAATTGAAGTTTATGAGTGAAGCTGATTTTTTTTTTTGAACCTCAACTGTAACTTAAACTTTTTATGAAGTGTGCTTTGTGGCTTGTTGTATATTATGGAGCAAATGCTTCAGAATTTCAATATAGAATAATTAATTAAATTACTGTAAATTCATGTGGGATGGTATATGTATATTTCAACCAAACATATTAAATATGCGTTAATATATGAGAATATATGTGAAGCTGTTTGCTATACTACTAATGTAGCCAACAACTTTTTTTTCTGAAATCTGCTTCTTGGTTGCTGTGATAGTGTTTTTTTTGAGTGCACTTATTTTTATTAACTGACCTCCACACGACCCAACGTGGGTTCTTTACCCAGTAGTTCCATGGTACTGTAATAATACATTCAGAACTTAAATTTTTGCAGGCAAGTGATATTTGCCTAGTCTCAGCTTATGGCACAGAATGTTAATGAACAACTGATGCTTGAAAGGTCACAAACAGAATGATTAAATCTAGCTTTCATATTTTATTTTATTTACTATTCTGTTGAAATTATTTTTTTTCTGATTGCAGAATTTGCTGTTTGATGGTACATACTATGGTATTCCATAAACTCTATTCATTTGTAAATACTGATGATACTTAAGCTTTTGTAATGCTTTCCATCGATAAACACATCAGTGAGCATTTTAGTCATTACTTAACTCTGCTTCTCACTTCGGTTCTGTGTTATTTAAGCTTGCTTTTGCAGACAGGTAGAATGCCATACGGATGAATCTATTTCTTCTGTTAAAACAAATTTCTGAGGCATTTATACTGAGTGTATTCTATGCTTATAAGGCAGCAGAACATCCAATTACTTTTATTCTCTGTGGCAGATCTAAGGTTGAAGAGTGTCTGCCGTGAAGAATGGTAGTCAGCAAGTCTTTACATTTGGGGAATGAAGTTGTAGTCTTCATCTTCAGAAGTTCCAGATTTATTCATAGCTAGCATATTCCAAGTATCAACTTAAATGTTAACGCAAGATTGAATGTGGCAATTATATATATATATTTTTTTCACTTGGGGACAGAAACATTGATTTTGAACAAATTTTTTATTTGTTATTTTTAAAGACTGCAATTTTATGTGATTTAAGCCAATATCAACGATGAATGGATGGAAATAGTTCTATTTAAATACATTAAACTGAAATGCAACTTCTACTCTGAACATTTTGAAATCTACTAAAGCATCCAGGATATTTTCCTCAAAGAGAGAAGTGTAAGAACTTAATCTAACTGGTTGTTTTTCTCTTCATTGACCGCACGGCTCTTCATTCATTCATTTGCAGTAAGACACCATCCTTCATTATGCTTCTTTGGGAAGTCTTTAGTGTCTTTTTTGAGTAGTGTTCTTCCTTTCTGTTATAAGTTTAATATTGAATATAAATCTGACTTGTTTTACAAGTACCCAAGTAGGAGTCACATCTTCTGGTAATGCTATGTCACTTTGGGTAATCCTCAGGAATGTTTCTTTTTGACCAAAGGGGAGGAAAGCTTGGTCCAGTTTTTTTCTTTACTCTGATTGTTTAACCTGAAGCATATCTTGTCACAGCCAGCCATTTCTTTTACATGTGGGAAGCATGTTGCTTTCTTAATTTAGAAGTACAGTTAACATTTTAATGAGTAAAAAAGTTTCATCACAAATTGGGAAGAGCATTTGAAAGCCTTTATCAATTATCTGAGGAGATGGGTGGAATTGTATGAGTTAGCGTAATGTTTTACTTACAGATCATTCCAAGTATTTTCTACTTTTACGTATTTTCATTCTCTTGATATCATTTGAACCATCCAGGCAAAGCCTCCTTTTTTTTTCCCAAGATTTTTGATTTAAACTTCGTCTGTTTTGCTTTCACTGGTAGCATGTATTAGAAATCCAAGAACCTTTCAAGTAAGCAAACTGGTGAAAACTATCCCTTTATTCGTGTTTGCCATGGGTTTTGACTACGTTTTAAAGAAAAACTTACTTTTCTTATGGCAGTTTATTTTATGTACATTGATTTATATACTCAGCTGTATCTGCTACTTGAGTGGAATGTTGGCGGAGTTACTTAATAACTTACATGTGTTTTTTCTTCCTTTTTCACTGTAACTGAACTGCAAGCAATTATATCTTTCCTGAGCTTCCCATCTGCATTTGACCTTTGGCTGTGAGTTGTGCTGTCAGAGAACCTGTACAGATAACCTCAGTGCTAGCTGGTTGAAGGAACAGTGGTACTGTGCTTGCCCTATTATGAAAATGGAAAACTTTTTACAAACAACAAGCATACAGAAAGGGGGAAAAAAAAGAGAAAATGATGCATTAACTTTTTTGCTTTAGAAAGTGACTGATTAGGAGAAGAATTTATTTATTTGTGGCATTAGGGAGTTTGAGACTGAATTGTTAATTCTAAGCAGAAATCACTGAGGGGCAAACTACTCTGGTTTAGTTCTCTGACGAGTGCATTTACTCCAGAAAGGCATTGTGGCCGTTTGTCTACCAAATTGTATTGATGTATTTCTCCTCAGAGGCATTCTCTTCCTAATTTAAATTCAAATAGGTCAGTTAAGCTGAGGTTTGACGTATGTCAATGCTTGAATTTTATTTTGCACAAGGTCACAAGTATTGACAACACAAAAATGAGTTGGGAACAGGAATGTCTGGGGGTTTTAGGGAGTGTTGTCCTTCATGGCAATACCAACTTGATGTAATATTGTGTCCCAGATTTGGCTTTAATTTTCTGGAGGATATGCTGTAAATGCTAAACATAAATTACCGAAGTGTTATAAGTGACCATCTATTCTATGTTAACAGCAAAATTGACCATAAAACAGAGGAAATTAAGTTAAGACAGCTTTCCATCATTCTTAAAAGAACCTTGATAGTCAGCTATTGTGCTAGGGAGGGGCCCCTGAAGTATTTTTCTGTGCTCTTCCCCCAGTATTTTAATGGGAAAGTTGGAAGTGATGTAATTCCTTTACTGGGAGAAAAGAAACATATGGGGGAACTTAAAAAGCTGAAGACAAACCCCCTCAGCTTTCACTATTTCGACATCGTGGGGAGTTTTAAAAGTTTAAGCTTCAAAAAAGGATTAGGGCGTGAAGTAAAATGCACAGGAACCACATCAGCAAGTTTCTACAGATAAATGTGATAAGAGAGAGATCAATTCCTGCCTTTTAATTATTGAGCAACAACTGTCACAGTGGATAAGGCCTCAGTGCACCATCCAAAAACTCCTCATTAAATTCTCCCCTTCAGTGTTGTGAGCAACATACACAAGCACCTTGGAGGTGGAACACACAGAAGCTTTCTGCTGATCTCTGATGTTTTGCAGCAGAGCTGCTGAAATCTGGTAGTAATTTAAAACTGTGGCACGGAGCGTTGAACACCTCTGTACTTTATTAACAACTCTTTTCTGTTGTTCTGGGTGACACTGAACAGCTCAGCTACCCATCAGATTGCATAATGGTCTAGGAGAATTTTCGGCTTTTCATTTTAAAACGAGACTAAAAATGCTCAGTGTTTGACCTAACTTTGCAGAAGTAAATGATAAAGTAAGTTGGTCATAGGAATGCAATAGAGGGGCTTAGAAAAATCAGTTCTGTGCATAGTTGAGTCCTTGGGCCTCAAGATCATCTGAAGTTCCAGATGCTTGGAGAACTGTGAATGTCTTGAGGAAATAGAAAACTGAGCACATAGTTTTGAAGATGTGAATCTATCAAAAAGCTGATTTGTCTTACGACTTGGCTTGTTGTGAGACTGAGCTGAGAGGTTCCTGTCATTGCTGAGAGTGCTGACCCCGTTGTGCTGCAGTGTACAGCCTCTTGGTAGAACTGAATCAGATGCTTATTTGGCTCAGCTGCAAGTTAAATCACTGTAATGTTTTTTTTAAGTTCAAATCTGTCATAACGCCACCTACATTCATATAATCATTCAGTAAGAAGTAGTCTACATGTTGGTATATAGACGCTTCCTTTGGGCAACATGTGTTCAAAATATTTAAAAAGCCCTGCAGATTTTTGGGGGGATGCAGTGGTCTTGAGCTGCATCTGGTTTTAATTCAACAGCTGCACTGTCAGACTGCAAAACATTGCAACTACTTGAAAATGGACGTGCATTTAAAAACAACAACTGAATGGGTTTTTCAGTTCATACTTAAGCTTTAGAGCTGTGCAGAAGAAAAGTAAATCACAACTTCAGTAATACACATCTAATTGCCAAGTATTTGAATGGGCACAGAAGTGACAAAACACATTGGTAAGTCAGTAAATGATAAATGATCACGGTTACTGAAGGAAAGGCAGGGAATTTCCTCTAAAAGCTCAGGCTTGAATGGAGAGAACTGCAGTGAATGTTTTAAATAGTACTTAACAAAAGGGATGGAAAAATATTCTGAGGTTATTAGTTAGAATTTAACAAAAATACATTAGAATCCAGCCTTCACTTTCATCTCAATTTTTCAGTCTTTTAGCTCTAATGAGATTGCATGCTTAAATTGGCATAGCGGTTCAGAAATATGCTGCTTGGTTTTTTTTGTCATTAATAACAATCAATAAGTTAATAGCATAATTTTGTTAGGGTCCCTTGAAAATTCTGTACTTGAAGTAACTTTTTTTTTCCCCTTTAATTGTTTTAATGGGAAAGAGGGTTTCACTGTTGTTATTTGCAAAAAGCAAGTTTGCCAAAGTTGAGGAAGATAACTAAGCTGTCTAAAGAATTCATGAGTACAGGTATTCAAAAACAAATCTAGATTTTAAAAACAAAACCAAATCAAGTAAGGCTCTCCCCACACATCAGTGACAATCTGTCAGTAAGTTAAAGCAGGTTGGAGAAAGAAAGCTCCCTGGAAATTCTGGAGAATAAGTAATAACAAAGTCATCAATCAAAATTTCAGTGTCTACAGAAAAACTTTAACCACTTGAAGGAAGAAAACATTTGATTTGCTTTCTGTGATCCAAGTTGTAACAGGTAAATGTAAAACACTACATCTGTGTAGGTGGCTTTCTGTTCTGCCTTGATGTGTACCGATCAAGTGTTGTTAATTTCCTCCAATTCAGAGCTAAAAGGTGATAGATTAAGCTTTAGATGCTTGTCCCTTACCTTTAGTTGTGCCCAGATACAATGTGGCTTGTAACTGATATTGAATCACTTAAATAACAAAAAGGAAATGACCTCAAGTGATTCTTACACTGAGAAGGACAGATATGCTGCAGCATGGAGGAATCTGCATGTAATGAATTAAAACTCCGTTTTCCATCTCTCTCATTTTTCAAATCTAATATACTCTTTACAATACTTCAACTGTAGTACTTGTCTGGGGCTCTGTAGCAGGATCTGCTGGCCTTCAAGATTAGTCATGCTTTGTAATAGATGAATAAGGATGCTGGAAATTTTGCTTGCATTACCATCAAGTCCCTCTTTGTTTTTAGCCACTGTTGTTGGGAAGCCTCATTATTTTATGTTTAAGGCAGTTTATTTTAAATGATTATGTTTTAATCCACGTCTCTTTTATGTCAGCTTGAAGAATTCAAACTTTTTTCATATTTGGCACCATGAATGACTGCTTTATTGCTCTTACATTTATTATATTTGCATGTGATTAGTTTAAAACTGTAAATCTATACAATATCTTATCTAGAGCAGTATGTATTTAATTTTAGTCAATTATACTGCAGAGACTTAGACCCTGGTTTCTTGTTACAGACAGCCTTTCATAGGGAACTGAGATCCTGTTCATCCTTAAGAGAGAAATTAATGAATAAATGTAGAGAGGTTGTATTTCAGTCTGCTTTGCCGAGGTAATATGCAGAAGCAGTTAAATGCTAAAATGAGTATTAAATTGAAAATGTTTGAAAATTTTATATTTACC
This sequence comes from Perdix hodgsoniae, assembly GCA_035772895.1. Lineage (NCBI taxonomy): Eukaryota > Metazoa > Chordata > Aves > Galliformes > Phasianidae > Perdix > Perdix hodgsoniae. The sequence continues at coordinate 3,918,051 of JAPSGF010000053.1, forward strand.
TGTTAAAATCTTTACTGAGCAGACAATGCAGCATGAATGGCCTTTCTCAAATCCTCATCTGTGGTTATGGTCTTCAGAGGATTTCAATTGTTGTTGGTTTTAAAGGTGTGTTTTATCTAAAGTTTGAAACAGTAATTTGGACACCAGCTCACAGGATTCTGCAACTTATTTAGATTCCTATGTTGAAGAGAACTTCTGTCTGTAAAAATAGTTGTTAGAACTTAGTCTAATTTTCACTCTTCTAAGGAGTGCAGTATGATAACTGTCTTTGAAATTGTGGCATTGATTTCAGGAGATAAAAGGTGATGCTGTAAATTAAAAATTGGTGTATGTCTGTTAGAAGTACAGTAGTATGAAACAAATGTGATACAAGAGTCATTGGCCCTACAAATCAAAATATGAATTGATGTCAAAGTAAATTAAAATCAATGTAGGTGAGATGTGTTGTACCCAGTATCCCTAAAGCAGTGTTATTAGGAGAGGTACCAGGCAATTAATGGTTTAGTCTCTTCTAGGCTGAATAATCTTTGCCTGTAGAATGTTCTACTGACTCTCAGGCTTCAAGTTCAGTCAAGTGTAATACTTGATTGGGGTGGAAAGCATCATAATTTCATGATGCCTTTAAACTTCAGAAAGACAGAGCGGTCTGAAATGTGAGAAGGGCCTCACAAGTGAAAGTAAAAAGTCAAGAAGGCTTCATGGTGACTGAGAATAAGGAAGGTGAAGGGGAATAGTTAGAGATAGTTTATAAAAGCAAGAATGTAGAGCTTGATTGAAAATAAGAGATGGCAGATGCTGGGTCTGGGATGGTGAGAGGGATGAAGGCCATAAAGGTAAGGGTTTGAGAGCAGCCTAATGACACTTGTCAGGGAGGTGACTGGATATCCACATGGCAAGAAGAAACCGGTCTGGGGGTCAGAATCGGTACTGCCCTGAAAGGTCAGAAGTTTACAGCAAGAAAGGTCAGAAGCCTTTGCGAGGAGAACAACAAATCTTCATCCCATGACGTACACACAAGAGGGGAGGGTCTGCATGCTAATGAACTCTGGGAGTTGTAATGAATATGTATCCGAATTCTGGGAAAACTATTGATTATATGAGTTTGGCCTATATCTGTAGCACGATTTTTTCAGACGGTGTGCAAATTAGGCAGATCTGTCCCTCTTGCACTCGGTGTCTGAGCAGCACTGAATAAACCATATCTGCTTTGTTATCTTACTTGGGTTACAGAGTTTGATTCCGCACCTCACGGACAATGTGCCATGACGCTGTCTACCAGGTGAACTATTACAATGTGAAATGTTGTTGAGTAATGTTAACCCTCCTCCTTATGCCTGGTCACTTTTGATAACTTTGCGTTTATTTCTGTTTTAAACCCTGCAACAGCATCTGCTTTGTGTTAGTTCCAGTGCTTGTGTAGCTGCAAACTGACCTAAAGGAAAAAGGTTTAATGCAGATACCGGCTCAGGGATTACATATTCACAAAAATTCATGTGTTAATGAGATGGGAGTGAGAAGAACTACTTCTTTCAAAAAAGAAGAGAGGGTATTTCCTTTTTTTGGACCAGAGAACGGTAGGTGCGAGCTGGATAGCACCTTGTTTTGAATACGAAGGATAATGTATTTGGCATATGATACTGCCAATAAATACTTTTGTCTTTGCTCTTACTACTTTCCTTGGGCAAATAGTTTCAGTGATTTCGTTTTCCACGCTCAGCACCCAAATCCTTTTCCTAATCACTGTGCTGAGTAATTGTCCCACTTAGTACACTTTCTTTGTCTTTGTTGCTTGCTTCCAGGCAAATTATTTTGCAATTGTGTTTGCTGAAGTGCTTTTGCCATCTGTTAGAGCAATCACTTAAATGATTGAAGTTCTTTTAAAAGATGCTTGTGCTGTCATTTATTTTCAGTGCCTCAAATTCTTGTATCATCCACAAACCTTGGAAGCTTGTTCTTAATGTTGGGGGTATGTGTAATTTGTTGTGCTGAGCTTAAAAATCATTTGACTTGTTTTTTTTGTTTGTTTGTTGAGATGGAAATGATATGAGTAATCTAAAGTGGTAAATCTTTTCTGAGGAGTCTTTAGTCTGACACAGCAATGGGTGAAAATAAATAGTCGTTGTTCAGTTTTTCGTGTAACCTTTTTGTTTTTCAAGCTACTTTTCTTTATGCTTACATTCAGTCTTACAGATTACCAAAATCATAACAGTTAACTTAGAACTGACACAGGTTTTATGAACACTTTTTTCAGTGGTAGCTGTAAACCCTGTGGATTTATGCGTACATTATTTTCTGTATTAATACAGCTATTTAATCTCTTCAGGCCTGAGAGACTGAATTGCCCATTAGTAAGAGTATAGGATTATCTATAGATTAGGTTACTTCTGTACATTGGTCTGGATTAAGAGAAGCTTCACTGCATGCTTAACTGGCCTTTAAACATTGATGTTCCTTTTTCTTGTGATGCTGCAAAGACTGCTTGCACTTCTGTGTTTTGTGAAGAGTGTTGGGGGAAGAGTGTAATGAGGAAGGCAGTGCTCAGTGTTCTCATTGTTAGGAAAACTTCCTCAGCCTTGGCTCGAAAGTTTAGTTTGAGACATCACTAAATACAATGTCTGTTCACTTTGTATTCTAAGCATAGAAAAGGACTTACTGAGAACTTGAAATTCAGCAAGAGTCAGAGTTCTAGGCAGTCTGAATCTAAGATTAATTAGTGAAATGAGGGGCATAGCTATTTGTTATTTAAGCCACATGTGAACCTTATAGAATGGTTTTATTACTAGTGATTGAATGCTGTATTTATAGGGTGCTATCATCTATGTTATTAAGTGTATATAAATTCAAGTGTAGTTTTATACAAATATAAACCTGGAAATAATTGCATGACTAAGACACTAAGGACTAGAATGCTGTCCAGTGCTGTTTTATGCAGTTCATTATGGAATTGAGTTCAGCAAGTGTGGCCTTTCTAAAGCATGGAGGCTCAGGCATGTAACCTGCCAAAATGTAGCACACCTGTACATACCTGTGCTAGCTCACAGCTAGCCTGTGAGCAGCATGAAAAATACTGAAAGCACTGCCCTGCTCTTAAAGCCTGTTTTGCTTTTTGCGAAGGAATAATTAATACTATGAGCTCTTGAATGGGAGTCAGGAGCAACTTAGCTTCTGGGAAGACCACTTTGACCTGAGGCTGGAGGAACTACCCATGCAACACATTATAGAGTAAGAGGCAAAGTGTAAAACAAACCAACAACTAAAATGTGACTGAGAAATCGCATCTTGCTTATTAAACCCTGCAATTACTCTGTGCATGAAGTAGTTGTTGGTTGCAGTACACATGTATATACTGTTTTCGTGATCTAGATGGCTCTTAGGGAGAGGTGCACAGTTTCTTGATGTGAAATTAGAGCAATGCAAGGAGTTGAGATGAGGTACATTCAGATAAGCTGAAGAAAGCTTTCTTGCTCCTTTGACAAATGTATTTTTCAAGAACTGCATTACCATATGGCTACACTTGATCAAGATTATTAATTTCCTTTTTACAAAATCTATAAGCCTCTGAAGCTGCAGGAAAGCCACTGATGTAATTAAAAAGAAGGTGAGCTAAGTATTATTTCTTCCATTAGTCCTCACCTGAACTTTGTGTGTGCTCACACATAGATTTGTATATCATTTAAGTTATAGGATACATTTCTTCGAAAATATGATTTTATAGTCATCTTGAAAAACAAGAGAATATGTAGGAATTTAAATGAAACAAATACATTTATTCTTCTACAATGCAAGAAAAAGAACAGCTTGTTCCTTTATATATAATCTCTCTTCCCTTGAAACATCTTACCACTCCTTGATTTTTCAGAAAGGAAAACATCTGATGCCCACTGTGTGCCTGTACTTGGTGTGATAGTACAGTAAGATATTTTAAGATACTGCAGGATTAAGAAAATTACATAATAGTCTGTTTCAGTAGACCTAAATTCTTTTAACTAACATTTCTAAGAGAAGAGTTTGCAAATTTTAACTTTGTTTCACTTAATAAAAAAAATGTATTCATTTGGCTTAGGAGGATTTATATGCATGTAAGCTTTTTTTTAAAGTACTAATCAAGCATGTGCTGTCTTGAATTATATAAATAGCTTTGAAGAGGTTAGCTGTGACAATGCTATAAAAGCAAGAGTAGCATTAGGTAATAGTAATGATATCTCCTGCTGAGAGTAGTTATATAGTGGCACAGAGGTAGGATGGGTGTTGTCAGTTGGATTGTAGCTTCATTCCAGCTCCAAGGGGGAGGGGAATATCAGGCATGGGAGAACTGGACTCCATTTTATGTCTGGAGCAACAGGAATTTACACATAGTTATCAAGGATGAAGTGATGGTATTAGACAGTATTTCTAATAACAAAGGATGTCTCTTTATTAGCAGGTGAATAATGGAATATGGGTAAATATGAAATATTGAGGTGTCTGTTATGGTAAGATTGCTAAGACTCAGCTATCAAGGCTGAAAGTTAGGTTAATGTGCTAGGGAAGACTGGGCTGTGGGGAAGGGCCAGTCTGAAGCCCCAAATATTTGCAAAATAACTAAGATGACCATGAATTTCTGAAAAGAGCAGTTATTTGCCCAAAAAGTTTTAAAAAGAAGTTCTTTTTAGATGGCTGTGTTATCAATGAAGTTTATAATTGTCTAACTTACTGAGCATGCCTAGCTTAGGAACTGCAGTCTGTGTAAGTAAAATTGAAGCTTTTTCTTGTAACTGGCTGTGTTTCCTTCTCTGACAAGATGGATGCTAACTTAGGCCTTGGGTGAAGTATGCTGTTGAATTATGGCCTCTTGTTTTTATCTCCCAGTATAGCAACTGTGTGTACCACATGGATAGAGCTGGGACATGATGCTTATTGAATGTAGCTGTAAGAAAACATATGACCCAAACCAGTGTTTTGTGTTGAATATTCAAAGTTTCGGGAAATCTCTGTTGTCTCACCAGATATTCTGTTGTGGAAGAGAGCAAAATGATCTACCTCCCCTCTTAAAACTGTGGTGAAAGCATGAAGCTGAACACAGGCCTTGAGAATGGAGGCAGTGTTTCTTGGTCTGTGCGTTATTGAAGAGGGCAAACCTACTGTACCAAGCCATAAACGTTAGTTGCCTTCCCTCCAATTGTGTTGAAACAAGACCTTATTGGAGACATAGAGTGTGACTTAGAGGAGTTATTTCCTCTGTATTTTGGCTTTGCTTGTTTTGGGTGCTTAAGCTCCCTGGCCCTCCTGAAGGTGGGGGTTGGTGTGAAGCAGAGGGGGCGGTCTGGCTGAGGACTCCGATTACTAGACTGGCCCTTTGAATTCGGAATTCGGACCTAAAACTGACATTATTACAGCTTGAGGGTGTCATTTGAGGAAATTGAGCTTGGATATGAAGCTCATAGAAGAAATTGTTTCCTTGTCTAGACCACTTGTCCTCATTTGCGTGCTGCAGCATGCTGACTGCTCATTGTGCCAATACAACTATCATGGGGCTATGCTGTAAAAATAACTCCTGTACAGTCAGTCTTGCTGCGTCTCCCAGCAGGAGTGTCTGCTGGGTCACGCCAGAGCTGGAGAAACCCTTCTGCTGCCTTTGGCTGCTTCAGCAGCCATTTCTTATCCCTTGTTGCAGAAACAGAAAGATACGTGTAAGTGTTTTGTAGGACAGGTTCAGTTGGTATGCTTCCAGAGCTGACCTCACTGTTCACTCACAGGAAGACCGCTATGTGTCTCAGTGCTGGGTGCTTGTCACACTGAAATACACTGTTGACTGAGGAGAGGCATCCAGTAAATGCAGCAATGTGAGCTGTGTTGCTGGTGTTCTGTTTGGTTAGGGAACAACTGCTGTTAAGATCTGAAGATGTACATTTCTTCAACTGCTCAGTTATTTTGTCCGTTGGGGATCCAAACTCAGCTATTAGGGTAGTCTGCTGTAGTCAGGTAGCGTATAAATACTAACTCACCAAGTTTGGCTGCTTCTGTTCAGGATAGTATTTTATTTCAGCTGTGGTCTTTATGCTTTGAACACCTTGTGCCGTGTGGTGCCAGGGACCCAGAACACCTGTTGATGTCTTTCTGGCAAGGTTCATTAAACAGCCCCTTCATTATCTTAGATCTGTCAACCTGAAAAAATACCCAGGAGAAGGTCTAAATTACGGGTTGCTCATATGAAGCATGGACAAAATTGGGAAGAAATATTGTGCTTAATGCATATGGCCACTGTTTGCATGGAGAAAGGCCAACCCAGGTGATATAATCCCTGCTGGCAGGCCAAGATCCTTCTTGTGCCAAGACCTGCAGCTAGAATGCTAGGCAGGTTGGGATCAGCTGTGTCATGAGAGATTTCTGTGGGAAAGCTTTTGTGATCCTCAGAAAGTGTTTATTCTCTCTTCCCTTCTAAATATGGGAAAAGTAGAGCATAACTTGCAACAGTGCATGGTAAAGCTGGTTATTATAAGGGCTCTGAAAACTGAAATACATAAATAACACATTTATTTAATAACATTTAAAATTAATATTACAGATGGATTTTTGCAGACTGTAGCTACTAGAAGCAGAGAGCTACTAAGTGAATTTTAGTACCTGCTAGCATTGTCATATACAATTAATAGGAATCTTATTGTTCTTGAGATCCCTCAGAGAGCGGCAGATAGGTTTTGCGTTGTGTGTGAAATGAGCTGAACAACCTGAATTTCCTCAAGCAGATCTTGATTGAAAACCTCTCTGGGCAGTAACAGGATGGCTTGGCTCTTGTTGCAGCAGTTCTGAACAATACGGTGAGTTATTTAGAGTAAAGTAGGCAGTACACATCTCTAAAGACCACACAGCTATTCTGCCAGTCTGAAATCCAGATGCATGGTTTTAGAAGAGTTAAAATAGAAGTATCTTGCTTGATCAGTTCTTGAATTGTTTAATTTTGGATCTAGAATAATTTTGTAAAATTAATTAATTTTCATGGATCTTTGGTTTTGTATGGTGATGTATGCCTGTGAATAAAACTGTCTAAAGTTCCTGACAAAGTCTAATAGTTACCACTTTATTGCAGTGGAGAAAATATGGACAAGTATAAATTTCATGATGTGTGCATAGCAGCATTAAAATCTGTGACTTCAGAAATGTGTCAGTTTGAATTAAAGTGTATATTCTGTTTGAAATCTCCTGTATATGATACATTTTCAAGCTGTTTGTGTGCTGTCTCATGCTTAAAGAGTGTACATGAGTAAAGGCACTGGAGAGCATACTTATTTTTTTTTCTTTCTAAAACTGTAATTAAAATGAAATTGCAATTGAATTCAATGGGAGAGAAAGCTGAGTAATTTTTTTTAGAAGCTTGGTTTGGTGTTTGAACGCCTACAAGGAAAAAGGGTGATGTTGAAGTACATTCTGCATAATTGGCTTCACTTTAAAAGCTCTATAAGTCGTCTTCCCAGGAAAATTTGTTCTTTCCAGTAGCATCTCCCATGAGAATGAATGGAAAAAGTGATTGTGACATATCAGTGCATTTCTGCAGAACGTGGTCTAGGCTTGACTTGCAATTAATTATTTTCTTCTTCCTTGTCAGTCGTGCCATTCTGGTACTGTAAAGGTGTACCCTCCTTGCTTGTCCTTACAGCTTCTCTATGTGGTTAAGATTATTATCTTCATTTTATATTGATCTAAAAAATGAAGAGACTGAGGAAAAAAATGCGGATGTTTTACTAGCAGAGAAATGCACGGTGGTTGAAGCGTAGCCCAATGCTGAGGGTTTCTCACACATCCAAATTGGAGCGTCACAGCTGTATTTGGGAGCAACTCTTAAACCGCTCCACACAGAGCTTAGGAATTGGAGCTATTTAAGCAGATAGATGAGTATCATTGTGAATTCCCGAAGATAAATTGTTGAGGGCTTTGGCTGATTTTTGTAAGGTACCTAAAGCTACACCTGAACTTCGTAGTGGAAGAGAGCTCCAATGCCATGCTCTGGATAGCCCTCTTATTCTTAGGAAGACCTATGAACACTCACATTGAGCGCAGCTTTGCTATGCTTTGCACAATCTCTTAATGCTAGAGGTGTTCTTCAAATGATTTTACAATTTTAATGTTCAAATGTGCAATAATTTTTTGTATAATAGTGTTCACTGCAACTGCCAACACAGAAGTAGCTGGACAGATTTTTTGTCTTCATATAACTGTAGAATAGCATGGGTTGGAGGGGGCCGTAGAGCTCTTGTAGTTCCAACTCCCCTGCTGGGAACTGAGTTGTCCCCCAGTAGATCATGCTGCCCAGGGCCCCATCCAACCTGGCCTTGAACACCTCCAGAAATAGGGAATCCGTAACTTCTCTGGGCAGCCTGTTCCAGAGCATCACCCTCTCTATAAGTAAAACATTTCCTCCTAATATTTAATCTGAATCTCCTCTCTTTTAGTTTAAAGCCTTTCTCCCTTGTCTTGTCAATATCAGTCCATGTAGAAAGTTGGTCTCCCTCCTGATTATAAGCTCCATTTGAGAACTGGAAGGCCACGGTGACGTTCCATGGAATAAGAGGTTGGAAGCATAGGGGGACAGCCACCTCCCTTGCTCTGCTGCCACCCCTCATTTGATGCAGCCCTGAATATTGTTGGCTTTACAGGCTACAAGTGCACATTGCTGGCTCACACCAAGTTCTTCACATGTTAGTGGTGGCTCATTGTTTTTTTTTTTAAATAAGCTTTTCTGAGTTTATTTCTTCTGTAGTCAGCACTAGAATTAGTATTATTCTATCATGAAAAACCTTCTTCCTAGAATTTTTTTTCTCTCTCATTTTGTTATAGGCTATAGGGTGTATGAAGGATTGACTATGATGCTGACTTTTTATTTAGTCTGAAATCAGCTTCTATTAAGTGGTTTCTACTCAGCAAAGAAGGAAACTGTAACGTACCAGAACTTAACTACTATGCTTTTTTGTTGGTTATGTATCATCAGTGATTGTAGCTAGTAATTCTGAGACAAATTACAGAAGAGATACATTCAGAATGTAGGAAATGAGCAGGAAATAAAATAGACATGTAAGCTGAGTTCACCTGTGACATCAAAAGAGCTTCTATTCTTTTCTTCTCCTTAGCCTCTTAAATATTGGCCTCCGTGTTTGCTTTCAGGGACGTACAAGGAGATCAATTAGCCCTTCCCACGGCCTCACTTTTTTCTTTCTTTGTCAACAATACCACCCAGTTAAAAATGATAGTGATGTCAATTTCCCTATGAAAATTACCAGACATGATTAGTTTCAGCAAGTCATAGAGCCAAATACAAAAGCCTTCTCCATTACCTCAGAACTGATTTTATTGATTTATGAAGATGAAAAATTCCAAGGACCTGATGATGTACTGAAAGCTATAGTAGCATATTTTCAGTTCACATGGGTAAAAATATTGTGGAGGCTTTAAGCCAAAGGTTCACTCTTTTCATCTAGGTTAACAATAGGAGAATTGTCAGAGAAAAAGTAAAGACGATGAGGAGACAATTAAACCTTCAGGGAATTAGTATGTTTAGAGATCTGTCTCTGTTGAAAGAGATGGGGAGTGGTTGTTAGAAAAATGTTTCTCCTATGCTATAGGTTACTTCAGAAAAAATCAGATCGGTACAGTCTGAAATTCTTGTTCTTGTAGAGTACTATAGAGGTCCCACATGGATTTCTTTAAACTGTTTTTATAAACATATAGAACTTGTTCCTGATGTAGAGCTTTTTTTTTAATTGATTTATAATAGGAGACTGTAAATGTAAATGTTTTTGAAAGACTCTTTGTAAGTACATCTTAAGGATTTCCCAGTCTGTGATTTCTCCTGCGCCTCATCTTTCTTCATAGGTTCGCCAGTTTCCTCATAGCCATCTCTGTAAGATGAGGATTTCCAAGGCTGATTCTTAGCATGTTTCTTGTCCTAATTCAGCTTTAACTGAATATGGTTTGTTGATGGTTTAATTTTAACAGAAGGCCTCTTATTCAATCCTAGTGATATTTTGCAAAGTAAATTTGCTGTCAGGGCTGGAATATAAAGAAGAAATCAGAAGTAAAATCAACTTTACCCAAAATATAAATACAGCTGGACTAATCACTTCAGTGATTGTAAGACTAAGTAACAGATGCAGAGCTTAATTACATAAAATACTAGTGTAACAAGATGAAAAACAGATAATGAAGCCCTTTCTAACTCAGCTGCAGAGGTCTTGTTCAGACTTCTACCATGAATTTCTTCCTTTGATGTGGAAATGAAATGTTTCCTCCAATTAAACACCCTATTGTTTAAAATCTAATTGTTCTCTAAGTCAAAACCTGATTTATTTCTTTGGGACTTCTTTGTGAGATTGCACAGGTGTTTCTTACGCTTTTTTTAATGTTTATGTTCTCTTGTCTCTGCTTACACTCCAACTTGAATGGATTGGAAGTTGTGCTTGCACAGTTCTCCCAGCAATTGTTTGACTATCAGGTGCACACAGGAAAAATCATTAGCAAACTTCCTCCTGTATCTCAGGAAAGAATGTCTTGTTACGTACAGATGGAGATAAAGAAGCTCCCTAGGAGATTAACTGTTATTTAGTCTCTGTTTTGAAAATCACAGCAGAACTTGAAATGTTATTTTCAGTGTTTTTATTCTGTGTGGGCTTTGAATCAAGTGCTGAAAGTAGAAATCTGGCCCTTGTTCATTTAAAACTATCTTAAAGGTGTGGGTTGGAGGATCTCTCAAGTACCACAAGAGGGCATCCCTTTCTTCTATTTGCCCCATTGCTTTTGTTTCAAATTTTTCTTGTAAAGGAAAATGAGAGCTACGTAGGCCACTCTGAAAGTAATGCCTCTGGTTTATTTCCATAGAAACTACAACAGATAGAAAGAGAACAAGAACACCATTTGATAGAGCAAATTCTGAGCTACAAAACACTGTTTAAACATAGTTGCCACCATTAGCTATGCATTTTGGCCAGCAATGAAGAGCCTGCCTGTCATGCTTTTAGAAGTTAAATTAAAACATGTCTGTAGCAGTGGAGGTGACCTGCTGTTTCCCAGCTGCTGTGATGCTGTCATCGCTAGGAAAATGTTGCCCACACAGTCCATCTTTCATTGGTCCAAACAGATGGAATTCAGAAGGTGCCAAATTGGTACTGTGTGGTGGGTGTGCTGCAGTTTGCAAAGCTAATTATGTGACACCCCTCCTTCCCTACAGGAGAAGGAGATGACGCAGGAAAAATGACATGATAAAGGAACTAATTTATTATAAAGAATGTGAGATAATACATAATACTTAAGAATAATAAATCAAATGAGCCGAAAATGTGAGGAGAGAGAGAGAATCCTTATCAGCAGGCACTCACAGCTGGCTTCTGGGAAGGGCAGAGATGTCTGGATCATCCAGAATCATTCATAATTAAAAATAACATGAAGAGCACTGAAGATTTCTGGGCACTGTTCATTTCTTTTCAGAGCATCTTCCTCTCCAAGAGCCGGAGCTTGTGTGAGAATATCTGAGACTGGCGGAGCTAAGACCCACAAAGTGCAATTAGTCAGGAACTGATACAGAAAGTGCAGTTCCTTGGCATTGTGCTCCAGCACCAAGCAGCTTCTGGTGTGTTGGAACAAGTCCTATCCTATAGTAGAACAGCCAAGATTGGCAGGGTGCACCATGGTCATGGGCACCATGAGGCATGAAGTTAACATGTTGCAAGAGAGAGGTCCTCTTCTTTGGCTTGACTCTGAAAGTTTGAGCCTCCAACTTAGTCAGCTTCATGTTGTAGCAGTCAGAGTTGATGGTTTGTCTGGATTCCAGGAAATCCAGAAGATTATTTTTTTCCTCTTTCAGAAGGCAGTACACATTACTTTACATGCTGAAGGCTGCGTTTTGAACATTTTTCAAAAAAATTCACATTTTGCTAGTCTGTGGACTCTGGATTGTAGTGGTAACAACATATCAAGTAATTATTCTATCCAGAAAACCATCACCTTTAGCATTGTATCAGTTCAGTAGATCCTGACAAACTTGCTTATAGTGTTCTTTCAGTTCCTAAGTGAGCTTTTGTAGGACTTACCTGTTGCAAGTTTTGCAATATTTCAACATTGCCACCATTGTTTCCAGTGCACTGAAGCTGATATTTAGCTCCATACACAGTTCCCTGGTCATAATCCACTGACTCATGTGAATGAGTGACCAGGATGCTCTTCGTTTTGTGGTGTGATAACTGTGCGTGGCGTAGCTGTCTGCAATGTGACTTGTCCTTCATGTAGTTTTTGCTACTGCAAAAGTAGTGCCTCACTGTGCTCGTACCTACTGTGCGGTGCTGAATGTTTATGGAGAACAATGAATGTCGACCTGTGCATTTTTTTCCAGGTGAAGGAATTCTGCACCTCTGCTTCATATACACTTCCATGTCAGATGCTATTTTGTCAGACTGCCTCTCTGCTGCCATGTATCATGTGGCACATTAAAACATGACAGCATATTAACAGGAAGGTTTGACCTCTACTGCCGTATCACCATCTGCTTCTGACCTTGTGAGCCAGCATGACAGTACAGGAGGCATTACTTTCAGACCAGCCCTTGTATATGGGAATATGAAATGCAGCCTGTTCAACATGGAAGTAAAAAATGTAAATGAGGATGACAGACTTTGTTAGATCCTGAACTCATATCATCCGAGATACTTGCAAACTGAAACTGTTTAAAATCTAGGTTCCCTTAAAGAAGGGAGATGAATTAGGGATTATAATTTGAGTATTGATACTAATGAAGGTGCATGATGCCCTCTTTGATACCTTTGTATTATTATTAGCTATCTAAACATGTTTGGTCTGGGAGAAAAGAAAAAATAAAAAAGAGAGGAGAATACAGAGAAATACATAGTTAGAAACATATGTTTCATGATGCAGTGCGCCTTAGAGCAATGCGATTTCTAAATGAAAGGGACCAGGGTAGGGGACCACTGCTTCTGCTGAAAGCAGACATATGCATTTTCAAGGACGGTAAAAATTAATGTGTAAGTTCATGTGTTATGATGATTTCATCAGCAAGCTAGTGATCATGTTTACAAGGGAACCAAGCCATAACCTCACCACCTGTTTTAGGGTGACTTCTTGGAACCCAGCACATTGTTTTAATTTAATATACTAGCGTTATGCTAATAGCTGTTAAGGACTACTGATAATATCTGTTCTGATGTAGCTGAAATCCATTAGTTCTTTTGGCCAAATAGTTTTCCATTTAACTGAACAATTACATGGAATCATGTTATTCGTATTAATACATTTTGAATAACTGGTATCTAGACGAATGAAAAATGTTGGTAATCTTGTAGTAATCAGGATTTATCATTTGACTAAGTAACAGATATTTAAATGTGAATAAAATGTTATTTACTAATATAGGTATGTAGCTTGTTAAATTACATTAGTGATTTTTCTTTGCACATCAATAAAGAAGCCTTCAGTGCAGCAACAGAACTAAATTGCTTTCTTGTGATTCACTACGCTGCAAGTCAGATATATTATTAACTCCATCTTTATTCCTGCCCACCCACACGTGTGAATAATTCTGAAAATATCACATTGAAATATTTTTATCCTTTTATGCTATGAATTAATGTGTTTCCATCTCATTTCAAAATTAATTTTGCATTTTGTAAGTTAGAATAGGATTTGCTCTTTTCAACTTGTAATTCTGATAGCCAAGGCTGTCTTCTACTGAAATTACTCAGAAGTGATATATGTTAAGATCTTACAATGTATAATTTGAGCTTCAAATCAGAACTTTTGCCAGTCAGTGTCCTTAGGTACGGTTTGCTTTTTTTAATATAAGATTAAACAACATTTCCAAACATCGTGGCAAGATTGTGTCTGTCTTCTACTATGAATGGTGAAGGTTCTACTATGAATGGTGAAGGTGAGGCTTAGAGAAGTGTTCTGTGGGGTTAAATGATAGGCGGTGATAGAGTCAAATAAACCCAGAAGTTGTTTTTGTTTCTTTTTTTCATAACTCAATACCAGCTTAAACTGCAGCCTGCATGTAGAATTATAAATCTATATTTGTGTAGAGGGAGAGATGTTTATTCTGTAAACTCATAATTTGTGTAGGCTGTGTGCCTCATAACCTACAATTGGCTGACAGCCTGAATAAATGAGTAGAAAGGACAATGCACCTTCCAATTTTCCAAAAGGATGAAAACATATGAATTTTTAATTGTAAGATAAAAAGCATCAGTTGTTTTTTGGTGTGATTGGTTTCTGCTCTTTAAAAGAAAAAAGAAAATATCATTATGATGTTAAAAAAAAGAAAGTATTATTTTTCAGAGACCTTATTTATGAGTTTGTCTTGATCTAGTTAGTCTACAAAGTAAAAGGTAAAATACAGTGACTTCATCTGTGTCGTTTTTCTCTATTTGAAATTGATTTGTTTTCCAGTATAGCCATTCTGATTGCTTTCATCCAGACACTTGCTGGGTACTTCATTCACTTAGTCCAAAGCAGGGCCTGATGGTTCTGTGAAATAGAACCTAGAAATCTAGAGCAGAAGAGTTGCTCAAGAGCAGCTGTGCATTTTACTTTGCAGAATGTCCGTGCGGCTTACTGGAAGGAAAACATCAAATTTTATCATAGAATCATAGTATTGGTCAGTTGGGAGGGACCTTTAAAGGTCATCTGGTCCAACTCCCCTGCAGTGAATAGGGAAGCCTTCTGCTCCATCGAGTGCTCAGAGCCCTATCTAGCCTCACCTTGAACATCTTCAGGGATGGGGTACCCACCAGCTCTCTGGGCAACCTTTGCCAGTGCTTAATTATCCTTATTATTTAAACAGACAAACAAAATATCAACCCATTTTCTTATATACTATCTAAATCTCCCTTCTTTTAGTTTAAAACCATTTTCCCTTGTCCTATCATAACAGATTCTGCTACAGAATCTGTTGAATAATCTTTTGTACAATTTTCCCGTATATCAGTAAATAAGATGAATTTATGTTGAAGTATTAAATTGATGGGAAAAAATAGCGTCTATGCTGTCCAACAACTGAATAGTGACTAGAAAGTTGAAGGAGATCTTCCAGCTTCTGCTGTTCTTGTGCTTTATTCTCCTGAAACCATTCCCTGGCTAGATGTTGGTGCTGGAAGCGTGAAGACAGCACTTACAGCCTTGAGGAGCAAGGCAAAGCACTCCTGATTTCTGGGCCTGTATAAAAACATATTGAAACTAGAAGATTTTTTCAGTGTCTCTGCTCATCTGGAACTTATTCTGTTCTTAGCAAAATGATATTGAGGTCAGTAAGGGTATCTTACCTTCTGGAATGATAAGAGGTATCAATGTACACGTGTATGAACAGTGCTTGCATTGCAGTTTCATTAGGAGTTTGGGCCTCGTTTCAAAAATAAAACGAATAATTTACTTTTGGGTACAGAATATCTATGGGACAGGAAGAAGGCGTGGAAAGTTACTACACTGATGTCAAAATTCAATTATAGTATTAAATATGCAGGGGAAACATGCTGCAGAGGGTTAGCATTTTGAGGTTTCTTTGGACTTTAAACTGATACTCTTTGTTCTATATGAAAATAAAAAAAGTTTCTGCCAACTTTTAGTAAATTATAGGCCATGAGATGATCTCACTCCACCCTTCTGCAGTGTGCCAAAAGCCCAAATTCAGCCAGAGTTCATGAAATGAGAATTTTGCAGAGCTGAGATGAGAAATTTTCAGTGAGCATTGGTTTGGTTTTGTTGGTACTGTGCTTTACAGGGCGTGAACAGTGTGGCTCTTTTAATAAGATGTATCAGTCCTGTAGCTTCCCTTACTTTAAACAGCTAAATTTCCTAAGTACCTCATGAGGGTACATCGGCAACCCAGTTTTCAGACTTAGAAAAAACTTTGTTGAAAATTGAAAATTAACTTTCAGACTAAATATTATCAGTTCTCCTGGATCCCAGTTCATGGTTCTATTATATTATGAGAAAGTTAAGAAGTAGATCACACAACTTTATCTCAACACATTTAATTTGAATATAGTTTTATATGTGCCCTATACTATACTTGATCTTTTCTATTGAAGAAGACCAAACGTATTCACACTCTGACTTAGTGACAGTAAGGGGAGACAATCATAAAAAGGACAAATCAGGTTGTAGGAGACTTCTGGGAGATCACCTACTTCATTCACCTGGTCAGAGTAGGGCTCACTTTTGACATGACACTGAATTCTTTCGTTCTATTTTAAATGGTGCATTGAGATATTTGATTAGTTGTCTTATGTACATATTTTCTTACTGTGCTGCATGAATAACAGTGATTTGTGTCATAGTGATGGTGACATTGTCATAGTAGTAGCAGGCAGTTTTGTAAGTGTGTCAGTCAACTCATGCTTATTGCTTTACAAAGTGGGCTAAAAGCTGTTTCCAAGTGCAAGTATTTTGTAGGGGCAGATTGTACTAACCTTCTATTGAATTACAGTTCATTTGAGGGAGAATTTCAAATCCTTGGCCTCAAATGATAGCTTATTGCTTAGTTTTAAAAAAAAAATCTGCAATACAATCATGTAGCATTAGCAACGTTCCCATGCCAGAATTTAAAGGTATGGCCAACAAGGCTCCCTCACAAAATGTTGCAGGCACTTTACAATGCCTATATTGTTACTATTGGTACACGGAGCGTTGTGATTTTATTTCCTGTAATAAATGTGCTATGCTGGAGATTTGCGTGTAGCTACCTATTTTTTCATTTCCTTATGAAGTTAAAACTGCATCAGAACAGTTCTACTCACATCTAACATAAGCAGAGAGAATACCTAATCTGCTGGCATTTTCTGCAGTGCCCTGCAGCTGCTGAAAGCAGTGGTACAGCCTCCAAGTCCCTCTGGACAGTAGGAGCTGTGCAATACATTTGGTGCTTTCCTGACTGTATTAAACTGCTTTGCCACTAGGAAATTACATCCTTCAACAGCCTCTGATAACGGTGATCAACAGTAATTTATTTTCGCTCAGCATAACTGAAGTGGTGCTTTTCCTCATAGGGAAGGAAAAAGAAACAGGGAACGGTGACTGCCCAGGGCTTTTTTCTTCATAAAAATTATTTTGACTTTATTATTCATGTTGTTTCATTATTATTTGCCCTTCAGTTCTGTGTGTCATAATTCTATCAGATTGTTAAGGACGCTTATAAGCTTAAGAAGATGATGGAAGAATAACAGTAGATATTAATTACTTGCCTGGTAAAAGTTGCCTTTCTTTTTTCATCTTAGAAACTTGTACTTGCCAACCTGTCAGACAGTTGTTGTTGTGTGTGTGTGTGTTGGCTGCATCTAATTTTTTTTTTTAATGAATGATTTGACAGTCTGTACTTGAGAAGAGCATTGCTAGGATGTGTGAGATGGAAGGACCCTTTGTCATTGACCCTGAGATCTCTTTTGAGTTGAGATCTGTGTGTAGGCTTAGATTCCTCCTTCTTTCTTGGCAGCTCAGAAGCAAATCCAAGTGCTGCAACGCAGGTGACCGCTGGTAGGGAGCTCCTGGTTTGCACAGCCCAGCCTGGTATGTCTTCCTCAGTAGACCTCCATGGGAGCAGCTGGTTGTCATCGTAGTTGGTTGCAGTCACAAACTCCATATACTGCTTAATTCTTTTTTTTTTTTTTTTTTGAGAGAGAGAGAGTGGGAGTTAAGTACTGTCCTTTTCCCTCAGAGATGACTATTTCCTTATCTGGTGGGCACAAAGTCTGTGATATCCCTAGCTGACATTGCTTTTCAAGGAGTTCAAAGTCCTTGAGTTCGGACATAATGGAGCAGGGCAAGTGTATTGCTATTTCCTGTTTTTGAAACCAAGTTTTTGCTTTTAAATATATCAGCATACATATTAGTATAGCACTAGATGGGTATATTATTTGCATGTATTTACATTTTTTGGTTTAATGTGGTATAACTGCTGTGCAACAACAGTCAACAGAATATTATGTGGAAGTAGACAGGATTTCCTTAGTCAAAAATCTAATCAACGTTTACATGAGTTCAGCATTTTCCAAATCAGATGCTATGCATAGTTAAGTTATTTAAATGTATTCCACTTTATCAGTTTCAAGGTCACATCGAGATGTAGCTATTGCCTTTCACTTGTTACCATGCAAGCGGTCAGTAGAAATCTTCTATTAGAACAAATGAATAAATAACCAGGCAAGCTTCACCAGTAGTCTTCTGAAATAATTGCCAAGTAGTTCAGAGCAAAGTAATTCAGAGATGACAAGCAATTATTCTTTGTTTCAAGATAAAGTGTTTTTAGTGCATTATTTGTGCCATATCCTTATGTTCTTAATTGTGAATTTACTTTTATAAATCTCATTTGGAACAGTGACGCATTTTTATTCAAGAAAAAATATTCAAGTGAAACCAAATGTCACCTTGACTAAGCCTGCTCAGTGCAGCATGTAAATGAAACACTCGTCTTATTCTCGTTCTGACTACCAATGGTGTTTTTTTTTGTTTGAAAAGGGGACAAAATTCGCACTGCCTTATGACTGCAATGCTGAAAAGAGCAAAGTCACAAAACTCTGCAGGATCTTTCACTCAGCTGTGGGTGTGTTTATTGAGGTCATTGCTTTCAGGGTAGGTCTGTATCACACTTCGACAAGTTCAATGTAATCTTTTCTAAAAATCCAGTCACCTTCTTGAGTTACAAAGCCTGTGCTTTCTGCTGTGTTAGTAACGTCTCCAAGTTTGGTAAATTTGGCCATTGGTAAAATACCTTACGGTGTATGGTATTCAGAGACAGATATACTTATGGAGATTAGAAATAGTAATAGTGGCAGAGACCTAGAACTATAAATGAGAAATTGAAATTGCTAGCATTGCTTACATACTAACAAGAGATGATTGACAGTGTGATGCTTTCTGGAAAATGTGGATAAGTGTGCCTTGGTAATTAACAACTGAAGATGTTTCTTTCTTTACTGGCTCCTGTTGCATTGTGTCTGGATGCTAACTGTGTGAGCTACTTACAGGATGCAACTGTAAAGTATTTAGAGAGAAAGAGAATAGGTTATACAATAAAGTGTACATTCCCTGTCAAAAAGAAACCCATGAAGGTGAACGTTCCTCTGTGAAAAATACACATTGTTGTAATGTGTATTTATATTCTGAACTGTAAAGAGAACTAATGCTTACTTCATACCCACAGTGTTTGCTTTAATTTCTGAACAGCCAAGTAGTGCTGCTGAAATACTTAGTGTGTAGCTACCATTTAATTTTATTAATATAATGTCCAGTCAAAGCTCAGGACTCAGATGAATGAGATACAGAGAAAAGAAATTCTGTGTGTCCCAAATCTTACAATCCAAGTAAAGGATTACCTCTCTGCACTTCATGCTTTATCCTTTTTTGTTGAGCCTGATAAAGCCACAGCTGTTTGGTTTTTTAATGTTCAGGTTAATTCATTTAAATCTATTAATATTCATTTAAATCTATTAATATTTTTTCTGTAGTACTCTGTGGTGTAGTCACCTGTAAGAAAGTGATGATGACAGACGGAGACCGAGAGGTGTCAGTGAACTGAACCAGAACGGGAAGCAATGAGCTGACAAAACTGCAGAGCTTTTCTTGTAACATCCAAAGCAGAAGGGGGTTGTAAGTAGACTGTAGTAGAAGACAGTGAAATTGTTCCTTGGTGGGACCATCCAAAACGGAAGCAAGATTTGAAGAAAAAGTTTGTTCAACAGCTACGTAAGAAGTGGGGTTAATATTTTGATATTAGGGCCAACCTGAAGTGAAAGTTTATTTTTGATTAAATAAAGGAAAAATAACTTGGCTGAATGTGACTCAAGAAGGTCTGTGCAACTGAAGTGAGGTAGTTTGTGTTAGAGAAGAACTGCTACTGAATGACTGCTGTGACACTGTAAAATAGGAAAATAAGAACTAGTGAGAAAACGCATAAGCAACTTTGGTGCAGCAAAGCTTGGATTATGGTCAGAAAGTTTGGGGCAGTAATGAGAGAGTTTTCCAGTGTTCCGAGAGTCAAAAAAAGGTAATAAAGTTTTCTACTAAGGGAATAACAAACAAAGATATCGATGCACTTTTTAATGGAGTTCTCCAACTGCTTGAAATTAGTATCAGTTTCATTTGTGCAGAAGATCTTCAGGTATAAAGGGAAGATGTGGCATTAAATGAAGGTATTATTAATAGCAGGTACAGGAGTCAGAGAACTGACTTGTGAAACAGGAAAGTGAACTTTCAAATTGCATTGTAGAAAGTCAGGACTGGAGCATTTTCAAAGAACCTCCAATTTTCTGTTTGTGTGCAGAAGTTTGCTTTCATATGTACTTGTACCTGATATAGTAAAGCCGTGCCTCAGCCTTCTTCAGCTTTAGTAGTTCTCCAGTGGCATCAGATGGGAGATGAATAAAAAAAATACACTGTTGCCATCCCATGGGAATATCAGATAATTAATTCTTACTTATTGAGAGGCAGAGAATATGTGTACATGCCACCATTTTAGTACTTTACTTTCAGTATAACATTTCTATCTACGGGGGTTTCTATTTATGTCTGTAACATTGCTTCTTACTGCTAAGCCATAAAAGTGCTAGATAAGGCTAATACAATTATATGCCATAGCTTGATTTAAACTGCTGTGATTTATGGAAGATATTACTGAGTTGTCATATGAATTTCTTGTGGAAGTACTATCCAAGCAGAAATGTTTTGTAATACTTCTAGCAATAGAATACTGATATTTTGCAAATACTGTTACACAACTGAATGTAAGAATTCTGTTTTTGAGCGAATACATATACGTGTTCATGAGTGCAGAAACATAATGTCTGTTGGGATGTTTGCAAAATAATAGATCAAGCAACTCTAACACATCTAAAGCAGGGCAGCAGCCTACGAAGGATTCTTTGGTGGTATAAACTGTCATAACTTCAATGGTTTTGACTAAATTTATCCTGTCTGGATCAGTCTGTTTTCTGCATGGGCAAGTACCGACAGGTAAGTACCTCATATGGTAATTTTGAGCTTGCACGTGTATTGCTGAGAGCTTCCTTGAATTTCAAAGGTGTGTAGATAGGTATGAGAAAATAAGATTTTTTTCACTCTCATCTTTACCACGTTTCTGCTGAAATAAATGATCAAGGAAACTTGGGTTTTACTGAAGGTTGTTCTGTTTATTAGAGACTATCTTGACTTTCAAGAGTGTTTCAGGTGGTGTTGTTAATTTATAGCTTCTGCTCTGTTTCATGCCAGTTTCCTTGAATTCAGCTTGTTGGAAATTAATTTCTTTTATAGTGAGTATGTGTTTCCAACATTCATTTTGAAAATGGGGAATTTGTAAATCTAACACGAAGTAAAGGCTATAAAGAGAGCCATTAAGATGCAAAATAAGTCACAAGCTGTTGAATTTATAAATGTTAAATATAAGAAATGTGACATTTACTGTGTTTTGATTTTAAATGTCAAATAAAAAAAGTGAATACAGTTGTACATGCAAGACCTCTGTAAGTGGTCAGCAGCACAACTTGTCTGATGACAGCAGCTTGTTGCTAGTTCTGGTGAGGTGGTTGTGTAGGGTGGGGTTTGCAGACCACCCTGAGCTGCTGACAGAAACAGAGTGAGAAACTCCATGAATGCAGCTCAGAAATAGCAAAACCATGTAACAAAAACTAGGGTGGCAGAGTGGTTTCATGCAGGTTTAGTTAGTCATCTGAGTGAATGCCTTGAACTGATTAAGCTTATATGCTAGGCAGGTATTTTTTCTCCTTGTTTTCTGGAATGTGATGTTCATGCGTAGTGTAGCTCTGCCTTATAAAAATGTTCTAGCTGTACCCTTACTGTTATGTAGGTGGGGTTAAGTTGGAATGGGCCAGGTGGTAACAATGCCAGCATCAGAACTTCTCTCTTGAAGCATTCATTTTGCATCTGCAAGCACAAAGATTGATTTTGTCTGAAACACTCAGCTACGTGTTTGTAATACACGCACACTGGTGAGCACTGACCGTGTAACTGTCATCACAGGAAGAGTGCTTCCAAACTTTCACCTCAGGTTAACTGACTGCCATGATGCTGAGCACCTATAGGGCAGTCCTCAGCCAAACCCTCTTCTCAGCACACAGGCAGTTTTGGCACTTGGTTTTTGCCTCTCATGCAATGTAACGTTTCTGTGGGGAAGCTAACAGAAGTCCTGCCTGCGCTGGATGCAAAGGAAATTAACTTGGATCCCAAAAAAGTGGTTTAACATTTTTCAGTTGAAAAAAAAAAAAAAGGGGTTTGAAAAGTAATTTTGTTTCCGAGCACAAGAAAAAGAGCAAGTGTCTGTTATGATGGGTTTTCATGCTTAGCAAAAAGAGAATTTTAGGCCAAGGACTTTGTACTTTCACAGTACGATATGTGAAATAATCTATTTACATGAACCTATTTCTTTTAGAATCATAGAATCACAGAATTACTCAGGTTGGAAGGGACCTCAAGGATCATGAAGTCCAACCGCAGCCTAACCGTAGTACTCTTAACTCTTAACAACCCTCTGCTAAATCATATCTCCG
Organism: Perdix hodgsoniae; assembly: GCA_035772895.1. Taxonomy (NCBI): domain Eukaryota; kingdom Metazoa; phylum Chordata; class Aves; order Galliformes; family Phasianidae; genus Perdix; species Perdix hodgsoniae. The sequence continues at coordinate 3,940,571 of JAPSGF010000053.1, forward strand.
AGCACCACATCCAAACGGCTCTTAAACACATCCAGGGATGGTGACTCAACCTGGGGAGCCTATTCCAATGTTTAACCACCCTTTCGGTAAAGAAGTGTTTCCTAACGTCAGCCTAAAATTATCTTGGCGCAACTTGAGGCCATTTCCCCTCATCTTGTCACCTGTCACCAGTGAGAAGAGACCTACCCCGCTCTCACTGTAAGCACCTTTCAGGTACTGGAAGAGAGTAATAACGTCTCCTCTCAGCCGCCTCCTCCCCAGACTAAACAGCCCCAGCTCCCTCAGCCTCTCCTCATAGGGCTGATTTTCCAAGCCCTTCACTAGCCTCGTTGCCCTTCTCTGGACCTGTCCAGGACCTCTACGTCCTTTCTGTACTGAGGTGCCCAAAACTGAACACAGTACTCGAGGTGAGGCCTCACCAATGCCGAGTACAGGGGCAGGATGATTTCCCCAGTCCTGCTCACCACACCGTTCCTGATACAAGCCAGGATGCCGTTGGCCTTCTTGGCCACCAGGGCACACTGCTGGCTCATGTTCAGCCAAGTGTCCATCAGAACACCAAGGTCCCTTTTCATCAGGCAGCTTTCCAGCCACACCTCCCCAAGCCTGTAGGGCTGCCTGGGGTTGTTGTGACCAAAATGCAGGACCCGACACTTGGCCCTATTGAAACTCATGCCGTTAACCTTGGCCCATCGATCCCGTCTGTCCAGGTCCTTCTGTAGTGCCCTTGTCCCCTCTGGCAGATCAACACTCCCTCCCAGCTTGGTGTCATCTGCAAACTTACTGAGGGTGCACTCAATCCCCTCATCAAGATCATCAATGAAGATGTTAGACAGAAGCGGCTCCAGTGCTGAGCCTTGGGGGACACCGCTCATGACTGGATGGCAACTGGATTCAACTCCACTGACCATGACTTTTTGGGCCCAGCCATCCAGCCTGTGCTTCACCCAGTGGGGCGTACACCCATCCAGACCATGGGCAGCCAGCTTCTCCACGAGAATGTTATGGGGTCAGTGTCAAAGGCCTTACTGAAGTCCAGGTAGACCACACTGACGGCCTGACCCTCATCCACTAAGTGGGTAACCTTGTCATAGAATGAAATCAGGTGTGTCAGACAGGATCTCCCATTCGTAAACCTATGCTGACTGGGCCTTTTGTAGTTTCACTTATCATTTGTTTGCTGTCTGTTTAAATACTTAAGTGAAAATGCATCTGATTGGAAAATGAGGGCATATTGCCCAGTAAAATTATCACATTGTACACATTATGATGTTATTCCAATACAGACAGCTTCTAAATGTAATCTTGAGTCATTTGGTGTTAAGGAAGGGAAGAATATTGTTTCTAATGAGAAGACCTTATGACCTGGCATCTATACATGTGGGAAAGGAACACAGGAAAGGAGTTTTTAAAGATGACAACAGCACAAATGGCTATAAATTATCTGCAGATATGCTTAAATTAGAGGTTAGAGATTAACAAGAAGAGAAAGGCTCTTCAGTATCCCAGAAAAAAGGGTCCACTGGGCCACAGGTTATCTATGATACTAAATGATAGTACTAAAACTCATGCTAAGTTTAACACGCCTCCTTAATTTTTATTACTGTTTTATGCTTATTTTCAGCATCTCAATTGTAAGATCCTATTGTTGGGTTCCCCCTAGCACAAAATGAATTCTGTTTTGCCCACTGAAAGCTCACCTTCTTGTAAACCTCTCAAGTGCTCTCAGATCCTGCTCAGCAAGATTTGGCTCAGTTACTGTCCAGAATAGTTACTTATTTTAATCTGTTTTAATTTAACATAATGTCTGAAAATATGTTTAATAATGAGAGTGAACATGTTTGATTGTTTGTTCACAGTTAGGGCAGCAGAGGTCTATAAATTCTATTTATTTTTTTACCATATAAAAAATTTTAATAGCTCACTGTCTGCAACATGAAAATACAGTGAAAATTCAGTTTTCTTTCCTAGAACAAATACTCTGCAAATCCTTATGCAGTACTTAGTGTTTTATGTCACTGTGTTCTATAGTATTGAATTAACCTTTACCTGATATTTAAGTGTAATCATTTTCACTCTTTCTTAGTACATCATTTAATAACATGGAAATAAAATGGCTTGCTAGAAAAAGATATCACTAAGATAACTGTTCAGAAGTGTCAAGTATATTTCATAAGGAGTTTCTTCAGTGCATCACAGGACAATTTAAAAAGTGATTGTTGCTATATATTTGTACTATATACATTTTAAGTATACAGTGAAAAAAATGAGTGAAATTTCTCCACCATAATTGTATGTTAATGCCAGGATATTTTATCATGCTTTTTTTTTCAACTAGTTTATTTACTAGAACTCTAAAGTGCCTTTAGAATATCCTTCTATCAGATGCTGGAGCTGAGAACTTGAAACTCAATTTAATATGGAATATTAGTTCTGATAACTGATGTGGTTCTTTCCTTAACCAGATTGTACTGAAAGCATCGAATATGTACTTTCCAACTGCAAGGAATTATTATAGACAAGTAAGTTTTATTTTGCTAAGAAGGGGTAGTGAATGTTTTGGAACAGGATCAGGTTTTGTTGTTTTTAATGCAAGTAGTCTAATGAAGTAAGTATTTGTTTATTACCAGAAAGCAGAGAAGGAAAATCAAGTAGTTTGATCCTAACTGTGACAATGAAAATGTGTTTTTTAGAAGTCAGTAATGTTGCTACTGAAGTAGAATTAGATTCTCTTGGTAAGAGTTGCATGGTAGAGCACTCATAAGCAGCAGCAGGTGCAGTAATGTTATTGGGCCATCATACTCGATATTACAGAAATAGGCAGAATTGGGTAGATAGAGCTTTTTGCTGGATAATTCAACTGGAATCTAAACTTACGCAGCTGCTGCTTTAATCTGTTACTTCATTCAGTGCTTATTAAAGTTGCTGATCCTCTGGTAATGCAATCAAGCATCTTCTGTGTATGAGAAGATGAAAAGGTAACAGTAACTGTACTGAGTTATATGTGGTTTATGCTTTCTGTGACCCAAAGATCACCTAAACCAGTTCCTTCAGTAAATGAAGGAGACAATCAAAGCCACTCTAAGATGTTTTCATTGGAAAATGTTGGATGGTCAATGTCATTAAAAAAAGTTGCATTTTATTACATAGGTTTGTCCTCTCCCTTTGGAACCTTAACACCCTTTTTTTTCCCTGCCCTCAGCTGCATAATTAGCCGTCAACAGCACTACAGTTTAATAGCAAATTGGCTGTTATTTTCTATTTAACAAACTTCAATGCTGACCTGCTGCTAAAATGCTCTTTAATTAGGTGCCAAAAGACGTCAAGTCTTGTTATTTTCACACTCGTCTAATATTCTCACCCTGCAGTAAAAAACCCTCAAACCCTGTTCTTTCTGTCTGAGGACCCCCTCACCAGGATCTGTAGTTTGAAATAAACTTTCTTGGAGTGTGTGTCAGTGTCACATGCACAGTAGCCAGTTTAGGTCATCACTACAGTGATAGACCTCTGCTGACAGTTGACTTCAGATTCTCATCATAATGTTCAACAACCTCTTTTCCTTTTCCCTTCCTGGTGACTTCCTGCTGGCACAAGTTTGAGAAGACTCAAACAAACAAAACAAAGCAAAAACACTATAAAAGAAACCAAACAGCTTAAGCATTTGCATAATTGTACATTTATTTGGTTGTGTTGTTTTGTTGTTTGTTTGTTTTCTCCATTAAGATGTACAGTGTTCCTGTAGCCTTTTGCCAGCAATGTAATGTGGAGAAGCTGTTTCACTCTAATCTTGGATCAGAACCCACTCCATAGCAGCTGTGAGCAACTCCTGAATCACCTGAGATTTTTCAAGAGGCGTAAGTGGGAGCTGCTGTAAGGCTCAGTTCTCCAGTGATGGGACGGCTCAGGGATCAAAGGAAGCTGTAAGGTGTGTTTTCTTCTTGCCCGAGCATTTTCCCTTTCACACTGAGTAGCTTCAAGCGATGTCCTTTCTTGCTGAGTTTCCTTCATTTCTGTGTTAGATTTTGATCCGGGAAGAAAGGGTCAGGACTGCAGAAATCTCAGGAGGCAGAGAGCAAAGAACTGTGCAAAGACAATTTGAAATATTTGCAAACGGTTTCATCTACCACAAATACAATTATCTCAGTGGCAAATCTTGCAGCTTTCTATTTAACATCTCCCTTGTTTTTTCTGTCCTTATGTTTCTTATTCCTGCCTACCTCTTACTTTGTGCACATTTGCAAGCTAACGTCTTATTTATGGGGTGCTGGTTTTAGTCATGTGAAGAGCAAATATATGTAGAATAATATGATCTGTCTTTTTCTCAAGAGGTCTGAATGATAAAAAACTTCTGCCCACAGAGGAAAGTAATGCTGAATCATTTTCCTATTTAACACATCTTCATGAACATTCATCAAACTGTTCATTTAGTCTGGAGCCTGAAGCAATGAGTTTGTGAATGAAGCTCCCAGCCCCTGGTGCAGAGCTCTCCCTTACCATATGCCATCATTTCCCTGAAGGGAGATGAAGATTGATACATTAAGAGCTCTTTAAAGACCCAACCATTCTTTGCAAAATTGCGGTTTTGGTCCAGAAATAGCACAGGCAGGCAAAGTAATTGAACATTTTTGCTCTTTGAGTAAGACCCTTCAGATATGCACGTGTAGAAATGAGTACCTGTGGCAGAGAGACGTATGTCTATGTTATTTATTCTGAAAGAGGAATTTTTTCTTATTACGACTGGAATTCCTGAAATAAAGAAAAGCAGAAGGAGACGTGGCTTATCTGTATTGTTACCTGTTCATATTTTTTCTCATCTTGATGTATTAGTTTTCTTTTTGTACTGCTGAAGCCCTTTTGGTGGTCTTGTGGGCAGAACAGTTATGGTAGTGTCTGTCAGTGGTAAAGATAAATATTTAAATGATAGGAAAATATGGCTATGTGAGAAAAGATTCAGACTATAGCAGTTTTGCTGAAGACTGTCAGCTGTGATAACTGGGGTTATGCATGATATGTTACTGAATTTGTTAAAAGATCTGGATAGATTTATTATATGTTTTGAACAAAAAAGTATGGGTATTTATGGCAGTGGGAGACCAAAAGGGTACTTTTTTTTTTCTTTCAGTTTTGTAGGCCAAAAGCAATATGTAGTACACTTGAGAGCCATATTGGTCTTTAATTTTCCCAGTATATCAACAATTAAATTATGCTGAATACTCCAGGTTATGACAGGGAGAAAAAATTCCAAATGAGGTTATCTTGCAGGTATTCTCTAAGAATGAATTTAACATCATATTCAGATTTGACCAAATACATTCAGTGAGAGAGATGATTTTGGACCAACTGTCAATAAGGTATTTTCCATTTTTCACACGCACTCCCAAACACACTTCCACATCCTTCCATATTCTTAGTGAAAGAAACTGGGAGAAGTTAGAATAAGCCCAAAGCAATGGTGTGCTGATCTCCCATTTCCTGTTCCAGTATGATTCTTCTCTTTCCTCCTAGTTTCAATCCAGCTGTGAATCTAAGCATTAGTTCCTCTAGAAGGTTTGTAGCAAATATCATTTATAATTAATTTTATTTTAATTCACTATGGTGAATTTAGTATTGAAAACCTGAGGAAAAGCACCCATTTAGGTTTGGAATATAAGGATTTTCCTCAGATCTTCACTAAATTCATTCTAGGTATAAAAGATGAGAAATTAACTAGAGAATGGGTGATACTGAGACATTTCTCTTGTACCATTGGCATTGAAGTAACGGAGAGAGGCAGAGCTCCAATTCGTGCATCAGCAGCTTCACTGCTAACAAAGAATACATGTAAGGAGAAAACATGGGCATGATGAGTGGAAATAGATGAGCAGAAAGCTGTGCAATCAGCTATTATTAATTTAGTGATGTATGTAGGGATTAGCAGAAATTTTCCTTCTGCGAAGTTACTTTGAATGGGACTGGACGAGACCAGTCTGTTGTGTTGCCCTGTAGACGCATCAGCAATTCCCTTCAGATCAGCCTCTCTATGTAAAGTAATTTTCTTTATTCAACAGGGTAACCTTATTCACACAGACTTGTTCTCAGTGAAGTTAATAACGATTCAAAACCTAGCTGCTGTATGCTTTTAGAACTTCTGTCTTGATCAATTGCCCATAGCAGGAATTTAGCAGCAGAGTACTGAAAGGAAACCCAGCTCATCTAAAATTGACCACAAACCCTCAAGACTTGGTGTATGTGGACTCATGTGAAGTACAGATGGTCTGAAGTAACCTGAACAGGTCTTTCAAGCACTATTAACTGAGCAGAAAATAGAAATTTTGGCAGTGCTAGGCAGGGGACATAACAAAATGTGTAGTAGACCTAGCAGCATGGAACTTCCAAAATGGTCTTTGATTAGGAGGTTAATAGGATTTGTGAAATGTACTAACTTAAACTCTTGTAACAATTCCCACTGTAATTACCACAGACATACCTCGAAAGTTTCAGGTGTTGATTTTGTTTGTGTGAGTATCTGAAAGTTTCCAGGCTTATCCCCATGCATCTTTTGAAACTGGACATTCAGAATGAAATTTTTCAGAAGGGTTTCTCTGGGAGTTTCTGGCGTTTCTAGTTTGAGTCCGTATTTCTCTCCCTTACCTGGGTACAGCCCTCCTGCTGCTGTCCAAAAAACTCTTCTCCGAAAAAATCCCACTCACAAACGTTCAGAAGAGCTGAATAAATCTTCAGTATCCTAAGTGTGAGTCAGGTTCTTAAACAGAACTTGTACACTGCCATGCACAGACACTTCTCTTTTATTCTCATAATTCAGCATTTGCGCATTAAAAATAGACTGAAGTTGAATTCTACAACTTCCTCTGTGCAGTGCTGTAACAATGTGGAGCGGTCTGTACTCCTGTGTCATTTATCTCCCATGCAGCTGTGGTCCTAAGTAGATGAGTTCCAGGCAAAATATTTATATTCTGTCTTCTTGATGGAAATATGCAAATATTAGATAAAAGATTGCTGTGCATAAGTTTTGTATCCACTGGAGCATCAGACTGCAGCATTTTATTAAATGCAAATAGACAAAGTAGAAAGTGCAAATTGATTTGCTTTAGTGTGCTTTGAGGGGGTGGAAGGGAAGATTGCTTAACTGATAAGGGGGAAAAAAAAAGCTAACTTGCATTCAGAGAAGATTCTCTATATTGATCAGCGGCTAGTTATACTGCAGAAGAAATGAGTGGTTTGATCTGGGGCCAGTAGATCAAGGCAGTCAGCCAGACCTCTAATAAATAGTGTTCATAAACGGTGCTGGGTAAATGACTTTAAATCTCTGCAAATGATACCTTTCATATCCAGACTATCAGGAAAATATGCTTGTACATTTTAGATATTTGTTGCTACTCTTGGCTGTGATGTATACGTTTGCTACAAATACTCTGTGTGTTTTTCCTATTTTTCTCCATAGTTCGTTTGCAGTCAGGGTGCTCAGAACTTGAATTCTTTCTGCCAGAACATACTTTAAAGCACTTGGACAAACCAGGTGTATAAGTCATGTTTTGTGATAGATGTGCCTTAAAATGGTGTAGTTATTCTTTGTGTGGATATTATAAGAAGCTGACCAGTAGCTTCACTGAAGTACCTCAGAAAAAACAGTGCTTGGGGGAATGTGGGAGAGGATGCTGGTGGTGTCACTAGAGCTCACAAATAACTCTGCCAGAATGTTTGTCCGAAGCCCCTTTTTCTGATCCTATGAGGTAAACTGCAAATTCTGGAGACAGCGTGGAAATGAGCTGGAAATGAACACCACAGGAACAAGCATTTATAATTTAGTTTTCAGGGCAAGTCACTAAAGGATTGCCCGTTCCTGAAGTGAAAAAGTATCTGTTCTGCAACAATGGTTTCCTGTAACATTCATATCTTGCTCAAGGCTAATCAGGGGAGGTTTATAAATTGTTGAAATCACTTTATAGCACATTTAGAGCTCATTTCACAGCAGTTTAAGGGGCTGCAATGATGTTAATAGCCTTCTGCATTTCTTAAGTATTTGCGATTTAAAAATGATATAACATATGTAACGCTTCAGAGTTATGTTCGAAAATAACATGGTAAATCTAATCATTACATAGCTAGGGATAAAAATCCCAGCACCATAAAGGCCCATTTTCAACTTTCATCAGTGCTGTCCAATGTTTCACATATTTGGCAGAGTAATTCATGCAAAATGCATATGAGAAATACAATGGGCCAAAATATTTGAGGCCGAAAATCCTGATCAGAGGAAAAGGAACTTTACAGATTTGTGATTGTCATCTGTTTTGCTAAGCTGATAGGTTGTAATGGAAAATAGATTCTTTGGTTTCTTCAGCCACCTAAAATTTACAGCAATTAATTGGAAGAGATTGCTGCTTGCTTTGTGCTTGTGTTTAGTATAACTTGTTGTAACTCTGTATTGAACTATCAAAATAATTTAGAAACAAGCAATGCTGAACACTATGGTGATCAAGTCACATATAAAGCACTCAAGGTATAGGAGGAGATAAAGTTGGCTGAGATCCTTCTTCAGATAATTCAGTTGCAAATTCCTATTGGCGAAGCAGAGGAAAATCTCATTTGCTGATGTAAAACATTTTTATTGAACAAGTTGCAGTTGCATCTGTGAAGATATTAATGTACTGTCAAGCATTGACTGTTATCCGTTTAGGCAACTGTCAAATGGCACAAACTGTGAATGAAATGATGACCTCAATAACAGTAGCAGTAGTGAACCAGTCCTTGCTGTTGCTGCTGTACAGGAACAGACCAAGTCCAGGAGGCTGTAAATTCAGTGATGCTGCAAAAAATCACATTGAGTTTGTATTGACTTGGCTAATTGTTTTTTGCCTTATTTGACTTGTCTGTGCTTAAGAGCCAGCCTTAGTTCATACTTGCTGAGTTATGCCTTTTTGTTACAGATTCTCAGTTCAAAGCCTCAGATGTCTTTAGTTCTTGATAAAGTAATTGTATCTGCAACATATCCCTGAAATACCAAGTCAATCATTGCAGTTATACTTTTCCTAACCAACACAAAGTGTATACAGGTAAAGAATGTAAATGGGGACTCTTTTAATAATAAGATCCAATGGTGTAATGTCCAGAATATCTGCTGAGTTTCTTCAGACACCTTAAAAATTTAAGATGCTGATTTCTGTATTGTGATCATTGATTCACTTGTTCCTACCTTGTGCACACATATGTGCTCTTTCTCTTGATGGTAGACAATTAGCAATTGTTTATTAAACTTTATTTCTATATCAAATTCTATGTTGAAATCTTTTATATCTGTAAAACACTGAATTTTCTGCATTCCTCTGGTACTGCTTAGTCATTAATCCTTGAACACCTAGTTTGGAAGTACATAATAGGAACCATGAGTCTATCTGGGATCTAAGGTAGAAGTGGATCTTAATGGCCACTCAGTCATAATATACAGTTTGACAAAAATTTTGGTCCGATAACATTCTGTGTAAGTATGGACATAGAACATTTGTAGCTGCATTTCTCATTTTTTTAATGTTTGACTTGCTGTGGGAATTGGGGTCTGTTTGCAGCCTCAGTGGCAGTGTGCCTAATAGTGCAGTGCTCAGTTTTAATGAATAAATCTACGGAATTATACTGGGATGGCAAATAATGCAGTTACAGAATCACAGAATCACAGAATGACCCGGGTTGGAAGGGACCTCAAGGATCATGTAGTTCCAACCCCCCTGCCTAGCAGGGCCACCAAACATACACCTTTACTAGATCAGGTTGCCCAGAGCCCTGTCCAACCTGGTCTTGAACACCTCCAAGGACGGGGCATCCACAACCTCCCTGGGCAGCCTATTCCAGGACCCAACCACTCTCCTAGTGAAGAACTTCCCCCTAACATCCAACCTAAATCTTCCCTCTTTTAACTTAAAACCATTTCCCCTAGTCCTGCTATTATCAGCCCTTTCGAAGAGTTTACTCCCCTCCTGGGAGTAAGTTCCCTTCAGGTATTGAAAGGCTGCAATGAGGTCACCCCGCAGCCTTCTCTTCTCCAGGCTGAACAAACCCAACTCCAAACTCCAGTTCTCCATTGCTGCAGTTGTTTCAGCTGTGGTGACTATTAGGATTCCTAGTTGTATGCATGTCATGAGTTACAGGAATTACACATCCTAATGGAGTAGTTTAGATGGAGATTATTCAGAACTTTTTTTGTCTACATCATGACATCTCAGCTGCTTCCTACTTCAGCAGGTCCACTATAGTTAATTGTGTCATACAGTTACTACATATCCATGAATTTCTGGTAAATTATTCCATGTACAAGACATCTGTTAATTCACTGCTTGCAGTTTATTAGACTATTATATGTAAACTGCTTTGAGCAATAAATTACAAGATTAGGGCTTTTAACGTTTAGGGATATCATTAGGCATTGTGTGCTGGAAGTAGATTTGACAAATGCTCTTTGCTAATGGAGTATATTTAAAGGAAAATCTGCATGAATTAATTATAATTACTGTCATATTAAAGAGTATAAAAACAAGTGATGTCATCACTGTTGATTCAGTGTTTTGGTATGTATGATTATAGAACCCTGTTTACATAAATATTTCTTCAAGTAAACAAACATGCAGACTTTCCTTTGAAACTGCAACGATGACATGACCTGAATTTTTCATCTCTTTGTGCTCTGTAGTGAAGTTTGTATTTAAATAGGAAAAAAAAACACAAGCAAAAAGTTGGTATCACTGAAGGTGCTGAATGCTAAGTAGCACCATGTGAACTCACAGGCTCAAAGCGCGACAAATGCAGCCATTGCCCGTGTCTGGGAGAGGACATTCTGTGCTGCTGCTTTGGAGTTTGTCACTTGTTCTGGGCAGTAAGTGTTCAGGACAGGTATTGTCCTGCCATACATTTGTGGTAGGGGCTGGCGTAGGGGGCAGCATCTCTCTCTGTGCTTTGACAAGTGACTGAATTATTTGGGAAGAGACAGAATAGCATTTGATGTCTGGTCTGTGTTTATCCTTCGAAATGGATGAATGATGTGGCTGTATGGAGATGACCTAAAACGGGTCTCAGAAATTCCTGGAAATGCTTGAAATCAGATGCATGCAAATAGGCATTAGTAAGTATCTGGCTCTGAAAACTGCAGTATCTACTGAAGTAGGGAAAAGCTGCAACTCTCCTGTATTAACTGTTATACATGAATAGTCCCATCACAGTGCAGCAGGGAATAGTGACACATACACAAAAACTATTACAGCCTGCCATTCATTTTCCAGTAGAATAATTCGTAAACATTCATAAAAGCTTAGCTATGCTAAGCGCCAAACTTCCCACCCTGCTTCCTCAAAAACCTTAAGGTCTTTTATTTTAAAATGTAAACATTTTATTATGACACTTTTTGATTAGAAGCACATAAATCTCTCAGCAGTGAATTCACTGCATATATTTCTTGCTGAGAATGTAGCTGCAAGTAAGCATCCGATTATATTCTTGATATGTGATTTACTTAGGTAAGGAAGCAGAACAGCAACAACAACACAGAAATATTGGGTCCAAAATTATACAGAAGAGGGAATGAGAGCATTAAAAAAAAGGGAGTAAAGAAAGACTTAATTGCAGTGTGTTGTTTCCAACATGTTTTGAACATTTCATTGAATATTTCTTATATGTGAATTGTGCATACATTTTTGGAAAGATGCAAAGAATTATATATGATGAATGGAATAAATGCCTTTCTGATGGTATAAAAGATATTGTTTTAAATTGAAAAGTGAACTATGTCACACCTAGCAGAGATTATTTTATTTCCTTTCAACTCAGATAAGCAAGAATATTGCATTTAAAGGAAGATTTCTCTGTGTATTCTCTCACTGGAGCCTCCTGTGCAGTATTGCAAGAAGATAATGCATTTTGGTGCAGAGAAATTGAGTTTTCCTAGGCTAAAAAATTCTCTTTATGGTAAGTTGCAACTGAAAGCAAAGAGCATCATAATTGATAGAGGCAGATATCAACTGATACCCAAAGAAGCATCTTTAATAGTGCTAATGTAGAAGCTGAGGCAATACTTTATTTACGTAATGATAGAAGAATCTAGCATTTGAATCCCACTTTTCATATCCAGATGTTTGTGATAACTTTCTTGTTCATTAGGTGGACTTGCATATTCTCAAAAAATTGTATGAGGAAGCACTTTCAGTTTTGTGTGCTGTTTTATATTTCTTGGTTAATATGTAAAGGAAGTGTTGCAGTTTAACACAGCACTGCATGGTCTTTTGCTCACTCAGTGCCCCCATGGTGGGTTGAGAGAGAAAACTGGGGAAAACAGCATGGAACTCCTAGTTGAGATAAAAACTACTTACTAATACAGAAAGGGAAAAGGGAAATAAACATAGTATATATATATATATTCACACATTTAAGAAACAAGTGATGTACAAACAGTTGCTCACTACCCACTCTTTGATGCCCAGCCAGTCTCTGAGCAGCTGCTGTCCCCAACCAGCTCCCCAGTTTTATAGTTTTTGCATGATGCCATGTGCTACGGAATATTCCCTTGCTCAGTTTTGTTCAGCTGTCCTCGTTCCATCCCCTCCCAGCTCCTTGTGCCCCCTCACTGTCAAGGCAGTACAAGAAACTGAAGCATCTTTGTTTCTGTACAGCACTGCTCAGCAACAACTAAAGCATCAGTGTGTAATCAACATTGTTTTTCTCCTAAAGCAAAAACACAGCATCATACTAGACACCATGAAGAAGATCAGTGCTGTCCCAGCTGTATGTAGGGCAGGAACATAGGGAGGTTTCAATGGAATGCTTAGAAAAATTCTTCTGAGAGTTCCTTTCTCAATGCTGTTTGCATAAATGTTGTTCTTAATACGATTGAAAGCCAAAAACACATGCAAAGTATAATGATCCAGAAAGTTGTGTCTTGCAAGTCGTCTTCAATAACATACCATCTTGGATAGAATCACAGATTGCTTTCAGCTCCTCAGAGATTTAAGAATGGTAGAACTAGCAGAAGTGAAGGATCTAAAAAACATTTGGCTTTTGTTCAAGAATAACCATGCATCAAAGTAATTGAGTTTTCTTGTGGGTATTTTTAGTAATGCTGCTAAAGGGAGGTGCAACAGACTTCTTAAATCTTTTGCTGCCACATTCAAACATTTCCAGAAATGTTCTGAGTTTCACCCTAAAAACCAGTTTGCTTTATTTTCTCCAGCACAATGATTAGAATACTGATTTTAAACACTGCTGTTCTGCCCTTTTGCTATTCTTCAGCCTGGAAATCCACGGGCAATTTACACTGCCAATTTAGCAAACCCTATCTTATATTGTAAGAAACTTTTCTGGTACAGAATTTATGTGATACCTATTAACAGCAACCAAATTCTTTCCTAGTCTGTTCTAAACCAACCAAGGCAAATTTAACTTACTGTTATATATGATTATTTTACTGGCCTGGATTTTACATCTGAGCTGTTTGACTTACTTTAGGTTAGAAGTATAACGCTGAAGATTTAAATTTAAATACTAAAATTGTATTCTGTGTGGAGATGTGTAAGTACTTCTTTTAAACCCTCTTAAGACTTTTCTGATTTGTCCTATCTTTATATTACACCTTACGGCTGTGTGGCATCATGCTTATAAGCAAATAAAATCAAACTGTCTCTTCTCCAGTCTTGTTCAACCAGCAGATTCCCAGAGTAAGGCAGAATTTGTTTCCAGTTGGCCTCCAACTAATTGAGGTGTGCTGCTCCATGCTACTTCTGTTGTACACAATAGCCCACTCTGTTCTGTATTGCAGTACAGCCTAATGTTGTATCCCTGATAATTGTCATCGAGGCTTTCTTATGGAATACTATTTTTTAAAGTTATCCTTCAATTTAATAGGTTTTTTTTTCATTGCCTTTGCATATCTGCAGAAATAAATGAGGGCGTAAGTATTTTTACATATTGCTCGTTTTTTCTTTTTGCAGTTCAGTTGTAAGAGAGGTGTTTTTCTGTTGTACTCTTAGGAACAGACTCACAGGGATGAAAAAAGCCCAATATGCCAGTGAATACTGAGGAATTTAGCTTCTGACAGAGAAAGTAGTAATTAGTCTATGGATAGTGAAGCATCTTAGTACTTCTTATGTAGTTCCTGAAGAAGGAATTGAGATGTATTCATCTTTCAGATGCAGATGGCATGATATACTGAAAAGATCATCCTCTGTAAGCAATGGAATGTGTGAAATTATTGTACAAACCTTGATAAGTAGTATTTGATTCTACTTCTGTATGTAACTTGAATGGTTCAGGCATTGCCTTTTGCCAGAGTGTTTTATTGGCAAACTGTGTTAATTTTCTTTTGCTATTCTATTACACTTATCTTCTCTTATAACCATAATTAAATTCTTTAAATTCTCTGTTAATATTAAGTGTTGGATAACAGTTTGGCAGTGTTTTACTAAAGAATTTTTTTTTTCCTCCTCTGTAGGCTTTCACCCCCCGAACTTTTTTTGTTTGACAATACTTGGCCTTACTTTTGCGTGTTCTCCTTTATTTGTAGGTATGATTTTTGATGTTAGATAGGATAAATCTACTTGTGGTGATGACAAATATGACATGCTGGCTGTACTGAGGTCTACCAAGGGAATGTTCTTACTCCTTCCAGTGGCTGGGATTTTATCTTAACGGAATAAAATCCTATTGATGTGAATTGCTATTAAATTTCCGTTGATGTAATCTCTTGTTATTTTTCTGTCAGTGTAATATTATATCAATTGGGCCACTATAAATACACAATCCTAATTCACATTCAAAATGAAAAGCTTTTCACCAGTTTTCAAGAATATTTCTGTTGAATGCTCTTGCTCTTTCTGATGATATTATCTCTTTTCAATCTTGGTGTAGTGGTATTTTACAGTCAATCAGAACCGAAAAATAAAAGCAAAATCAAAACATCCTGATACTTTCTGTTCAGTTTCTCTAACATCTTGAAAAGCAAATAAATCTGTGGTCCTTATAAGCACAGTAATTTCCTGTCTTGGAGCGAGACAAAAGCGATGCCAGTAACATAGATTTAAACATGGATGTAGCACTTTGGAGACTCTGCTGCCATGCTTTAACATGTGGGACAGCTTTTAAGAGACCAAAGTCCCATTTTAAATGTGTCAGCTTTAACTTGGTCTCTTTAAATAGCCCATTAAAGTCCCCTAATAGGAAAAATTTGCAGCTTGCAGCTACTTCTGTGCATGCATAATGCAGAAAGAAATGAGATATCTTGTGTGCCCTGTGGCTCAGAGACTTCTCCTTGCAATTAATAAGCACTGAAGTAGATGACAAGAAGATTATTACACATTTTTTTTTTAATAGATGAAAGGTTTTGTAGACTTACAATGTGGATTGTCAACAGAGCTAAACATTATTCTGAAATAATGAATCTTTGGTATTTTTTTTTTTTTTTAAGGAGGGCAAAGAATGTAGCTGATCTCCCCCATGCAGGACTGTATATTTGTTCTTATATCTAAGAATGCATGCATACCTTACTTTTAACTAGATTGGACTACTAACTGACACAGTGATTTTAATCCTCCATCACCAGGATGACTGCAGTTCAGTTCTGACCAAAGCTCTTTGCTTTGTGCTCTCCAGTGGAGTTATTAACTCAAAGCAGGGAGATTATAAGGACATAACTTCTGAGTGTAGTTCTGATATGACCAAAATGTGAATCAGGTGTTCAGCCACATTAAATGATTCTTTCTCTATTGCAGGGTTTTAAAAGAACATTTGTTTTTAATGTAAGAAAAAACTAAGAAGTCATACTTCGTGGAGATACAAGTTATTTTCTGTTTACATTGTAAACTCAATTATTCAGGAATGTAATTTTTTTAAATAATTTTTATGTAAGGCTAAAGGTAAAATAATTGATACATAGCCTTAACTAAGGAAGTTAAGGAACCAGTGTTATAACGTGTGGGAGGGCACCTGAAAGCCAGAAGTCTTCAGAGGTGCTTTTTCTTAGTGATATCATAATGGTGACTGGAGTAAGAAGGAAGGGGAGATGATATAGAATAGATAAAAAGGTAAGAGATGGAAAATTGAAGCAAGCATGAAAGGCATAGGAGAACACAAAGTAAAATAAGGTTTGATGCATCCTATGGGAAGGCTTGTTTGCTGCTGTGGGGTTATTTCAGTGATTGAAATAGATGTACAGGAATATATTGTGCTGTCTCTGAGGAAGGCAGTCATCTCTCCTCAGGGCATCTGGAGTTATCTTAATTTGGTCCACATTACATTGAGATGGAGTGAAATTACTTAAACTCTTCCACTTGTGCTCCCTAAAATTGTTTTGTTGCATTCTATAAGTATTTGTTTATTTATTTATTTTCAGTTAGATATGGAACTCCGTGTGAGAAATTCTCAAGCAATTTCTGCTTGAGGAGCATACTTTGGTCAATATGACAGGATTTTAGAAGTTCAGGAATGGGTATGAAATTTAATTGAGGCTCTAAATAACCTTTAGTGAAATATAATCTCAAGTTTTCTATTATTCTGCTTTGGGACTCTATAATGGAAGGAAGGGATTTACTTTCTTAGAATGTTTTTTTTCCCGTATGTCAGGAATATTCTAGTTGTGCTGATGGCTTTCAATCCAGTAACTGCATATTGAAAGAAGGAAGATTTAGGTTAGATATCAGGAGGAGGTTCTTTACAGAGAGAGTGGTGAGGTGCTGGCACAGGCTGCCCAGATAGGCTGTGGATGCCCCGTCCCTGGAGGTGTTCAAGGCCAGACTGGATGGGGCCCTGGGCAGCCTGGTCTAGCATTAAATGGGGAGGTTGGTGGCCCTGCATGTGGCAGGGGGTTGGAGATTCATGATCCTTGAGGTCCCTTCCAACCCTGGCCGTTCTGTGATTCTGTGAAGGAGTAAGATGAATCTAGAGCAAAGAGCGTTGCGCTGTAAAGTCTGATTAAGCAAATACAAGAGGAGGAAGTTCAGCTCATTACAATCAGTGGAGTGCTTGGTTCTCCTGCTGTTCTATGGCATTCAGCTCTCACTTCCAAGAGCTTAGCAAAAATCTTTATTATGCTATATATATGTGTATGTATGTGTATAAAGGAATGTAAAACATTTTTCTCTTGCTGCTTGGATCCATTTTTCCACCTTCTTAAAATACTGTTCCAGTACAAAGAACTAATATTTACTGGATTTTTTTAACTGCTCATCTCTCGAGAATGTTGTCAGTTGGATTAATTTATCCTGAGCAGCAAAATAAAAACCAATCGATACAAAAAGTTAAAATAAATGACTTATAATGGGTGTATCTGATTGTTTAAATGAAGCATAAAATATGCATGGTTATGCTTAGCATCATATGTAATGTACTTTAGATAAAACACTGTAATGTAGTTTAGATAATTTAGTAAATTATAAAGCGTAGCAGAATCATTACTGGCAATACTGGACAACATTTAATCTTATATATATATATATAATATAATATATATATATTTTTAAAGAGCAGGACTTGCATTTGTTGCTTTGTGGTAATTGTGATGGTAGACAACATCATTTTTAAAAATATTTTCTTTCTCATCCATCAGAGGACTTGTTGAGCTGCTGCTGAGCTCAGCTGTGTTCTAAAAGAACTGTTCACTGTGAATTCTAGTGCACTAGCCTGGAGGTAGTCTGAAAGTCACATGAATGTTAGTATTTTGTAAGTGTTTTGAAAAATGTGAATTTTTGATTGCTAAGTGCATTTCAAGAAAATTGGCCAATTCATTCAGAATGAAAATTAAATCTGAAGATTAATACTCTTCAAAAAGCTTTAAAACATTTATTTACTGGTATTTATTGAGAATGCTGCTATAATTGGGGAAATTGCTTCCTAAAAAGAGATACTTAATGTTTTTTAATTCAGTTTTTCAATAATAGTATTATACTTCTGAAGGTGGCTGCAGATTAATCTTGCAGACATCTAAGCTGAATTCAGTGCATAGCTTGTATCAGAAATAGTGCAGGTAGCAGAAGCAGGAAAGTGATCGTCCCTCTGTATTCAGCACTGGTGAGGCTGCACCTTGAGTACTGTCTTACTTCTGAGTCACTCACTACAAGAAAGACATAAAGGCCCTAGAGTGTGTCCAGAGGTGGGCAGTGAAGCTGGTGAGGGTCCTGGAGCACAAGTCTTATGAGGAGTTTTTCAAAGACTCCTATTAGGGATGTTAGGCTACCAATTTGCAGGCAGCTCCTGGTGGACGACAGATTGGACGTGAGCCAGAAGTGTGCCCTGGTGGCCAGGGGGGTGGGATTCTGGGGTGCAGTAAACAGGAATGTGGTGAGCAGGTCAAGGGAGGTGATCTTCCCCCTCTGCTCAGCCCTGGTCAGGCCTTGCCTAAGGTACTGTGTCAGGTTCTGGGCTCCCCAGTACAAAAAAGACAGGGTTCTCCTGGAGAGAGTCCAGCGGAGGGCCACACAGATGATAAAAGGGCCTGGAGCATCTCTCCTTTGAGGAAAGGCTGGGTGACCTGGGTCTGTTCAGCAGTGAGAAAAGAAGAATCAGAGGTGATCTTATTAATGTTCATAAATGTCTTTAAAGTGGCAGTCAGAGGGACATGGCCAACTCCTTTTCAGCAGTCCATGGGGACAGACAAGGGGAAACAGACATAAACAGGTTCATAGGAAGTTCTTCACCAGTATACAAAGGAACTTCTTCACAGTGAGGGCGATGGATGCCCAGGGAGCTTATGGATTCTCCTTCTCTGGAGATATTCAAGACTCAACTGGATGCCTACCTGTGCAACCTGCTGTAGGGAGCCTGCTTTGCAGGGGGTGGACTCAATCTCTAGAGGTCCCTCCCAGCGCCTGCAATTCTGTGATTCTGTGATTCTTTAAGCATGAAGTACATGAAAAAAAAACATTACATCTGAAATAATTTCATCTACACATTTAATAAGGAGGTGGGCATTGATGTCATTGTTTGTTTTGAGGCTGTCGCGCTGTGAGTTATTTAATTAACCTCTTCCAGTTGAACAGAAAATCTGTTTGACTTTCCTGTAGAGATGATGCTTTGTTCCATTGGCAGAGATTTCAGTTACAGCAGTAGATTGAAGGTATTCTACTGAATACATGAATTAACTTGAGAGCAGACTAACAAGACAATCAGGCAGTTTCTGACACCAAGTACATAATCTGAGCACATGGACTTTGATGTGAAGGCCTTGCAAACACAGGTAAATTCCTCTAATTGCATGTAAGAGAATATGATTTTATGTCAAATAAATTTGTCAGATTTGTACTGCTTGTAGATTTGGAAGACAATGTATGTCTCAATATTTTCAGTATTTAATTACTTCAGTAAGCATGATGCTTAGTGGCATTTCTGGTTAAAGTCCTCATTAGTCTTCTCTATCTAATGAGTATATGAAGGTTTGGCTTGTGGCTTATTATCCTACTCATTATTATGAACGATAGGGCAACTGTTAAAAACCTCCAGTTTTTCACTGAGACATAATTGTTTATGAAAAGGCCTTGCCCTAGAAATGGAAATAATGATAATTACATTTAATCTTTTCATGGTTTGTGCATTTTTTGCAGTGAAACAGATGCCTATAGTATGCTAATTACCAGGAGGGGAACTGCAGTACACTACCAAATAGGCTTATTTTGCAAGTGCATGACCCCAGGGTCACATTTCTTTATATTCTTACTATCATTAATTTTCTTCTTCATGTATGTGCTTTTCATGTGCTTGACTTTGTGCCAAGCACATTTAGTACTCAGTTTTAATAGCTTACAAAGGTTGACAGGAGGACCACATAAAGCTGCTTGTTTAGCATTTCTAATTGCATCCCCTCTTGCTGTTTTTCTTTTTTTTTTCCCACTGATAGGGGTACAAAGTATGCTCAGTATCAGGTATGATTCAGAAGCACGTCTTCAAAGTGAGCACACGAAGAGGCAACTGTTGGGTTCACACCAGTAGGGTAGTTGGCAACATTGTGATACCTTCCATATAATGCCTGACAATTTCTCAGTTAGCTAATTGACTTTGCTCTCCTATATTCTCCTATATTCTGCCAATACATATCTTTAGTAGGAGTCTGAATGTGAATTTTATTTTGTAATTTCATGATGAGTTGATTTATCTATTGCTGAAATGGACTTGAAAAAATTAAAACCACGTAATAGGACACAGTTGTCTTTTTTAAAAAGACTGTAGATGACTTTGTAGTTTTCTGAAATTTAAATAAAGTTTTGACTCGTGATGAACACATCTTTGTGTTCTCAGAAGGAAGGGTAGTGACATGGCCATGTTAAAGGCCATGGCTAAGCTGGGGAGATGTTTAGGCTTACCGCATTTCTATTTTGCCAGGTACAGCAAAATAGAAGCCATCAGTACACAAAGAAAGTTTCCATTCTGTTCGCAGTGAGGCAGCGCTCTTATCCTGTGAGCGTCACCTCTGTTTGTGATGAAGAATTTCAGGTTTCATTGTAGTAGTATTTGAATGATGGCTGGGTACATATTAGGAAACCTGATGAATAATACAGCAGAGATAGCATTTAATAACATCTCTTGTCAGCTGCCATCCCATAATTCAACATCTTGAAAAGTGATTTTTATTTTGATTTCAGTATAAATCTTTATGTCTGTCTATCTCCATTGTTGGCAAGACAAGGAGGTAACAAACGAGTGAAGAGATGTTCTGATTTAATCTTAGGTAACTGCAGGTGTCATTTTCTAAGTCTACAACTCTGCTGATGGATCACTTTGCTCACTGAGTACATGTGGGTAATAAAATGTAAAGCAAGAGGCCAAGAGCAGAGAACAAGAATGTGCAGATAAAAACTGGGTTACCATATGCCACTATTTTTGTTGTTAGCATTTACTTTTCTAAGCAAATACAACATAACAAAAGCAAACTTCCTGACAATTACTTCAGACCCTCAGAAAAAAACAGGACCTTGACAGCACAAGAGAATTTGATCCTCTCTTGTGCGAAATGCATTTGAACATAGTAAATCAAATCTTGTATGTATTCTACCATGTTAACATAATTTTACCAGAGATGCCATGAGGAATCAGACAGTTCCCTAACAGTGATGTTCTGATCCTCTCCCTTTAGGGTAACATTTTGCACCTTAATACTGATTCCAACTGCCCTGATGTACAGATACACACATATCTTATTTTCAGGCAGTTACCTCAAGCTACACATAGCAAGTTCATTCTTTTTGCTGCTCTACTATTCAGAAACTTGGACAGTGTCTTTCTTCAGTTGCTGAGCTGTAGCACAATGTGACTTTGGCCACCAGAGTTACGGTTCCTGCTTTCAACGGTATTTAATAAACTGATAAAGAAAAGAGAGAATGGAAGACATGATTAGAATTTTTATTTCTTGGTAAGCCTGAGTCACAGTATAAGGAATGCTTAGGGGATAGCGTTTTTATCCTTAACCCTCAATAGTATCTGTAGTTGCGTATTCAATCCTATTCTTAGGAGAGGAGAGTTAGGAAGGAGAATGAATTCTTAGGGAAAGAAATATACTTAAGTATTTAAATTATGATCTTGTTTTTCTTTGTGGTTCGCTTTCATTGATTGACTTTTTTATACATTTAAAATGTACACAGCTTAATTCAGCAGTTCTTTATAGGAAGACTACAGAAAATGCTGAATGTGGGACACAGTTGTCATGGAAAAAAAACAACAAACACTCTCAACAAACTGGAGCACTGCTTGGCAGTATTAAAAGGTTAAATGAGTAGTTATAAATGTGGATACCACGTATTCAGTATTTGGATGGAAAATAAACTTTGAATTCATAGGTTTAGGGTTTTTTCCCTGTTAATTAAAAAAACTTGTGTTTGTTAATATCACTGAGAAGAAGATATAAGGGAAAAGAAAATTGTATTGTTTTTAAGCTTTAGCTACTTTAAAGCATTTTCACTGTTAATTTCTGGAGTTATATCTGAGGGTACATTGAAGCTGAATCAAATATGCATTAGTATGGTCACAGTACACCTATGATCCTCAGCTTCTGAGAGCTACCTTAACCAGAGAAGAGAGGATATGTAGGTGTCATAGAAACAGGCACTGGTCCTGCTACAATGAGATGCACGATGTTAAGGACTGTGCAGAATTCAGCTGCTCTTCTTTTAGATGATTACAGTGGTTACGTGTGCCTGCTGAAACACGTCCTTGAACTAAAAGCTGTGGAATATTTCAGTGAAAATGATTATGAATTTATAGGAGCTTCTTTGAATGCTGATAAGTAATTTTCTACTTCAAACTACGTAAACTGAAGTAAACATTATATGCTGTTACATTTTTCCAACTTTGTGTGAATTGGTGAAGATGGTAATATATACCTTCTATTTGCAGGATTTTCACAATCAGTTTTTTTAAAAGTAATGTCGTTTTTATATGCATGAAACAGGAGACTAATAGGGGCAACACAGTTTATAAGGCAATGTTTTTAAGTCTTAGAATGAATTCAGATCAGTATAACCAACTCACCTGGTTCCAGTCAAAATGTGGATGAAATCACTGGAAATATCACGTGTTTAGGAGAGGTCTAAAGGTGTTAATCAGAATACACTGTCAAAGGCTATGTTTTCACGTGGGCAACATGGTGTAGGTTTTAAGGAATTATACTGAATGAAGGGTATCTGTAAAGCAATATACAGAACTGCTGTGAAAGCAATGAGTGTTTCCAGGAAAGTAGACTATATTTCTGTGTTTATTTTTATGAACACCTTCCCTGTTTATTATGTCTTCATTTCAAACTTAACTAGCTTGCTTTCAGGCTTTCTTGCAATGACTATCTACCACCTCAGCAAGTGCCAGCAATACACTGTCCAGATAGGATCAGATCCAATGTCTTTGTGGGGACAGTGCCTTGAGGAACACTTTTCACAGCCTTTCAACTTCTCTAGTGGTTTCCAGCCATCATGTGAGAACTGCTGGTTATAAATTATGGACAAAACAGCTGAAAGCTTATGTTCTATAAATGATATATGAAGAATTTCTTCTTCTGGAAACCTGAAAGGTCACAAAAATAAATTCTAGTGTTCTAACAATACAATTGAAACAGATACTACTACAATTAGAACAATTGTACTGAAGTTTTCAGAACTAAAAGAAAGCATTAATAAAAATAAATGATCCATAAGCCTGAATGAACAACTGAGTATCCATAGTTTTATGTTTTGCAACCTCTCCCAAAAAGCTCTGGTCTTCCACTAGGCTCTTACCTGCTTTTCTTTGTGCTTTTGTCTGGCAAACTGCAACACACGCCATGGTTGCTTTGGAGCTGCTCATGGTTGACTGATTGTCTTATTGCTGCCCTTTAGCTGATGAGTGAAATGAGCAGAACAGCTAAAATCTGAATTCTCCCTGCTCTCTTCTGTCAGGACACTAATTAGTTGCAGTTCTCTGTTCAGTCATTAGAGTTCACAAAGTTAAAGTTAAATTTGTGAAACCTTAAACGCATTAAATTTGGTTGAAATGGTCCAGTTAATTGAAAAGCTATTGCAGGGAGAGTGAAGAGCTGACAAATGATGGACAAACAGGGTGTGTGATGTGTATTTTTTGCTGCTTTAGTAAAGCTGGAGAAAGCTAAGAGAAAACAAAAGTGTTGTCTACTCTATCACACAGTCTCTGAAATAGCATAGCCATAATGAAAACCATTATCCTAAAATTGGATGGTGTTTGAGATACTCAAATTTTTATATCTTTTAAGTATACAGTTACAATTAGTTCTTCTGAGGGACTTTTTTAGAGCTCATTAAACTAGACATTTTATTTAGAATAATGTTGGTAAGAAGAATAGTTCTCAACAATTTAACATTTATCTTCTCATAGTTCTGTGCCTTAAACAACAATAGTCATTTTTGGAATATAATCCATCTGGATTTCTCCTCAGTATTTTACAGCTGTATGGAACTCACTGGTTTTTATTTTATTTTATTACTATTATTTTTTTAAACTAGAGAGAAGTTTCAAGGAGAGCCTCATAAATATGCAGCAGATTAATATTATATCTCAGTATGCTATCTAACGTGTAAAATCACACACGTTGCTTAATAAATGCTTTAGGGTTTTGGTGGTACCTCAGCTGGCATCGTAGATTTCTCTTAGTTTGGGGCAGTCAAATCTGACTGACGAATTCTTTTGATGCACCTGAAAAAATGTCATTAAAATCCAGTGCCTGAGACAGCTGTTGAATACTCCTGGTTTACAAGATGTTGCCTTAGAAGCTACTTTTAAATCAGTGATGTTAATTTGAGTGATGAGTGGATGTTAAAATGGCTAATGGCAGACGTGGGGGAAATAGCACAGACCTGGCTGTTGGATTGTACAGCTGCAAGTAAATGGAAAATAACACCCTACAAATCTCCCAGTAGATAGACACAGGGAACTTTGAGATGAGTATCTGGTAGGTCTGTTCTGCCTGTCATTTCTGTGGTCTAAATAAGGCTGTGTTGTGCTAACATTGGACTTAGATCAGGAACATGTGGAAGTGAATTGGGTTTATTTAATGAGATTTTGATGGCTGTGCAATCCCTACATGAAGTACAGCAGGGCCTCCATGTTAGAGATCTCGTGATGGTTTGTGTTTGTCTTCTGTTGTAGCGTAACTGAACAAATTTTTCAACCCAGGTACTTGGGTAGAGCTTTAAGTTTTATAAATAGGAGTTAACTGCTGCTAATACTATAAAAAGAACTGCTTTTAAGGTTTCACATAAGCAAAAGATGTTGTCAACTATGTGACATACAAATAGTTACGTTCTTAAAGAAATATGATCACAAAATAATGCTTTGATATATATTTTTCTTCAACTCATGGCTAATGTAGTTTGCTTCTATTTTTGTAATTATAATTTTTTTAATGTCTGGTTCTGGACTACTGGGTTACATTAGTTGCAACATAGAATAATGTATTATTGAGCCTCATAATATTTAATAATTCCTGCAGATAAAAAATACAAATATTAAATGCTATAGGAACACACAATGTAGGTATTTTCACTTCACGTTTTTATTAAACTGCCTCCGAGAGGCCAAAATATGGCATGCAATATGCAGTATCCTAAGCATAGCTAAGCTGAATTTCTTCCTCTGCTGTGAATTAAATTGAGCAAGTGGTTGAACACGATGTCCTGTAATGGACCAGTCAAATCTAAATTATCTTCTGATTCTGATTTTAGGATTTAATGAAACTTGTTTTCTGTTACGGAAGTGTATTAATAGAACTAAAAGGACTCTGTGTTGTAAGAAAGGATGGTGTCACTTGAAATGATGAAATGGAAGTTATCTGCAAGTATACTAAGCCCTGCAAGTCAACAGGAAAAATCATAATCAAGGCAGTTGGGAACACTGCCTAAGAGAGTAAGAGCTGACCTGACATTAACTACAAAAAGCATTATTGCATCTAAAGTTATTTTTGTAAACATTACAAAACATGAGGACAGTTCTACAGCCAGCAGTTTTCTAATATGACCATGGAATACTGTAGGTCAGAATGAGCCAGCGTTGTGGAAGTGCAACAGTCATGCATGGCTGGGTGATCCAGTGTGAGGATTTAGGAGAACCAGTTGTCCTGGCTTTTGGTCACAAATGCCAAAGGCAGTGTGTATT
Source organism: Perdix hodgsoniae (assembly GCA_035772895.1). Lineage (NCBI taxonomy): Eukaryota > Metazoa > Chordata > Aves > Galliformes > Phasianidae > Perdix > Perdix hodgsoniae. Next base: position 3,966,170 of record JAPSGF010000053.1, read on the forward strand.
CAAACTGTAAAACTTTCAAAGGTCAAATATCTGCAAAAACAAAGCACTTGTCATCTGTTAAATTACTTTAGTGAGCGCGGATTAATACTGTCAGTAAAACTGCAGTGATGGTAATTGCACTACTGAAGAATGTTTATTTTAGTATTCAGGCTGCCAAACACCAAAGTACTTGATTTACATCATCAGCATATAGAGTATTTTATGGAGTACCTAATGAAGTGCATGTAAATTTTGCAAATCGTGTGTAGGAAAGTTAGGAAGGTAGAAGACTATGGAGACTGTTGCCCAGGCATCTTCAGGTAGTTGTTTAGTGATAAAAAGCAGATGAACTTGAATTCATATGTAATGCTGGAAGGAGACAAGTGAAGATCACCCAGAAATAGTGATGTAAGGACATTTGACTGTTTCTAGAAGTAATGTGGGGGAATTTCAAACTAAAATCGGTTCAACATTGCAAGAAGACAACTGAAGGCAGGAGAAGGGAGGGTATGGATCCATGATACAGTACTGGAGGATGCTGAGCTGGGGTTCATAATTGACTGTGAACACAGCAAAACTATACTTAGTATTTTTGGGTTAAGATAAATACTAACTGAGCCACCAGCTTTGCACTTAACTGTTATGTATTATCTAGACTGATGATTCATCATTAACATATTTAATGAATTGCTGATTTAATATTCTGAAGGATATTGAATAGACAGTGTAATAATGCTGCAATTAAGGTGAAGTGAGGGTGAAGTGACTGGTTATCTCTGGCTCAGCTTTAGGAGGCATCTCCCCATGAAGATAGCTACAGGGCAAGGACAATGTGACTGCTTGCCTTGGGGCTGGTTTTGGAATAGGCTGTCAGTAGGGATGATAAGCAAGTCTCTCTACGCAAAATGGGAAATAAAGAAGGGCACTGTTGATAAAAACTCGAGCAAACATAAATGTAACTCAAAGAATAAGAATTAGGACCTGCAAAAGATGCTGCAGCATTGAAGATCCTAGTATTTGAGAATCCTCTGCTATGGAGATTTCCATTGTTCTTTGGGACACCTGGATATGCCAGAAAGATTTGCTGAACCACTATACTGTGAGCATGGACTCCAGAGACCAATGGAGTAATCTTACAGTTTTTGGTTTGGGAGAAGTCAAGGGCTGGAAGCATGTATTACAGTGGGGCAAAAATTGGACATCCATCAAAGGGGTGTGTACCCTTTGTATATTGTAGGTATTACTTTATCTCATCCTTACGACTACATTACTGAAGCAGAACAAATAAGATGTACAATTTTACATATAAAATATGAATCTTATTTTCCCATATCTTTATGCTATTGCCAGTTATCACTTCCTCTGTGTGTTTTGTTGTTTTTGTTAATCAAAGATGTTACAGCTCAGCTTTGTTTATCAAAAGAAATTATCTTTAATCACATGTCATTTAGGCTTTCATCCTTTTAGATACATCACCCATTTTCTCACATATACAAAATCAATGCTAGATATGTGAAAAATTTACTTGTTCTAAAAGGTGAAATTTTTTTTTTCTATCTGTTGACATGAATATTTTGAGGTGAAATATTTTCAAGGTATTTTGTGTCACATTTGAAATCACCTTGTGTGATATAATAGAGACGAAGATGATGACAATCTCATTGTTCAGGTATCAATGTCTATGAAAATTATTAATAAATCTTCCTTTGGCTACACAGCTTTGGTTAGCTGTGATTACAAAACAGAGTATTTTATCTGTGACAGCATTTTCTATTTCAATCTGAAATTGTAAGACTGCAAGCATTTTTTTAAGTAGCGAAATACATAATGCATTTTTTCTGACTGATAAGACTCACTGCAAAAAAAAAAAAGAAAAGAAAGAAAAAAAGTAAGTTGTAAATTTTTCTCCAAGCAAAAAATCATCTCATAGATAAGTTATTTTTATTTCACTTCATGAGAAAGCTTGTGTCAGGTGTTCACCATGTTTGAGAAACTTTAATTCTCTGAATATTGTGATATTTGAGATAGGTTAATTGATTAATTGAGGAATAAGTCATTGAATAGGTCATTGAAGTGTAGAGAGCACAAGTCGGTTCCAAAAAACATCAAGGCTTTAAAGAAGTGTTAGGTGAATGTAGTGACAATGTATTTCTATTTGTAGAGATACAGAAATTTTGCAAAAGACTTCACTGGTGCCAAGAAACTCTTCAAAATCCTTTTTTTTTTTAACTTAATGGTCATTACTTTAGGTCATTTGTAGATTTGCGTGCATTTTACAAACTGGAAATTAAAATAAATTCATTTAAGTTGATTGCGTGAATGTGTTTTGAATACTGCAGGAAGCTGTATGTTGCTCTTAATTGCAGGGTTAATATGAAACTGTTCGTCTGGCATTGGCTGTTATAAACAATAATGATGTGACATAACTGGAAAAGTACAAGTGCAGAATTGACTTGATATTGGCTCTTCATTGTGAACTGTAAAATGAAAAATTACTAGTAATACAGGTTTCTCAGTGATCTATTTATTTCTTTATAATATTTTGAGTTTTCTAGTATAATTTCATTTCATGTGTTCTTTTTTTTTTTTTTTAAAGAAGCCATTTCTGTAACACAATTTAACTTCACGAACTATGCAAGGTAGTTGTGTGTGGACTATGTTGATTAAATTGGCAATGCAATTTCCAGTTTGTTTTATCTTGTGTTTGTTTTTAAGTGTCTGTTACCTTCGCCTGAAACTTACCACGCCTTCAGCTAAATCAGAAGATGCTAAACAAAGATATTAAATATCTTTGTAATATTGCAAATACTTGTAAATATTAGGAAATTATGCCTGCTTAGGAAATCTTGCCTGCATTTGTAAACCAGAAATCATTAAGTACTTTGCAAAGATAATTTGTTACCTATGTTATTAAAAATGGATGTATCTTATTCTACTTTCTTTTGTAGATTTTTCTGGAAAACAAGGTTGAGAACCAGGTTCAAGGTACTGTCTGAGGATTGAAAAAAGCTTTGGAAAGCCACTTAGGATCCTTTGGCTGTAGAATTATTTTTTGGTTGTAGAACTTTTTTTAGGCTTACCTCGTGCAAAACTGTGAAGGCACAGCTGTGTGAAGGCATTACACTCCATGGGAGAAGGGTATTAAAGCTTTGCTGGGGTAATTTACAGAGTCTGTGAGTTGGTATAACCAAATGTTGTGGAACATTTGGTCTTAGTTCAAAGAATAACAATTTATTCCACACTTTTATTTTACAATTTTTTACAATATATTTTAGGTTTTATTCCAGTACTTTAAATTCTGGATATGTCTGTAGATCCCAAAAAACAACTGGCTGTAATGCAATGATTTTGTTTGTTTGTGACTTAAGCTGATGGGCAAAATCTGTTTTTCCCTTGAGGCTGAAATAAGACTTGAACCTGCATTAGTACAGCTTATAGAAGGTTTCATACATTCATTGAAATAGTTAGCATTTTTATGAGGCTGTTATGAGAGAATTATGAGATAAAGTGATAGGCAGGCTGGAGGAGATGGTTTTGTGAAATATCTTTAGCATAAGGTTACTTCTCAATAAATATGTACATTATTGTTAGTGTGCTTCCATAATAGTATTTGAAATCTGTATTTGGAACAGAAAATTACTCTGTCAAAATGACTTTAATTCATCAAAAATAAAAGGAGCACTGTATTATGTCACTGTTGTGAACCTACTGTGTTATACCTTTATATTTTATGCCTGCATCTCAAAATACTAGCCAAAAGAATGTTATTTGGTGGTAGCAAAAGTTAATCATTGTGATGTGTGGTCAGCCATGGTTTCAGCCTTCCTCATTTTCAGTCAATGACACCGTTCTATTATTTAATATCTATTCTAATCTATTATTTTTGACCAAAAAAAAAAGTGGCACTGTCAGAACAAAAACTTTCAGGAGGACAACATTTTCCTTGCAAAAATTTCATAAAATGTTAATGAATCCAGGATTTGATTTTGGCCAACACAGGAAGAGCTTTCAGCATTTTAAGTCAGAACTAGAAGACTGTCATTATGGAATAAATTGCTTTCTCCTATTCTGATACAGTGGGTATATGAAGAACTCAAAAAAAAAAAAAAAAAGAAAAAATCACATGACAAAAAATATTTCCTTCTCTGTTTTAATGCATAATATTTTGGAAATTGTCTGTAGATGCAAGTACCAAATCTGGATCATTAAGTAGCCATGCAATGGAAAGACTAACCCAAGACCTAAGCAGTTTGGTCTCTAACAGCGAATACTCAGGTCAGATATAAGCTGCGTTACTCTTGCTTTAGCTTGTGCTGAAGGTCGATTTGCTTTGTGTGCCGCCTATAGAGGCAGTTCACACCTCAAACCTCGATTGCATCTGTCAGCAGAGACTGAATGGCCGCTGTCCGCAGTAGGCACACTTGAGCAGAGGTCAGATGGTGTGGATGAAAGGAAGTGCTCCAGCCTCTCAGAGTGAAATAACAGACTGAAATTCAGCCCTGAGTACTGCCAGGAGATTGAATGCAAGAATATTGTTTCTTATCTATAGGCTGAGATTCCACCTCATCTAACTTTAGACTTCTGCCTGTATCTTAGCTGGATTTCTTTTCAACTTCCTGAAGAGAAATCGGCACTTATAGGGGGTGATTCATCAGACCAATTTTAGGTTTTTTTTTGCTTTAGGAAGAGATTTAGTCACTCTATTGTATCGTTTTGAACTGGGTGAATTGACATTTTGCCCCCTAGGAAGTAAAGATATTTCAAGCTGTGTTCTTCTGTTGGAAATTTTTTTGATGAATAATTTGAGTTTAAGCAACCTACTGCTCTTTTCCAGTTTGAACTAGAACTTTCAAAGTAGGCTAACCATTTGAATCTCTAATGGTGAAATAGGAATAACTCGTCCTTGAGAGTTTTGTGGTTATAGTCTATGAACAAAAAGCAGTACAGCTTGCCATCTTATTAAAACTCCTCTACTTCACCAGCAGACTATGAATTCTGATGAAGGGGTAAGAAGAAATTACATTGGAATTTAAGCCAAAGGATGCTACTTATTAGCAGCTAGGATAAAATTGCATGTGATCAGTTTCCTGGAATTTGTAGATCTGAAGGCTGCTGTTAGAAAACTGAAGTGGTATCTCATGCTTTTTCTTTTTCCTCAGTACTGATTATACAAGAGTAGTTACATTATCTCAAGCATTCCTTTAAGTAGATTTGATGTCCAGAGTATTGTTGTGTGAAATAGTTTTTCACCTTTTTCATCTTTGTCATAATTATCTAACACATCCTCGCTTCTGGCAGAAATTCCTTTGAGTAATGATGAATGCTTTACTCTCAGGTTTGTATTTTGACAAAATGATTTTCTTGTTCAACTGTTTGGGATGATATCTGTCAGATAAAATTACAAAACAACTCAAACTTTTAATAGAATGCTACATGGTGTTCAGATTAATTTTTATTTTACCAATCATTGGACAATCCAAATGTTGTGCTTTGAATTTCTTAAAGTTAGACATGTATACCACTTCTAGGGACACATTGGAGCATGTGATATCTTTTTTACAAGGGTGGATAGTGATAGGACAAGGGGGAATGGTTTTAAACTGAGACAGGGGAGGTTTAGGTAGATATTAGGAGGAAGTGGTGAGGGTGGTGATGAACTGGAACAGCCTGGTTGCCCAAGGAGGCTGTGGATGCCCCATCCCTGGAGGCATTCAAGGCCAGGCTGGATGTGACTCTGGGCAGCCTGGTCTGCTGGTTGGCAACCAGCACATAGCAGGGGGTTGAAACTCGATGATCATTGTGGTCCTTTTCAACCCAGGTCATTCTATGATTCTTTATCTTCAGGTACCATTCAGTGTATTTGGTTATGATGTCAGTGTATATCCAGTGTACAAGTGCCAAATTCTAAATTAAATTGTTTGATTCCTGCTGATGTCTGGATGATTCTTACTGACTTCAGTGAAATCTGATAGCTTGTCCAGCAAAAAGTTATCAATAACTTCAGTTTAATGCATTGCTAGCTTTATTTATTTATTTATTTATTTATTTATTTATTTATTTATTGTCAATGGATTATGGGGAAAAAAAAAAGGGTGGTATGAACATATCTACACTGTCCCTAAAGGAGTACCTGGGAGCATTTTGTGAACTTAAAACACACAACATAAAAATAAATAAATAAAAAGGTGTGTGACTGATGAAAGCTCATCTGTAGTGTTCTGTTCTGCTGTGGAACTGACATTGTGCACACAGTAATGCAGCACTATAGCATCCTTCCCAATCTGTGGTTCTGCTTGCTGGAGTAAAGAGCATCAGGGGATGCCTGTATCTTTTCACAGCTGTGGCTTGGCACTGTATCCACCTATCTGAGTCCAAGTCCATCTCACTGGAGAAAAGAGAGCATTTCTCCATGCAGCTGCACAGGTGTGCTATTTCTACTATATCCACTCTGTGGAGAGTTTAAGCAAGCATGTACCTGAATCTCCTGGTCTGCTTTTGCAGCTATCAACTCTAAGGTGTATTTTTGTCCATCCTTAACTTGTGTTCCACCCTGCAAACTTATTTTCTACAGTTATTGATTTTGGTGGGGGTGTCTTTGAGACTCGTTTCTCTGCAGTATAGCAATTACGTTTATGAATTTTCTTTTGCCAGTGGGAATGGTGGTGTGACTCCTTAACATTTTGCTCTTTCTGTGCTTAATTTATTAGGAAAGAATGATCAGATGCTCATGTCTATATTGCACTAATTTCTGATTACTAGGGGTGTGAGAGTTGGAGAGGTGTTTCCTGCTGAGCAGGCATGAGAGCTGAGAGGAGTTTAATTAAGCAGCAGGTGAAAACTGCAAGAGGAGAAAATATATATTGTGGTAGATAGAAAGTGAGCAAGATCAATTTGTTTGTACTGGCAGTATCACCCACAGAGTATCACTGCTAACAGGGAAAAGGGCTACATTCGTATTAAGCAGATCAATAAATGGAGGGACCAAGAACACGTGTGTAGTACAGAGATGAATGGCCACTTAGGAGTAAGATGTGACCTTTATCAAAATCTCAATACTCTCTGAGATTGTTATATCACTGATGGTAATTCTTGGTTGTTAGAAGCAAAAAGAAGCAGTAGCAGCAGAGAAACTCTGGGAAATGAATACCTTATTTATATGGAAAAATACAGAAACATTAAAAAAGGGATGTTGAGATCTTAAGTAAAGAAAATGAACAGTAATGCACTAAATTTATCTTGGAAAAATGATAATTATGCTTTTGCAAAGCAATGCAGGACTGAAAATTAGATGCTTAAGTATCTTTTTAGATAAGGGACAGAGTTACTGTTTTATTGGTGTTATTTGTTCTGGCAAAGCATACTATGAAAACCATCATCCAGTGCAAAATTGCACTGTCTCTTTTACGGTTTCTGGTAGCTTTAAGCAGAGTCTATTTATTCACCAGTATTAATATTAAAGATCTGAAATATGTTAAGCTATTTACGTGTTTTTATTTGTGTAGCTAATCAGTTAAAAATTAACCAGAAAATGCTTCTATTTGGGGAACTTACTGATCCGTTCTTTGTTCATTCTCCAATAGATAAACTCTAATGACTAATAATGGGAGTCTCGAATGAGATATTTTGAGGAAAGGGAGAGAAGAACATTTTCAGCAGTGAAACAGGCCAGTTCCTGACAACCAGTAGATGTCATTCTCTCTCTTTTAATACCATTTTCTTCTGTTCTCATGATATTTTTTCAAACTACAAATTGCAGATGGGGGGGGGGGGGAGCATTTACGTTTCACTTTCTTCTGATCAATGCACAAGTTTATATCTTTCTCTTCAGTAATGTAAGGTGTCAGAGTGTGAAATTGGAACTTCTTGATTCAACTGAGGCTTATAAGCTATTGTCTTTCAGTCATTCATCTATTAGCTCTATTTTATTTATTTATTTGTGAAAGAGATTTGTAAGCTTTGCACTGTACATGGTTTTCCTTTTTTCCCATGTTTGTTTCTATCCTTTGCAGCTTCAATTTTCTTTCTAAGCAGGTTTTCATGACACTGTTCCTGTAGATCTCTTCCTGCCACTTCTCAAGATGTCGAGGCCAAGTGCAAGAAGAGGGTTGTAACCCTGGGGAAACACGTGTACTTCCATGCAGAGGCACAGAAGAGAACTGTCTGTTCCCTAGGTGGGAACAGAGGTTTGATTTATCAATGTTTTTCCCTAAATATCCATGTTAGCTGGAACCCGGACACAGAGCCCTCCTGGCAAATACAAAGAATTTCATTTACAGTAAGGATTCTGCAGCCTTGCTAAGCTAAGCAATTTGAAGTTAGTCATTTCATTTCTGTCCGCAAAAGTTTCCTCCTGTCTTGAGGATATTGTGGGCAGAAGGACAAAACACTGGTTCTATGACAAGACTGAATTGCACTGCTTCTTTTAATCCTTGCTGGGCCATGTTGTAGTGATAGTGGGAGGAAAGCAGCTGTGAAATTAATTCTGGAGCTGGAGGACCTCCATTGCCAGAACTATCAAGCCGACAGTTTTATGGATACTGAACTGTAATTTTTGCTCTTTGGCATTTACTGTTTCATTCAAACCTTTTCTTTCACACATGAACCTCATGTGTTTTATTAGCCACTGAGCTGAAGCAGATGCTTTCCAAAGCATGCTGACTTTGCTTCAGCACAGGACTCAATGCACGCTCCCAGAAGAGCAGTGAGCTTAGCTCTAAATGTGTCAGAGCAAAAATATCTGTTTTTCTGCAGAATCGATAGCATACAAACAGATTAAAGGTGGGCCTAGCAGGTGAACTTTGAGATGGGAGAGTGTTAACTGAGTTTCCAGCAGAATGTTTTAAATGAGGGTGGATGAATACAGGAGCTATAAAATCCACATGAAGATGTGAAGCATTTCTGGCTCACGTATTCTCAGTGGTCTTAGAGTGTATATAATCTTTGAGCCTGAAATTTTAGATTAAATTTTAAACTGTGTGGCAATCTGACTGTGTTGCTGGGGTCTTAATGCTGCTGTTTTTTCTCCTGTGACAGTCATCGCAGTGCCATCAGATTTCTTCTTGGCATGAACTCATCTTAGGGTGCTTAGAAAGAGCCTGATGCTCTCTATGCGCTCTGGGTAATACATGCAGAGAATAACAGTTATAAAGTACTGATATGGATCTGGCTGTTCCTATTGCACTTGAAGCTCTTTGGCAACCTATTTTAGTTTCCCACATACATGAATGCCTCACTAGTATTGCACTGGTATCACACCATTATCAGAAAGATTTAAACACAGCAGAGTTGCATTTCCTCTGGATCTTGCAGTTGTGATCTTAGATAATTTTTTATCATTATGAAATACCATTTCTAACAAATCAAGAATTCAGGTTGATTGGGACAGTGGCTGCAGTAAAACACAAGTGGTCTTGCTATCATGTGCCTCATTAGGACATTAATTATATTAATGGCAAAAAAATACTGTTACAGTATTCCCATCACAGTAAAGTGCTAATGTATTTGCAGAAGGTAAAAGAGTAATAAATCCATGGCCAATAATAGATACAAAAGCAAGGAAAAGAGTGACTGATAATGTTTTTATGGCTATTGACTAGCAAAATAGCTGTCTACTGAGGATATCATCATCTTGGTACTGTTTGCATAGCTGAGAAAATCAGTTACATAAGCAAGTAAAGTAAACAGCCTACTCAGTTCTGCCTATCTAAAGGAGAATAAACAGATAAATGAGCTAAGTGTGATGGAGGAGTTAAAACAAACCAAGGAAAATAAAGATAATGTTAATAGAAGGAATCAAGTGCAAATCAGATTAAATCTATTTGGGACACTAAGAAAAAAGGAGTATGCAAACAAATCACAACCTGACAAATAAATAAGGAAAAAACTCAGGAAATAGAGATTGCAGCAAAGGGTCTAAAGGACAAAAGGTGTTAAAGCTCAGCTGGATGGACACAGGGCAAAGCCTTTGCTGTTTTGTGTTAAACATCTGGATACCTTTTGCTGAATTTGGTGCGTTTTACTCAGAGCACAAGAAATAATGAAATTGCATTTTGCCTTCTAAGCTGTGACTCACTTCACTAAAAGGTCATTGCCCAGACTGTCTGAATGTGCCCATCAGACAGAAGACCAAAGGGTGATAGAAATCTGCATGCCTGTGTCATGACAAAGGAAAATGTAAAGATCTCAGCTTCTCAAGGGGGTAATAATGGGGATCCTTCCAATTTACACCAATGGAAAGTTATTCAAAATTCATACTGAGATCTGACTTGTGACTGTGATTTGTGCTTTAGTACTTATTTGTCTACTCTTGAACTACCCCATATTCCATCACCGAATGGATTTTAAAAATGACTTGAGAAATAAGAGGAGGCTGAGAAGAGCAAGGACAGGTATGTAAATTGCAAAGCAAAGGAGAAGATCCTCCAATAAATTCATAATTCCTCTTTTCAACTACATGAATCATGCTATGCAACACTAAGTTTGTGCACAGCCTCAGGGATAAGGGAAGGGAAGACATGAAGGTACTTTTGCTTTAATCTATCACCTAATCCCACAAAAAAGGCAGGGGAAATTGGATTCGCAGAAATTGGCACAATCTGACTGTAGTGGTATCAAAGCAATCTTTATTGAAAAATGTAAGAACTAGGTGCTCAGAGAGAGGATGACTGTGCAGCTGCTTTTTCACAAAACAGTGAACTTGTCAGCACAGCAGGGCCCCTCCTGTGCACGCTGCACCTCGTGCATTCCCCCATTCCTGTAAGGACAGTCAGGACATCAGTGTTAAAGATTTGTCTGCTCCGTATACCCGTGGGTCAGCTCAGTATGTAACAACTTAAAAGGGAAGAAAAGAAACCCTGCAGTAGGCTTCTGCAGGCGTCCTGCAGTCTGCTGCACATGGTTTATTTTTTTTATTGTTATTATTTATTTTTATTTTTACCTCTGAGGATGGGCGACAGGTACGAATAGGCTGTGGTGGGAGGGACTGCTGGCTCCTTTTAGCGCTTTCTCTCTTTGAGGTTTGAATTTACACTGAAGGGAGTTCATATGTTTTCAGCTATTCCTGATTTGTTACCTTATGTATGTGTAGGAGTATCTGAAGTAATTCTAGAAGAAAATAACCTATTAATGCCTCCCACTGTGTACTTTAATAATCATATCTGATTATTCTGGTAAGGAAATACTGAGTTAATGCCTTCGTTTGTGCTGGAAGTATGACCCATCTTTCCCTTGCCTTTGTGGTTTGCAGATCTTTCTCTTACAAAGCTAGTGGTTTCTGAAAGCACAGACAATTACCCTTTACTCATCTCTCTTCCTTTCTCTCTGGCTCTCATGTAGACTGCTTATGATTTTTATAGAAGATATACCTTGATATATGAGCTTCATTGTTTTATCTTTCACAAAATCTAAGCAAGCTTTTTGTTCATTTTCTTCCTCCCTCTTTCCCCTCAGTCTCTTCTTTTTAAAATGCGTTTGATCTGATTTGAATTGTTATGGAAAAGTTCAAGCAAACAGCTAAAATGCTGTTATATCGGGTGAAGATCTTGTCCTTTTTAGCATTTTTATTCGCTTTGACAACAGTGCGATATGTTCTGGTTTTCACATGAAGATTTCTTCATATCTGTGAGCAGCGAGATTGAATCACTGCTGTCTCTGTCCAGTAGATTGCAGTGAGTGCTGTTTTCCTCATTCTAGTTTACGCAATGAAAGTCTGAACCATGCATTATAAGAGCAACTGTATTTTATTTGGCTGCTTTTCTATTCGGAGAAGATGCCTTTTGGAACAAGTGGTCTCTTCAGAAGATGATACTTGTCATGCTGCTTCGCTCTGCCCTGTCTTACATAACTCTGTACCAAATCAGAATCATCAAAATAAGCACCTACTTAACATTTTTTTTGCATTTTTCTATTTATATGTTTATTAATTATTAGTAGGTGAGAAAATATTATACTATAATATTTTTGTGTTGGTTTTCTAAGCTTTTCATGACCTACTGAAATTGCAGTTTCAGTAGGCAAAAGATCTATGTTTTGGGGGGATGAATAAACTTAACAGTGTTTTAGGGAGATTTTAAATGTTGTGAAATGAATAATGCTCCTTAGATCTGCTGTCCTTCCGTTATTCAGAAAATAAAAAGAAGAAAAATTCTAGGCCCTGTTTTTTTTCAAAATTGACCTGTTGTCTATTAGCATTTTGGTTTTAGTTTTGCAGGATTTATACCTAAAATGTCAATTCAAATGAATAGGTTTTGTTTTGTCCATTTCTTGCATGCTAAAAAATACAGTAATTTTCTGAGGTTCTTTCCTTTTATTTATTATTATTATTATTATTATTTTAAGCTGTGTTTATTTCCTATATATCAGTAATCTGAAGAAATGATACCTTTTGCATGTTCAGGTAAAAATAAATAAAGGCTAGGTGTTGATGTAAGAGCATTTTGAATACAAGAAAGTACCTGGAAAGGACCAGTAGCTGTTCAGAATAACTATGTTTGTAATAAGCAACAGAGAGGTCATACTTGAAATAATAAATATTCATGTAATTACTTTATATGTAGCTACTCAGCATTCAGTAATACCAATCACCATAAGTGATTGGAGTTTTTTATCAAATTCAGTAATGAATGTGAGACAAAGGATATTGCCAGAAAAATGTGTTCCTTGGATAACCCCTGGAAGTAGTTAAGGGTGGCTCTAGAGACTGTTGGGATCATTCAGAGCTGCTTGCCAAAACCTTGCTCTCCCTTTGCCCAGTGTAGTGCTCCTCAGGAAAGCATGTGTAGAGCTTCCCTTCTTACAGAAGTGTTTTGCTTCCTTTTGGTATTTAAAATATATTTGTACATGACACAAAACAGTGGAGTACTAATCTACTTTTACAATTTTCATTATAGAAACAAGCCAGGGAAATTAGTCGCAAATTTTCTCTATGGGTGGTGCTCTATGGTGGTTATGCCTGAATTCTCCTTTTTTTTTTTTTTTTTTTTTTTGAATAATTAAGGTGTTAGTGCTAGTATTTTATCTAAGTTCCATTTTAAATTATTACTTTCTGCTTTTTAAGTTCTTTCTGAAATTTCATCAGGATTCAGCATTTATCTTCATCTCCAGACCCAAGCAGTGTCTTATACAGCAGTCATAGAATCATAAAGGTTGGAAAAAAGCTCTAAGATCATTCAGTCGAACCATCCACCTACCACCAATGTTTCCCTACATAAACCACGTTCCTTAGTACCACATCTACACATTTCTTGAACACTTCCAGGAGCAGTCACTCAGCCATGGGCAGCCCATTCCAGTACCTGACCACTCCTTTGGAGAAATTTTTCCTAATATCCAACCTGAACCTCCCCTGGTACAACTTAAGGCCATTTTGTCCCCTTCTAAAATACTTGTCCAAGAGATCTCTCTGATTTGTAGTGATGCTGGTTGCTAACCTAGAATGCAGCATTATTATTCACCATGTATTCAGTTATCTTACTCTGCATTACAGTAGTTTAAGCTGCAAGCTTAGCACTGCAGGCAAAATACTATGCATGGAGGTAGACAATCCCATGGGGCTCTCCCTGCAGTGTTGTTGTCTGAGGAAAAACCTGATGTTCAGCACTTGGAGTGACAGGACTTTTGCCTGAAATAGCTAATTTGCTTATCAGCTTTGCAATGCAAAATTGCAAGCATTTTTCGAGTGGAAAAATCCCGAGCAAGGAGATTTGGTAAACATGTTCAAATATGCCTAAAAAATGAAATATTTTCCTTATATTCATTCTTTCTGTCTTGGGGAGAAAAGTGTTATATCCAAGGCAGTCTGCTGCAAGTGAACATTACCTCAGGAGTTATTACATTATTCCTTATGTTATGTCTGTTAAACTCTGTACTACTGACTGTGTGAAATAGCACCTGTGAAATCTGGGACCTGGTTTTTATTATCTCTCTTGATAACTGTTTTCTAGATAATTATATTGCCTTGTGAAAAGCTGCATATGAGATCCTTGTCACATGTCTGCAGATAAGGATCACGATAAGGGAAGAAGGAATCAGTCTTTCATCTACTATTACTATATACTATAGGAATCCTACTACTATACTGCACAACCTTTGTTGTCATGTTATCTAGAAGCAGCCTAACTATGACAGCTGAGGACTATTTATGGTGCCTTAACAGATTAAATCCTTCAGAATCAGGAGTGTAGTGTTTCATATACACTGTGACCTAAACTTTACCTGTAAAGCACACGAGGATGAAGGTTGCATTCCAGAATCATAGAATGGCTTGGGTTAGAAGGGGCCACAGATATCAGCTAGTTCCAACCCCTCTGCCATAGGTTGGATGCCCCCACCAGATCAGGCTGCCCAGGGCCCCATCCAACCTGACCTTGGGCACCTCCAGGTGTTGGGCATCCACAGCTCCTCTGGGCATCATGTGCCAGTGCCTCACCACCCTCTGAGTAAAAGATGTCCTGTTTGAAAAAAAACAAAAACAAATAAAGGAAGAAGGAATTGGTAGCAGAATTACAAAAGATTTCTTGAACTTCTCAGGCAAGAGACATCCATGCCTGTCCAATCCGTGCCACAGTTGATGCAGAGATGCACAGATAGGATAATCAGATGGCTCACTTCTGAGTGGTATGAAGGAAGAAGATACGTGATTTGTTGTGATTGCCTTCTGTCCATATGGCATTTACAAAAGCTGCCAAAGAATGTATAGTTTGGCATACTGTGGAAATTAGTAAGATCAATTAAAATTTTTTCTCATCAACAACTGTGAAAAATGTAAAATGAATTTTTTTTTTGTATTCACCTATCTAGAGGCTGTAATACTTTTTTTTTTTTCAATTTCATCTTGTGCCACAATGTGGGGATATGAAGAAATTCTAGTTCTTTTTTAATGGTAAGAGGCTGTTGATTTGGATTTAATCTTCTAGTTCTGTGTATAGAGAAATTTCCATCTGTAACTGTGTTAATTTCCAATTAGAATCAGATTATAGCTTCTTTCATTGTTTTCTGCTCTCAAAATTGTGAATGAATTTTAAATCTCCAGTAATTATTTCTTCTCATCTAGTGTTTGTTTATTTTCTTAAAACAGAGCAGAATGAGAAACCATGCAGTACATCAGCATGCATATGTAATTCAAAGACCACGTGTTCCTGTTTGACTAAAACTAACAAAGCATGGAACGCACTAAAAAAATACGCCTTTCTTACCATTGTATTTACTTCTTTTTCTTTTTCTTGAAGGATCTGTAAGTTGGTACTTAATGATAGAATCCAATTCATAGGAAAACTGATATAAATTCGAATCCTAGAATTTTGGAATGTTTTTCTTATACAATAACCTTTACAGTACTTATGGAAAACCTTGCAAAATTTCTGCAGTGAGAGTACTATAAAATTTGACTGGATGATAATGAATAAGTCATAAATACATATATAGCGAGAGCATTTCTGTCTCTATAACAAGTACGTAATAAGGTCTTTGGAAAGCGGACAAAAGTAGTTTTTCAGAACTGAGAATGTAGTGTAGCTGAAGTTGCAGGTTCTTCATCATGTCTGTTTTAAGGTATTTCAAGGTTCAGGTCAGAGAAGTAGGAATGAAGAATTTGGACCTGTAAAGCAATGGTAAATGGGGCTGACCTTAAGAGCTTTTGATCATCTTTGGGGTCTTTTTTGATGCTATGCTTTGGGTGCTGGTATGCAAATCAGCACCGTATGTCACTCGTCTAACTTTTCACAATATGTCTGTATACCAAGAGTTTAAAACTCAAATTAGTGGATGAAAGAAGTGCATAAGTAAATACGGATTTGAGTATTTGCTAAGGAAGGTAAAATGATATCAAATGGAAAGAAGTTATTTGACCATGAATGATAAAATAGTTCAGCACTACTTCAAAGTACATAAATTAGCCACTTCTGGACATAGCCTTATGTTTCAAAAGGAATTAAATAAGAGTAATCTCCATTTGTAATATTTGGTTTGTTTTCAAAAGAAAACATGGAGAATACAAACACATCTACAAAGAGAAGAAAGTACTTAAAATGTACTAGGAGAGGAAGAGAAGGCATTTCATGTTTCCCATGTCTTCTAATAAGAATATTTTTAAAGACATCTTCTAATACTCATATTCTTCCATTTCTCCTCCCTAGCCATTAGCAACTGTGCTAACAACTGTTAGAAACGGTGACTTCTGTTCTCTACTCTGTCTAAAACACTAGAAGTCTAAAAAATAAGAGGCTATGTCCTGTCTCTTAAAAAATACTTGGAATTTTTAGTTTGCCAGTCAAATGTGGTCATTCCGGTAATTCCTATGCCCCACAGCTGCATGAAAAAACTCCTTCCTCCGTCTCCTTTTCTTCTGTTGTGGATGAACTTGACTTATTACTCACCTGTACTTCTAAGCACTTTTTTGAATACTTAAACACAGAACATGCATGTCTAAAGTGGTTACTGAATAATTGATGACTACAGAAAGATCTTGCTAGAAGAAAGAATCTGGGGAAAAGTAATAATAAAAGTGTCTTGATTGTTCTGAGCTAGCTTTAAGGCTTATATTTTGGGAGAGGATGACCATTTACTGTGTTCTCAAGAGGGTTGTTTAGCTCAAACACAGGACACCAGCTAATACAAGTAATACCGAAGAACATTTTCTTGTAGGTGTTTGTTTTTGCAGTGTTTTTAGATGACCTTCTATTTAAATAATGTGTTTTGCTGAATACAGTTACAGCTTCTACTTTCTGATAATGGTGATATGCTAGTAAGAGTTAGCTGCAGGGAAGTATTGAGGGGTGGAAAGAGATAAAAGATAGTGGGGAGCATACTTTTCATCATGTAGATAGTTGGTTTTCTATTACTGTGTATAACAACAGGACTTAAGTCCAGAAGTTAAAACTGAAAAAGAATTCTCCAGTCCTTTAAAAATTGCTGTCATAGCTTCAAGGGAGGCATGAGAAAGGAGGCTCCTCCTATTGCACATAAAGACTCTCAAAACAGTTATTGGGATTTTGAACTCACTGAGCAGTTACGAAGTTAGAAAAGAATGCTTTTAGTGCAGAGGAGATAAACAATATTGAGGAAGCTATTAATATCCTGTGACTGACATGTTAAATGGGTTGTGATTCTGGCATACTTAGATATGGCAGACATTTAAGAAATAAGCATTGTCAGAGTCTAATTATTGCAAAGTATTTACAGCTGTTGCAGTTGGAACTCAGGAAGAATTAAGTGCATTCAAGAGATGCAGTTCCTTGGAGATATGATTAGCTCACAATCACCATCCTTATGCTAGGAGATTTTTTTGTGTGTAAAAAGAGAAGACAGGACCGACAGATAAACACTGATTTCATCTGAGTTACAAATGTTCGCAGACGGATTGACCTGAGTGGACAACTGGCCAACCAATCAAAAATGAGATATTTTTACATAAAAAATTATACAGAAATATTAGCTATTTACCTGGAAAGTGGGACACAGTGCCCTGCAGTGCAGTACGCAGAAATGTACATGCGTGATTGTCTTCGCTTCTTGGTTCATAAAACGCAAGAGCATAAGCCTGTTTATGCAAGCCTGTCTTTCTGCCTGCATGAATTTGATGTTGACCTCCACCTCTTCGTGCATAATACTGTTGTGTAGAAGCTTGTTATCCCTGTGTACTGCCATTTGCAAGCACTCACTTTGGTGTTTTCTTTGTTTTGTTTTGTCTTGCTTTTTTAAGTTACAGTCTTTTAGCACACAGTAGAAGAATATTTATAGTGAGAACAGCAGAATGCTTTATAGCCTGTCAGACTCACTTATGTCCTTACAGCTGCAACAGGAAGTCTTGAAGGTGAAGAGCCCCTCATGTGGGCATGGTCTGGGGCACTGGTATGTTTGAACCACTGATGACAAAACCTTAATATACTGATAAAAGGTTACCCCTGCACAGTTTTTAGGAACATGCATTTACTTTCCCCAGATCTACCTAGAAGGAGACGTGCAGCCAAGCAAATACTGAGTACTCCTTGGAAGAGGAGAAAAAAGAAGCAACAAAGAGATTAAGGATTTAAGAGATAAAGGAGTGGAACTGTAACTTAGAATGCTTAAGGAGGATACTGCTGCCTTTCTGGAAGGAGCACCTTCAGGTGTGAGAACAGGATAGGTTAGGCAAAATCATGAGGAATGTGGCAGGAAGGGATAATTATCTCCCTTACCTGCGTTAGAATTCTCAGCTTTTCAAGATGTTTACTGTTGGCTGAGTAAGCCAGTCTTTCAGCCTTCAATGCTTATTGGAAAAGCCTTTAGGGCTATTTTGGCTTGCTGCATGGTACTAATGTGCTTTAGCACCATTAAACACGTTAACTGTTATACTAGGTCTCTTGGAGTAGCCTATACGTCCTGAAATGTTTGAGCACACAAGGAGGTAAATAAATGCTTGTGCAAATAAAAAAAGACTTTATAAATGGGATGACTTGGGATTAAATTCTACAC
Organism: Perdix hodgsoniae; assembly: GCA_035772895.1. Lineage (NCBI taxonomy): Eukaryota > Metazoa > Chordata > Aves > Galliformes > Phasianidae > Perdix > Perdix hodgsoniae. The sequence continues at coordinate 3,984,596 of JAPSGF010000053.1, forward strand.
TAAGCTTCTTCCTATTCTTCATGAATATTAGCACTAAGCATCCCATGAAGATCCATGCACTTCAGGCAAACTCTGTGCTATGACCTATCAGATGCTTCAAGAGAGAAGTATGCACTTCATAAATTTTAAAAGAATATAAATTTTACAGGGTATATGTGTGAAAGGATTGAAATTTTTGCATATAAAATCACGCTAAGCCTATCCTTACACACACCTTCCCTACTTCATCTCTCTTCTGCATTGTTAAAAGCACAGAGCCCAGCAGTAAGAGCTGTCAATTTAGCTGAGTACCAAAAGATACAGGGGGTTCACATTAAGATGAAGGGTTGAACTGAAGTTCGGTCAGTCCAGGCTGTGTGCAAAGGTAAAAATAAGATTGGTATCTGGAAACAGTTTGCTAACTCAACTTCAGAGCTTGAGTTTACAGAAGCAGCATCTTATTCTCGGTGTTCAGGAAATAATTCTCTATATAACCTGTGAACATCTGCTACAGGCTTGTCGTAATCTGATTTAAAAGGGACACTTGGGATTGTCTGATCTCAGTAAAAGATGTATTAAACAAAAATGTTAATTGTAATCTGAAATTGGGCTATGAATCTCCCCTCTACCTTTCCCTTGTTTGATGAGGTGATGAATACACAAACACAGCAGTTAGAGCGCTGATACATTTCTACTGACAGCACAGTATTTTTTACACGAAGGATGTTGCTCTCCTCTCTAGGGAGCAGCTGTCACCAGAGCCTGTGTTTGTGATGTAGCACAGACATGTTACACATTGATTCCTGGTTTACTAGCTGGTTTACAGCTTTTTGTGGCTGCCTCACGCTGGTGGCTCACCCTGTGACTGGTTACTACTGTGCCTGAGTTTCTCTTCTCTGTGACATCTGCTCCTAGCAAAAGTTCCTGTTATTGGTCCTTTCAGGAGCTGAAAGGTATCAAGAGCTAAATATGTAAGAGCTGGTACTTCATGTTAGTGACCCAGATATGTCCCTAATTTGGCTTCTAGCAGCTTTGTAGAACTTCTCGGTTACTTTATTTATAAATCTGGGGGAAAGAGAAGGATTACAGTTGTCTGCTTTCTTCGCAAGGATGAAGGTAGTAAATTGCATCAAGAAGGACTAAAGACATTAGGACCTCCAGAGTACAGTTAGAATTACTGAAGCAACTGTCACACTGCCATAGGGATGCTCGTTTGTATGAGATGCTTGGCTGTTGTCAGAGATGCTAAAAAGGAGGAAAAAAAGGCATAGGAGGCCTCCAACAGAGGTGGCCACTTGGATTGCGTTTTACAAACAGGTGGGCTGTAAATCTCTGAGCTTCTAAAGGAAATTTTAGAGCTTTAATCACGGCAGTTTATAAAAGTTTGATTTAGGACAATATACTTATTGTTTTCTGCTGTCCTCCAGTGAAACACACAAAGATAAATAGGGGTATTAGTTTCTGGGCAGAGACCTTGGTTGTTTGTTACAGTATCCTTTGAACTTGGGTAGAGTGGAAGTAAAGCAGAACTGATGAATATTAATGCTTTTGGCTTCTGCTCCTCTTGCATACTGGGAGACACAGCCACAGGGGTAACAGAAAAGGCAGCTGCAGGACAGGAAAAATGATAAAGGCAAAGCTAGAGTAAGATCTATGCAGCCATTGTGTCCTGCCATATTTAAGTGTTCAGGAATGTATCAGCAGGCACTTACACCAACATCACCTGCGGCTGGCACGTCAGTGCAAACTCAGTCATGCAGACATAAACTTCAGCTGAGGCCTTTGTGAACCTACTTATTTGTTGGGAATTCCCTGTGCTGTGCTGCACTAATGAATGTATTTGCCCTATAACTCACAAACACAAGAGAGAGTAATGATTGAGCAGTGTTCATTTAATTTATTGTTGGTAGCTACCGTAATTCCCCAGAATGTTCTGTAGTGCTACTTAGTAGGCATTTGTACAGCGTTGTATATTTAAAAGTCCTTCAGGTTATAATTTCTAAAATAAAATATACAGCCTGAGGAGGAAAAAGAAAAAATAAGACTGACAACAAGAGTATGAGCTGGTTTACTGCTGTTCTGTTGTTGTGTTTGGTTTTTTTTTTTTTTTTAGTTGAAATTTTCAAGGTGAGAGCCATTTTATTTTTTCAGAATGTTACTGAGTACCCAAAGGTTGTATGTCTTGTGTGGGAACGCGTAGAAAATGAACTTGGCAAATGTTGCTCTAATATATGATAGATATGATAGGTAGTGGAAACATTTTAAAGGATGATTATTTTAATTCTGTAGCTCGTCACTTTGTTAGCACTAAGATACATGCTTTTCAAGAAAGTGCTTAGTATGTATTTTTCCTACAGATGTGACAGCTTTCCAATGGTGAAGCCAGATAACTGTGCTTTTATTGACATTTTCTCTCTACACAGAAACAAATAGCCACCTTATTTTCACATTTTCAAGTGTATGAAGAGTAGGCAAAAGGCTTGTTACAAAGTAATTATAACAATGTAGTATTAAAATGCTATTGTCTGTTTAAAGTTTGGCTGGAGGTCCCAAATACTTCGTCTGTCCTAAAGTCGTGGTTGTCATCTTTATCTTTGGTCTACTGATGCTTCTTCTTCATATTATTTACTACCTTCAGAATTATTCTTTCCTTTGTTTTTACAGCTGATTTAAAATTTCTCTTCATAAATTTGAGACTGATGATTGACTCTCATTTTGGTTCTGTGTTTTGAGATGGTTTTCAGATGAACCCACAGAGACATAACTCACAAACATTGCACAATTTTGATGTAAGAATCACTTTAGAAATTCTCATTTCTTCTCGCTCTTCTTTTTTCCTTTCAAGTTTTGTAACCTCAGTGGTACCTTAGAAAAAGGAAGAAAACTGTAGTTTATAATCAGTGCAATTAGCACTGCCCCTGCACATACACCTCTTCGAATGACAGTTATTTTTAATAGATAGAAAAATACTTTCTGGGAATAAAGGCACTTTACACTGATAAACCTTGTGTCATTCAGTAGCATTCAATAGCACTGCAGCAGACAAGCTTCATTTCTGTATGGAAGTCTGTATTCTAGCATATTAGAAATCTTTGTGGAGTCAGATTTCTCTCCTATTGTTATTTCCTTCTATTCAGTTGGCTTCCCAAGATTCATCTCTGAGAAATCTTGGAGTTGTTTAAGAAATATGGGTCAGATTGATAGCACATAATTTTCTCCCCTCTTCTTTTCCCTTCTCTTCTTAGTTAGTGCCCCAATACAGTTTTTACAGGCAACTGCCATTGCCCTTCTACCAGAAAATTTCAAGTACAAATGGTTTGCTAAAGCCAGTATGGTAATCTGAATTGTTTCTGCTGAAACAAAATGAACTTGTTCTGGACTTGATGCAGTTTTCGTTGTCACTATATATATCCCCAGGCAAACTGCTAAATGGCACAGCACCTTGTATCCTGTAGGGCCATTTTCCTTACATCTCTTGCACATACTCTGGAAGCTCTTTGTCTTCTTGCTGCAGTGTGGCCATCTCTCGAGTGCAGTGAAACATCTGTTAAAAGTTTGAAGTTTGAATACTTAAAGTTTAAAAGTCAGAAGATGGAAAATAATCTTTCAGTCAAGCAGGATACTATACTCGAGGTTATTTAGCACAATTAAACACGTTAACAAAACTTCCAGCACCCTTTTGTTAGCCTTCAGCACTTTACATTCAAAACAGCAAGCAGTTGGTATCAGCAAAGCCACTGTCTTATATGTCTAGTTTGAAATTTATGCAGGGATGGGAGTTTGGAAACACTCAAACAACATAATTTACTATTGCCTTGCAGTGTTCAGAGCAGTACCTTGAAGAAATACCTGACCATATAATTGGACTGTTTCCACTTCTCTATGGAAGTTGATAAAATATCGAGCACAAGTATTTAGGAAAATCCATTTTTTTAGTGTAGTGGATCGGATGGGTAGTTTTGGACTCTCTTGAGTGACCAAAGTAATTCTGAAACAAATTATTAAAGCACTAAGCCGTGGTATATCAATTAATACTTGAAGAGCTGCTCAAGAAAATCCTCAATACAGAATGTTCTTTTGCTTATTTAGTGAAAGGATAATTTTTCTTCCCTTTAATTAATTTGAATTAACACATTACTTAGTAATAACGCTCAGTATTCATTTATTTTTCTTTCTAATTTTAATTATTGCATGTACAGAAGATTATAATAATAAAATATTCACCTAATACGTGCTTTTTCTCTTTCTCTGCTTTCATCTCATAAGAACATATGTAAATATGTAAATATTTCAGGTGACAAGGGCCAGATTCTTATCTTCATCATTACACCAGTGAAATCAACAGATATGTCAGATTGCACTGGGATTCTTCTGAATTTTCTTTTACACAAAATTTTAGACCTCATAGTGTTTCTTCCTTTGGAATAAAGCCACATTGTAGGGTGCTTTGCAAAACATAATGACATTCTGATGTAGAGTTTTGATTCTTCTCAATTATGTATTGGAGTAAGTCTAGTAAGTTAAATTCTGACACTCGTGTCAGAGCTGCATTCAGCTTCAAGTTGAGCCAGGGAAGGTTTAGGTTGAATATTAGGAAAAAATTCTTTACTGAAATAGTTCTGAAGAGTTGGAACAGGCTGCTCAGGGAAGTCAGTATTTAAAAGACACGTAAGTGTAGTGCTTTGGAATGTGGCTTAGTGGGAGACTTGGCAGTGCTCAGTTAACTGTTGGACTTGACGATCTTAGAGGTTTCTTCCAGTGTAAATTATGAGGTGCTCCATGATGTTGTTTGCTGTTGTGGATGGTCATGCTAATGTCTCCTGACTGCAGGGAAGTTGTGCTATAGTTCTGGCCTCCTATTTGCTTCTCAGCTGCCTCTCAGTACTCACGCCTCGGCTGGGTGATCAGCAAGGAAGCAACTCATGGGGTTTTGCTTTCCTCTTTATGTGGGACCAGAACTGTGAGGTGCATTGTAGGCTCAGCTCTCATTGCATATGCACTTGACAGACAGAATGTTGTTGCAGACTTAATATTAAATTAAGGCCATTAGTAAAATTAGTCTGATTGGTTCAGACAAAACAAATTTAAGAAAATTGAGTCATCTCTATCAGTTGCAAAATTATGTACCCACTGATAGCATTTCCAAATCTTCACTTTTTTCATTTTTAATTGGCAAAGTGAAAAAACATATTTAGTGTTTTATCAATACCACCACATACTGGAGTTTTTTTTGGTTTTTTGTTTGTTTGTTTTGCTTATTTTCATTTCCTTAGGAGGAATTTTTAATAGCAAAAAGAATAGCTAAGTGATGATGATGTACATATCCAATTCTGAGATATTTTGAACTCTGAACAATGTAATCGATCAAGATATCTGTTTTATGATATTAGATTGTTTAAAAGACCTGTTGAAGTAATGTCCTTCATAACCATGCTTTGCTTGTTGATATGTCTACAGTGTAACAGGGGGTGCTTTGCTTTAGCTTCAAACTTGTATAAGTGCATGCACATCCCACAAGAGAAGATGGACGGTCGATCTGCTGAACTATCTCTGTCACCTGTGCTGTAATTTTCATCCAGTTTGGAGCCACTTTGTGTTTATAGTACATTGTAATCAAAGCAGTAATAATCATTTTTCTACCCTGAATCGTTTTATAGCTTCTTTATCTTTGCTAAACTTCTTTTGCTTGCTTGTTCCAAGTGTGAAGCATTTGAACTGATGGAATGGCAGGCGCTTTAGGATGTTGTTACTGGAATAGAAAACGGATTGTAAAACTCAAATCATTCTTATTTTATGAGAGAGTACATGACATCTTTGAGAAGGAAGCTGCTTCTATTCAGTGTCAGTCACTGATATCTCAGCAGTGCTTTCTTTGGGGGAAGTAAAGACAGCAACAAAAAAGGCGATGAACAGGACATGTATCTTCTGCAAGTCTGAAGTCTGCACCTGTCTATCAGAACCATGAGAACACTGGATATATTCAGCATCCTGATGGTTCCATGTTACCAGTGGTCTTGCACTGTAAGTTCCTACAGAACCTATTACAGCATCAGTTATTTTATTAGTCAATAGGTTTACATTAATTCTGCATGACAGGAGCAGATTCTAATGTCTGTGAGGTGTTTTGTGAATGATATGAGGAAGTCACAATACCAGACTTCTATTATTTGAATAATCTATGGACTTTTAGGCATTTACATCTTGGTTTTTGTTGTTGTTGTTTTTTTGTTTTGTTTTTGTTTTCCTTTTTTTTTCTTTCCCCTAACTCTAAATATATAGATAGCTTTCCCAGTTCTGAAACAGAATGACTCAGCTGGGAGCTTATACTGAAACTGCACACCAGCTAAAAGCTATAGCTTATGTTGGAACATGCACACTAAGGGCCCTGCTTCTTATTTATACCAAAGTTAGTTTGCACCTCTTTGCCCGCCTAATTACAATATGTACTTACTTAAAAAACAAACAACAAACAAAAAAAAACAACTTTTTGTTTTGGATGTAGAATATGGTGTTTGTGCAAATCAGAGTTAGGCCCTGGAGGTTTGACTCAGTCCTATCTGAATACTACGGAAGGTAAAATGATGTGTTGTGAGAAAGGAGAAAGTAGCCTTAATAGCAGTAAAACCACCTTCTACATTTCATATTAAAGCTGTTGCTTTTTCATGTTGACTGTGCCAAGTCTGCCTCTAGTTTTCTTATTTTATTTATTTTGAATGGGTTAATGTATATACTCAAAAGGTTTGATAATGCTATATACCAGTTTCCCTGTTCCTTGAAAACATGGTATATACTTCTAATGCATGCAGAGTCTGTCCAGTTCCAGAGAACGCCATGCAAAGAATTTTGATTTCCTTTTTGACAAAGATTGTATTGGAAGGATGCCACAGTGTGTTTCTGCACTGTAATGCTTAAATGAGGCAGATACAAAAAATAAATAATCATTATTATTTATAAGGAAATAAAATAGTAACAACTGTTCAACTCAACATAGCTACTGTGAGTGTTTTTGCTCTATAAATCACCACCAGCAAATTACTCTAAATGACAGTGAAATAGTGAAGAAGTTAAAAATGTCACATCGTTTATGTAAATCTTTCAAATGCTTGCAATTTATTAGGCACAATAAGATTTCTGATGGGATCTATAAAGAGGAAATTTTATTACGTAAGGTTGTAATCTGAAATGATGGTATGAAAGCAGACCTTTTGACCTACTCATTGCTTTGTGGAGAAGTGTGGGAGGCACACAAAGCAAGAAATGCTGTGTGCTTATTGGGTGTGTGTGCATCCTCTTACAGACAGAACTACAGGATCTTGCTACAGATTATTTCTTCTTTCTCAGTGAACCCAGTAGTTAATTCCACAGCAGTGCAGTCTCTGTGGTTCTGGTACCTCATATATTTGCAAAGATACTGTCTTTAGGTATGGGCTGAGACTTCTCATTTGAGAAGGCAGCCTCAAACAGATGCCGCTGTACAGTACCACAGTGGAATAATTTCAATTAGTGAATACATCTGGAGGTCTGTATTCCAGCCTTTGCTCACAGTATTTCAGACTAGATCAGGTTTCTTAGGGCCTTGTTCATTGGCATTTTGAGACTCTCCAAACATGAAGTGTTTACAGTCTCTGGAGTCTTGTTCCGCTGCTTGAATATTCTAACGGTTAATTGTTTTTTCCTGACCTGTAATCAGACTTTTGATTGTATATATTTTTGTAGATATGCAATATAGATGTCATTGCTTATCTGTAGGACTGCAGTGTACCTGCATGCGCATCCCTGGTACCACAGGCCTTTGTTATCAGAAAGCCATAGCAACTCTGTGGATTCCATCACTTTTTTGACCAACGTGAGGAATTTTGTTCTGTGACATGAACTTTGACTGTTCCTTAGCAGAAATGGGCATTCTTGCAAACCTAATATGAAAATTATTTTATGTGTCATCTCATAAAAATGGAACAGAATTCACTTAGTTGTGCATTAGACCTGTGGAGGCAACGTCTGTTCTGGCAGTCCCTCAATTTGTGGCCTTTCTGGAAAGCACTTTTTGTGTCAGGTAAATGTTAAGTGGCTATCAACATTTCAGCAGTGTTATTATGCAAACTGTATTCCAAAGCCCACTGATGATTCTGGTGAAAGAGGAAAAGTGAGATCAAATCCAGTTTTGCATTCCCTGAACCCGAGCTCAATAGCAGTTAAAAAGTAATAACCACTTAGTACCAGGCTGCAAGGTATGCTCCTTTCAGATATCTTTTAATTTTTGCATGTCCTGATATATATCTCTGCAGCAGTTTATATCCACTTCACCCACAAACGTATTGATTCTATCTGTTCGATTTAAGAGAGTTATATCCTTTCTTTAAATCTCTGGTGTAGAATGTTTAAAAAAAATCTAGTGTTTCAAGAGAGGACTTAACATAATGCCCTCTTTCCTGTAGGTTGTGTAGGACTGGATCAATGGTGCTTGCATGTAACTAGTGAAATTACTAAATTACTAGAAATCAAAACCAGATTTCATTTCATTGTAAATTCCTATAGAGAACACTGAACACTAGACATGAATGGAAATGGTGATAGTAATAGCTTCTGGAGTCTGTTCTTAACAAGCTTTATTTTCAGTACTTCTTAAAGAAGTAACGTTAGTCTCCAATGATTCAAAGTCTCCCTGCAAGAATACCACCAACCAAGTCAACCTCAGTTAGAGGTTTCAAGTTATTCCAGAGCAACAGAAATGCATGTCCTTTCCCAAAACAAGTTTTCTATCACCACCACTATAGGCTGAATTGATTGCTTTTATTCTACTAGTAAAGTTCTGCAGTAAACAGGTGAACTACAGAGAGTAGTCTTTGCAAATTTTGCTGTATAAAGCCAAATTAAAAACAAAGCAAAACAAAACAAAAAAGCAGAAACTGTTCTATTTGGTTTTTTTTTTTTTCTGTTTAATGCAATTGAATACAACCAGTGTGAAATCCCTGGTATCCCAATTTGTTTAACTGTGTTTTAAAACCACAGATATTTGGTTCTGCTGACAGAATTTAAATAATGTAGCTTTTAAAAATAATACATTAAAGCTGAAATCCAGAAATAGAGAAAGATAAAAGATATCTGCAGAGAGGACAGCTTCTAAATATTTATTTATTTTTAATTTTGAACCATGATAATTTGACATGCAGTTCACACTGCACTCTTCTATTTCATTAGTATTCTGGGTGGTCAGGATGTGCCAGCTAAATACAGCCATCCTACGGGAGCTTGCTGTAGTCATAGCAACTGGATTGCAATTTCAGAAACCTGCGTAGTTGAGGTCTGGCATATCTGAGAGCACAAGGTAGAATCAAGATACTCACTAATTAGTCTGTTTTTTTGTTGTTGTTGGTTTTTTTTGTTTGTTTTTTGAATGGCTGTACATTCAGCAAATAGACTTAGAAAACTCCATGACTATTTTCAGTTGGTTTTACACAACCAATGAATTGCTGATAGTTTCAAGAGTTACAAGTCTGGCTTCCTGCAATACTTCCAAACACTCAGCATTAGAGCCAGTCCAGCTGGATAGCAGCAGCTATGGGTAGAATCATCAATAAGTCCTGTACGTTGTGAGAGCACTGTTAATGAGAGTTACACTGCATTATGAGATGTGACAGTCTCCCAGGCCTGTGGTAGTTGAGTAGGAGCTCACTGGAATTGATGGAAATCTTACAGAGTCATCAGAATGAGAGCTGAGTTAGGCGAAAAGAAGGATAAAATAGTGAAGGTGAGGAAGGGATTATATTATCATAGAATCATTAAACCCGGAGAAGACCTTGAGGATTATCTAATCCAGCCATCCACCACCCACCAATATTGCCCACTAAACTATGTTCTTCAGTCCTCCAGGGACTGTGGCTCCACCACTTCCCAGGGCAACCTGTTCCAATGCTTCACTATTCTTATAACATTCTCTAAGATGTAAGTACCTGATGCCTCTGAATTTATTTGAAAGTTCCAGTTGAAATGTAGTTCATTTTCTAAAGCATTGTTTATGGTGAAGTCCAAAATAAACTCATAAATAAATTACTTCAATTAATTGTATAGATTTTTTACTCAGAGATAGAGCTCAAGACAAATACTTATCAAGAGGAGAAAATGAAATAGGCATCATGAAGAAGGTAAAGTGCTACAGCCTACCAGAGACTGATGATAAAGAATTAGAATATTTCTGAATATCTTCACCTTCTAGTGAAAATTTAGGTGCTAAAATACTCTGACATCAATAGGAGAGACAGTGAACATCTGAAATCCTTACTGATTCAGACGACAGAGCCATAAGAATCATTGATCATACATGGAAAGATGTGAACAAAATATTCACGGTGCTGGGGAGTAATTTCAGAACAGATCTGAGTTACCATTTTTAAGGAAAATTAAAAGTCAGTGTAGTCATTTCTTTCATGTTCCAAATAATATTGACAAAGATATCAAATTAGAGAAAGTATGAATCAAAAAGGAAGGATAACTGTTAGCTCAGTGAACTGTGACAAATGCAGAATTTTTCAAGGATTAAAGGAAAGCATGCAATATATGTCAAATCCAGGAACATTTGTTTTCATATGAAAATCCTGTATATGACAAAAAATTTCACCAAGGGAGTGTAAAACTTAAATTATTTGCTTTTCAAAGACAAATGCCCATTTTTTAAATCCAAATCATTGAAAAAAATAACTATATGCATGTTATATATATGTTCTATATATGTTATGTATACATATATGCATGATAACAGGGGCTGTGCATGTGATGGTGGTTAACTCTTTGAATCTAAGAGAGGTACTGTAAATTTTAGGGAAGCCATGACTGAGGAACTGTAGTCTACAGGAAGGACTGAAATATGAAATGCAGATGAAATTACACCGTTATGGTTTAATCCTGCAGCAGCTCAGCACCACAGGGGGGATTGATCGCTCCCTCCTCACACTGGGATGGGGGAGAGAACTGAGGAGAATAACAACGGGTTGAGATAAGAACTGTTTACTGAAACAGAAAAGGACAAGAAATATAATAGTAATGATATTTAAAAGAAGTTTGTTTGTTTGTTTGTTTTCTTTTTTAAGAAAGCTAAATTTATTTGTTTGTTTATTATATAGAGTTCTGCGAAGTCCAAAGTGTCATTGCTAAAGACTGGTAAGTGACTTATTTAATTAATTCTAAGGCACCCATGTTTTTAATGTTCTCCACAGTAAAGTGGAGAACATTGAAACTGAAATCATGTTTTTATTTGATATTGATTTGATAAAGAAAGACGTAAAGTTTGAATTGCAGTTCTGCTTCAGTGTTGTTATTTCAGTGCATGAGACAGGTGTTGTGTGGGCGCAGGCTACACTAGCTGTTCCAATGTCTGCGTAATTATTCTCCACCAGTGCATTGTAATTCTTTTAAAATTATCTGAATGAGCCAGAAAGAAGCTGCAGAACTTTCCCCATTGTTCAGATTCATGAAAGTAATCTTCCTTAAAAAAAAAATCTACGTGCTTTTCTTCCTTCAGATAAGTAGTCTTTCTAATTTTTAGAGAGATCTCCTTTTCTGGTGCGAGGTACAACAAGTTGTGCAGTTTTTAGTTCTCTCTTAAAACTTTTTTGAGTTATTGTATGGAAAGGGTCCAGAGAAGGGCGACTAAGATGATCAGGGGACTGGAGCACCTCCCCTATGAGGACAGGCTGAGGGAGTTGGGTTTGTTCAGCCTGGAGAAGAGAAGGCTGCGGGGTGACCTCATTGCAGCCTTTCAATACCTGAAGGGAACCTACACCCAGGAGGGGTGTAAACTCTTCAAAAGGGCTGACAATAGCAGGACTAGGGGAAATGGATCCAAGTTGAAGGAGGGAAGATTTAGGTTGGATGTTAGGGGGAAGTTCTTTACAAGGAGAGTGGTTGGGTCCTGGAACAGGCTGCCCAGGGAGGTTGTGGATGCCCCGTCCTTGGAGGTTTTCAAGGCCAGGTTGGACGGGGTCCTGGGCAATCTGATCTAAATGTGTATGTTTGGTGGCCCTGCCAGGCAGGGGGGCTGGAACTGTATGATCCTTGAGGTCCATCCCAGCCCGGGTGATTCTGTGATTCTGTGATTCTGTATGCCCGAAACTTATGCACTGTTGTTTTCAAACTGTCATGGAGAAGAATTCCAGACATGACATTGAGTTTAGTTAATACTGTACCGAAGCTAGCAGGCACCGAAAAACATGAGGGATCATGTTTATTTGTCTGAATAGTGTGTCAGAATGTAATCTCTGAAAACAATGTGGTGATGTGGAGGTCCAGGACATTCGCAAACATGGTCTGGAGACCTTGAGGCAGTAAAGCTTTGAGTATGTGCTTAACTTAAGGACACCTCATTGACTCTGATCACTTCCTTTTTTGTGCTCCAAAAGTGAAACAAATATTTTGTATTTGTACTAAAAAATATTAACAGTGCTTAGTTTTACACAGTGATTGATCTTTTTGATGTGGTTTGCCAGTTTGTGCTCCATCTCCTTGTTGTGTAAGGAACAGTGTGACTGCTGCTTCATCCTTCTAACATGCCTCCACAGTAGACAATTGAATTTGCACTGTGTGAATTTCATCTGTCTGATTGATGCATTAAGGTTGTTTCTGAGGATAGCAAACAAATGAGGGCAGACATTGTTGGTAGGGTCATCATCAGCCAGATGCCTTGGAATTAAATCTAAACTTTCAGTATTTTTGCATCCCAGCTGTCACTCCCCAGCATTCCCAATGCTGAAGTAGCACTTTCATGCTAGTCAGTTTTCCCATGAGATGTGTCCTGGCAACCCCATTTCTCTCTCATAGTTCTCTCTATGTGCATGTGTTAATGAAAATAATTAAGTATGTTTATTACATGCATTTTATATGCAATTCCATATTTTAATGTTTGCATATGTATACATACATGAATTTAATATATTTAATTACATATTACGTATATAAGGGCTGCTCCGAAGGTAACACTTCCTGTTTTGTTATGTTGGCCCACGACATCTGAGGCAGATGTTGGTGGGATGGCAGTAGATGTTGAACCTTCCCACCAATATCCATCACATGTTGTTGCTGTGCAACAGGTGGCAGCAGAGGGGCAGTCTGACAAAATGGCGTCTGACATGGAAGTGCGTATGAAGCAAAGGGGTTGAACTGAATTCCTACAGATAGAAAAACTAGCATTCAGTGACATTCACTGACACTTTCTGAATGTTTATGGGGACCAAACAGTAGATGTGAGTACAGTGAGGAGGTGAGAGGTGCATTTCAGCGGTGGTGACAGTGATGTGAAAGGCAAGCCACATTCTGGATGGCCATGCTGATTTTTTGAGTGCAGCATGTAGGCTCTTGTTCATTGCTGGCAAAAATGCAGAGCTAAAGGTCCTGAAAAGTTGTGTTTTGTAGCTGCGAGTTTGCTCTCTCAGGTACTGTTATTGCACTCTGTATGTTGTACTTTCAACAGAATTAAGCAGGGGACGTTACTATTGGAGTGTATTTTATATATAATATAATATTATTTTTATTAGACAAAAATTTATTTTCTGTACATAATAAATGTAAAAAAAAACAACTTTGCATGCAGTCTGGAACTTATAAATTGTTATATGAACTTCTAAACAATGTAAATTAAAGGTGTAAGCACATAAACAAAGAAAATATGCTGTGTGCTGACCTATATTTTAAGACTATTATGCCTGCTATTTCATTATTGCAACTATCAAATTAAAACAAATGGAAGATTGCCTCTACCATTTGTAACTCCCACAGATAATAGAATATTTCTAGAGGTGAAAGTCAACAAATTGAATTACCATAGAAATCATTAAAAGAACCACCAAATAATGCTCTGATTTCTCAATTAGTTTCATCTTTCTGAATTTCTTTTGTGATTATGCTTACTGTTGCTTATTTAGATTTTTTTTTCCTTTCAAGAAGTCATAATCTAACCCTGAAATTTAGTATTTTTTCACTAACAGAAAGGTTTGTTCTACAACTATTGTCTAATGAAATCTAGGGCATAATAAGAAGAAAGTTAATTATCCACTAAAGTGAACTATCTGCTGCTAATTCAAATTGCCTCCTTTCATCAGATCCTAGGCCCTGCAAAGAGCAAATATTAATATTTCTAGAATACAGGTATCTAACGCAAAAGATTTTCTAATTAATTAGTCTTCTCTCTAATGTTTACATCTGAGATAATTAAAGAATAATGCCATGAGGAAATACACATCTAAGATGAACAATTTTATAAAGTACTATTTTGCACAATAACATAAAACAAAGAGTTTTCTGCATGTCTCCTTGAAAAGAAGCACTTACTTGCATGTGAAGGAATTCACAGCCATTAGGTATTAAACTACTGATTATAGATGTATCTATTGTTGTTCTATTATTTTATTCTATGATTCTGAGATTGTAGCAAGCAAAACCTTCCTCTTTTTGCTAGTTTGATAAGATATATTCAGAGTCTTTTAAACATAACATAACAAACCTTTTTCTGTAGGTAATATAATACTACCTGACAGGGACAGAAAACTTTATTAGTTCCTTTAGTCCCTAGTGCTTCCGCCCTTTAAAGGCCAGCAAGCAAAAATCCAGTCCTACAGTCCCAGTCCTCCAAGTCTTGCTTAGATTGTCTACTTCTTCTGTGTTGTTGTATGTAATAGAACACAAGATGACAGAACAGAGGGAAGCTGGAATTTCAGCATGTTTCCACAAGCAAGATGTGTGAAAAACAAGGCCAGAGCCTTCAGAAAATGTGAACCATTAGAGAGCTGCTTTAGTTGGATATTAATTGCTTAAGTTCCCACTGTCAGGACTAGTTGGAGTTCAGCAGTACTCATGATACATTCACCTTTTCCAATAATTGATTTCTGTGCAGTGAGGTGACAAATAGCATATATATGGTGATCCACAGCACCCCTCACAGAGTTATATATGGCCATTTCTACTGTCTTCGTCTCCTTTTCATAGGTCATATCATAATTTATGTTACTGATGGTAAAAGTTGTTAATTGTGTCAGTGACCGTATATTTGGAGGGCAAAAATAGCACAAATGAGGAAAAATATAATATTTAAGAACCCAGGTGTACAAAGGAGTAAGAAAAAAAACTCTGCTTAAGGAAAAATTATTCTTAAAATAGTCATCTAAAAATCATAATCAATTCCTTAAAGCTATTAAGCAAAAATGTACCATGCAAAATCAAACCAGGATGTTTCTCACTGTATGTGGTGTATGCCTGCATAACTTAAAGATTTCCTGTATTATATTATTTATTATTACCAAAATTTTAGAAAAGATATATGTATATACATATATATATATATATATCTTTCAAAATGCTGATCATATAAATGGTAGAAAGAGAGAACATATCAAGACATATTGACATTATTAGTTAATTTTATTTTAAAATACCATTTTTTTCTGCTAGTTGTAATGAATGACGTGATATATAGATGCAAAAGCTGTACAAGAACTCAGTAAGGAGTTATTTTGACATGGTACATTAAGAAACAAAGTGATATAATGTTTGAGCTGCATAATGGAAACTGCATCAGTTTTCTTCAGTATTTTTCCTTGAAGTATGAAATAAGAAATATGATCTTTCAGTATTTTAATAATGTTTATAGTTTTATAGAGAAAAAAGAAATACTTTGAGCTACTTTGCTCAATATTTTCAAGGAAGATGGTTCTATGTCTCAGTTAGAGTTAGGATCATTCTAGGGCTGGTCAAACTACTGCAAAGACTGCTACTGATTAGACTGCCAAACAAAATAAAATTAAATGTTTGTTTTCGCATTTGAATCTGTCCAAATCTTCTTCTAGAAAAACTGAGAATCAGTCAAGTTTTCTATGTGTTTACTTGTTGATTTTCTCATGTAGAGTAACTGCAGAATCACTTCCATAACATAGGATTCAAAGGCTTTTTGGAGGATGATGCATTTATGTTTCCCATATTACAACTGATATAGCAATACCACAAGCTATTCCTCCCCTCATTCTTTAATAAAACCTTCCTAAGTGGTGATTACATTTTAGTGGTTTCATTAGCATCACTCAGTTTTTTTGCTAGATTTGCCTTTCCTCATCACTTAAGAAAAATCTTGCTCTTGTTCAGTCCCCATATGCTGCTCCTCAACACACAGCGCTTTCATTTTGCAACAGGAAAAAGGAGAGAAGTATCTTCTGAGTATTATAGTATTTGAACTCAAGCTTTTAGTCCTGATTCTATAAACTGATTTTGAAGAATCAAAAGCAATGAGACCTCTCTGTCTGCCTGAATACTGCAGATTTTATGCTGCTTGCAATGGTGTTGTTAATGGGAGTCTCCAAACTACTATTCAAAGCCATGTGCTCACTCCTAGGTAAAGGGTGGAAGGGTGGAATTAGTAAATATGCTGAGAATATGGTGATCAGGGAGGAATTTTACATCACAGTAATAATAGAAGAGGCTTATCAAACTTAAGTAATGACTTTATTTTGCATTTTTTATGCCTTGAGAACACAAAGACGAATGGCAATATTTTGGAGTTTAGATTGGAATCATGCTACTTGGGAAAGCCTGAATTAAACCTCATAGGAGTTTCTACTTTTAAACACATTGCTTTACTTTGCAGTTTGAAAAAATAAGCCTACCTCTGCACTGCAGTTAGAAAAGGTAAGTAAATATAATTTAAAAAAAAAAAATCTGAATATACATAAAATAACTTAAAGATGTCAAGCCATCTTCTCTGTTGGACGAGAACTGTAAACAGAAAATGTTATATGCTATATTATGATACCTTTCTTTGTTTTTCAAACGTACGTAGGTGAGTGATTTCTCTGCTTTGGGATTCATCCCACCTCTGTGCAACAATATAAAAGTCTTAGTCCAAGGGAATTGGCTGTTCTCTGTAAATACCAACAAAGATGTTTGTTCCATTGCAAGAGATTCATCAGATTGAATGAAAGCGGGAAACCTCAAGTTAGGTGAAGGAAACAACATGAATACATTTTTTGTGTAGGTTGTCAAGTCATTAATCAAAAAATGTGCATAAAAATTATGTTGGTTCCAATGAAAAGGCTGTTGCAAAGGCTTTCAGGTGCAGAAATTTCTTGCACATCAGATTCCCAGTGGGATAACAGTTCAGGATCTAGAGAATCTGTATGAGATGCAAATGATCTCCTTTGTTCTCCTTTATCCTACCTTGGATAATTGTATTATTTGTTCACAAAACTTTTTTCCACTGTGTTTTTATGGCTTAGTCTTCTGCAGTGGATTCAAACCTGTCTACTTGTTGAAACGACTGGATGTACTAACAGAGATCAGAACTGTTGGAATATTGAGATTGGAGAATGACTGAGTCTCCCTGCTGAAAGCAGGATCAACAAAGTAGCCTGGCCCAGCCAGGTTGTGAATATCTCCATGCACAAAGATGTCGTGGCCTCTCTAGGCAACCTGTTCTAGTATTTGATAGTCCTTGTGGTAAAACATGTATTTCTCACATTTAAATAGAATTTATTGTATTTCTACTTTTAATTATTGCCTCCTATGCTATCATTGGATACCACTGGATATCAGCCTTTTTTGCACCATCACAATAGGGATTTTTATACATTGATAAGAAACCCCTGAGGCTTCTCTTCTCCATCTTCTCCATGCTGAACTGTCCCAGCTCTCTTGGTATCTCCCGGTATATCACATGCTCCAAATCCTTCATAATCCTATGGCCTTGCCTCGCTTTTCTTTTTTTTTTTTTTTAGGTAGAACAATGTTGCATGGTTAGGTTAATTGGTATGGATAAAAGCTCTCAGGTTTAAGCACTGAGTGTATCTAAATAATACTGTGAAAACTGTGTTAGAGAATGTACATAAAATAGGCACCATGATGATTGCATGATGGCAAAAATGCAGAGCTAATGGTGGTAGAAAAATAGTATTTTGTAGCTGAGAAATTGCCCTATCAGGTAATGTTATTGTTCTTTTTGTGTCTTTTGCACTATCCATGGAAATAAATAGTAGGCATTACTTTTGGAGTGACTTGTACTTGCTCTGTAACTCTGTAGTCTAGATTCCTCCTGTATGTTATTACACTTATTAAGATTTCAAGTCCTAACTGGCTTTTAATTGGCATAGTTCTATTAAATTCAATTGTTTCTTTGGGACTGAGGATTAATAAATACACAGATCTCCATCACAGTTATTTTCCATTAGCTAACTAATTATACAGGAACTTCTGTCACTTGACCAAATAATGTGGAAAGCTCTGTCCTGTAATTTTTAAATTTTTGGAATTTCTCTACTGCTCAGTGAAGATCAGACCCTTGCAGAGGGATTTTCTCTGGAACTTGGATGAGTTAATCATCTAAATCCCACTGACTGAGTATATTGGGTGCACAAATTTCACATTTGTGGAACCTTTCTTGAATAATTTCTAAAAAATCTGAGAATAGTGCTAAAAAAGCTGTAGTGCATCCACAAATCCCATTCATGCCGTTTCTTTCCAGTTCTCAAATTTCACTGTGCCAAAAAGGTGTGTGTAAAATACATGTAGATATGTATTGACCTGCAGGCATGTGTAAGTGTGTATTCATGTACGTATATGTAAACACACACATTACCTGCATACCTAATGCCCACCTTACTGCTCCCAGACAATAAGCACAAGGTTTTTTTTTTTGTAGTTTTTAATTAAAAAGCTCCTTTGTTAATGACCTATTTATAAATAGATTAGGAAAATATATCAGGCGTGCAAAGAGAGCAGTGTAATTACATAGGACTGTGTTCTACAGAATTCTTTTAAATGCTGGTTTTGGAGTGCTCTAGAAAACCTTGAATGGTCAGTTCCTCCAAAAGTCTGCATTAAAAACAAATCGGTGCCCATATCTGTAAAAGTGTTGGTTATTTATGTGACCTGATATCATGTTATGCAATGTAAACAGACAGAATGTATCAAAACTAGAGGCATCCTAGTGACTATCCATATGTTTTCCACCCACTTAAAGAGACTGTATATATAAAGAAATAAACTAAGTATATGAATAGTGGTTATGAATAGATATATTTTCCCTTAAACATGTTGTGCCAAATTTCTCATGGAGCAAACACAAAAAACAAATTGGCTTCACACTACATTGGACTCTACAGAACAGGATGAACTGAACACCTTTCTGTAAAGGTGTATGTTTGGTGGCCCTGCTAGGCAGGGGGGTTGGAACTACATGATCCTTGAGGTCCCTTCCAACCCGGGTCATTCTGTGATTCTGTGATTCTGTAACTCTGCATTAAAAAAAAAAATCTGTAACTGGTTATCCAAAATTTTAAATACAGGTACTTATTAAAACTTATTGAATATTCAGTATTGTAGATATTGGAATGAAATGTGTATACATTCAAAAGCTATTTTACATTTACTAAATTAGATTTAAGCTCTTACTATACCATCTCCTGGCAAAATTGATTGTAGCTCACTGTGTGTGTGTATGTGTGTGTTCTGCTTTCATGGATAGTAACATTTATTTAATGGAGGTAAATGAAATTTATCACTTGGAAACAGGAAGAGTAATATACTTGAACAGCATTACTGATCAGACATATATCATTGCACATTTTTATTTTGTTCTGGTGCCAGTGTGAACTCTTTGCCAAGGGGTAGCATATGTCTGGTATTCTGGAGGTTGGCTTCTACATGGATAGGAAAGCAATGACATGAAACATCAGTCTGAGCACAGATTTTAATTTACTGTCTTTTGGGAGTGCAGCCTCAAAAATTGTATCCAGAAAATTTAGCTCTATGGGCATCACACAGAATGATTGAAGTGAGAAAGAACCTCTGGAGGTCCCAAGGGGAGATTTTTTATTAAACTATATATGAGAGCACTGCAAAGTAGTAATTACAAGGCAAAGTATTTGGCCACAAATGAAAAAATTATGTGTAAAGAAATATTCAGCAGCATTATGCTGCAACACAGGGGTAACAGTAATATATTGTACATTGAAATGCCTACAACATATGAATTTGAATGAAGTTATAAAAACCCCATACAGTTCTCACTCTCTGATGCAGTCCTTTGAGAACCAGCAGAGACTTAAGGACTGCTTAGTTCATTTATACCGTATATTTCAGTTGTAACTTCTACCTTGGCTGTTTAAAACCATAGAATCAGAGAATCACAGAATGGTAGAACTGTGGAGTCATGGGGGAATGGTTTTAAACTGAGGGGAGATTTAGGTTAGATACTAGGAGGAAGGTTTTCACACCGAGGATGGTGATGCACTGGAACAGGTTGCCCAAGGAGGCTGTGGATGCCCCACCCCTGGAAACATTCAAGGCCAGGCTGGATGTGGCTCTGGGCAGCCTGGGCTGGTGGTTGGTGACCTGCACGTAGCAGAGGGGTTGAAACTGGATGATCATTGTGGTCCTTTTCAACCCAGGCCATTCTGTGATTCTGTGATCATCTAGTTCCAGCTCCCTGATGTGGGCAGGGTTACCACCCACTCGATCAGGCTGCCCAGCATCCCTTCCTACCTGATCTTGAGAACTTCCGTGGAGAACATACCCACAGCTTCTTTGGACATCATCTGTTCAGCATGCACAATTGTCTGTGTTCTTCTACACAGACAACTCAATATACCTATAGAAATCTGTCATTTGCAGCAGATTTTAAACAGAGAATGGGGCAGACTCAACTCTGAGTGTTAGGAGTATGGAAATCAGCTGTAATGGGATTTTCAAAATCTCAGGGAACATAAAAATCAAGTATGTAACCTGAATGTGTTCCAAACATACTGAAGTTCTCTTAAGATTTAGTTCTTTTGTGGGATATATTATGGAATGACTCATACGTGTCCTATATGTAGCACTGGTGGTAAGAACTGTCCAGTTTATAAACTCAAATACTTCCACCCCTGGAAATCACTGTCAGTGAAATATTTAGGTGCATGTTTATGAGGGACCCACAGAATAATATTAAACCTTTGATGTTAATGCCTTAGAAAAATCGACAGGTTTAACCCTGTTGTGATCAGTGGAATCCTCCTTTAACTTGTTCTCTGTCAGATCTATTTTCCGCTTTGAGAGGATTCTGTCTCCAGCTCTGGATTATTGTTCTGTGTTGCTGTGTTCTTCATTTGGATGCTTATTATATGGTAGAATTTGTATGCAATAATTCTGCTCAAATTAAGGCATTACTTTGTGAACACATATCTTGAAATGGTGAACCATTCTCTCATAACGTGGGTCAAGAAAACAAAGAGTTCTTCAAAGGACATATTTATAATACGAGTCGGTGAGAATGTGATGAACTGCAAAGTCATGGTGCCTTGGAAGTCAGATTTCCCAAATTCATGTTTCATAATTAGAGAACAAGACCCTTCTTCCATTATTATTATCAGACATCATTTCTAATTTCACTGGATCTTTTCATAGCACTTACATTTCCTGAGTAATGCACAAAACTCACACTGGATTAGCATTGCCAACTGATTTATTAAGTTCAGCCTTTATTCTTCATAACTTTTATCTCAAGAGGATAATGAAGAACCAAAATAATTAGTTCATACATTCAACTTTGCCAGTAAAAACAGTACATCTGTCCCATCACAAAGAATATGCATCAAAATGAATAAAATTGACCTAGTGGGATGAAAGATAGACAGCAGCCTGGTGTGGCCAGTTCTCCTGGCTATAGAAATTGGAAACAGAAATCTTTTGTGCTTGGGAACCACAGTACATGAATTCCTTTAGAGATGAGGGTTTCTGGGAATGGTTCACAGAGAAAATGATTGTTGCTCCCCAGCCTTCCAGTGTAGGAGGTCTGCCTGAAGGCACAGCTGAGAGCCAGGCTGACAGTGATGCTGATCTCAGTACTCTCTGTCTGGGTATAGGGATTTAAGCTGTCACCCACATTATTGTTATGTCATATTGTTATTATGTCATATTTTAGCTAGTATTATTTATTTGTTTTTATATTTTGAAACAGATCTAAAGAAAGCCAATTGACTGGGATTAATTATTGGTCGGTGGTAGGGATGAGTGGTACAGGAGAAGGCTTTCACGTCCTTTTAGTTCCTCAGGCAAATGCATGCTTGTGTGTCGTACTGCCTTCTCAGGCTGTGATAGTCTATTACTCTGTGCGTACATGAACCAACTTCCAGGTTTGTATTATGAATTCATGAACCTCAGATTGCCTGAAATCTTTGGAAAGGTTTGTTTCATCCCTGCAATTTCCTATCTGTCTGTTCTGGAATTTTGTTTTGTTGCGCCCATTCTCTCAAGGATGAGGAACCTCTGCATCAGAAAATAAAAGCTATCATAGAGAATTGCTAAGAAGAAAAGCTGGGGCAGACATTTTGAGGCATGAGGTGTGGGAGCAGATGGCTTCTTCGGGGAGATTTATTTTCCTGGAATATGATGGATAATTCCAGGTATGCTCAAATTAATGTCAGTGGGCAATGAGAATATCTCCTATCCATGCTGCACTAGAACGGGCTACATCTTTTAAGCCACTACTCTGGTAGACCATTGACTTCTGATAATATATTACTCAATATTTTTTGCATATTGCAGATGTTCTCATTATTCATGCTTCTCAGGTGTAAGAAAATTCTCCATCACCGCTGCAAATGGATTGATGCTTTGTTTAATTCACTACTGGCTTCCATGTTACAGTCCTTCTTGCTTCTTGCCTGACCACTGAGGGATGGGCTGGCAACAACACACCTGTTGTACATACCTCTCCCAGGCCATTGGCTCAGGTGCAGCTGAAATCGTTGTTATGGGTGTGTTCAACAAGTCATATCACACTTTTGATGCATATTTTCTCCCCCTGTCCTTCTGAGGAGGGGAAGTAAGGGAACAGTGTGGTGGAGTCTGGCCCATCAGCTGCTAAGCCCTCACTCTCTTGAAGAAGTTCGCATTAGCTGCTGAAGTGTCTTGGGTCTTCTTGATATTAATGGATAACGAATTTATGTAAGGTGTGTTACAAAAGCAGAACACAATGGGAGCAGTTAAACAGAAATTAACTTTCTGAAGAGTCTGAAAGAGTTATTGGTGGCTGCAATCGATTCTGGGGCTGTTTAAAGCAGCAGATAGTTAGCAACAATACTGTGTTAAATGGTGCTGTTGACAACAGTACATAAATCTCATTCTGAGGGAGTTTTAAAGTCCTCCTTGTCTTTTGCGCAAACCTGAGATTTTTTTGGAATGTCCTGAAGTTGAAAAGGTGAGTAGCATAAGTGCAGCAGCGAGTGATGGATGGATAGCTATGAAGCCCACAGGCTGCAGCCCGATCTTTCAGATGCCCATTGTAGTGGTGGCCAAGGAAGGTGGCAGTGCCAAGTTTTCAGTAGGTGTTCATTCTGTATTCATTTTACCCACCATCATAAACTGCAGCAGTTGTTTCTAATGTTGTTGTGGAGCTACTTGTGAATGGCAAGGTACATAAATTTGAATATAAGCTGTTCTAGTAATATATGTTTTACATATTTTCCTTAACTTTTTTTTTTTTTTTTTTTAATTTCTGGGACTAAAATATACTGTGAAAATATAATCACTTCAGACTTGTAAGAAACAGTTTTGGTACTATATAAAACGTACAAAAATATACTTGGGAGTACTGCGAAATGTAGAACCAAGAATGCCAAAAAGAACTATTTCATACATACGAAACATGCATTTGTGCTTGATAAGTAGATGAGTTGTTTCACAAAGCGTCGCTTGTCTTTTTCACAAGTGAATTGCATGTGGGTGACAGAAGCTTCACAGGTATGATGTGAAATCCAGAAGGCTCTGAAACGTTTGCTCTGAAACAGGGAATCTTGCAACTCAGAAGGATATAGCACACAGAGTTTTGTTATCCTATGTGTTTTAGGATTTTGTTAATCCTATGTGTTAGCCAAGTGATTTCAGTGAGCTGTGTGTTGCCCAGTTTTCCTGTATGACCAGGTTGCACACCTGAGATTAATCCTGCCTACACTGAACATCAGCTTCTAATTAGACATATAAATGAATGGGCTGTATTTCCAGACATTTCTACACAAGGTAAATAACTCCTGTCTCTGAACAGGATGCTCTGGAGCATCACACTGCGTGCCTGTTTTCTCATTGTTGATCTGGCCAAGCCAAAGGCAAGAAAAAGGTCGAATCTTTCTTACCCTTATTTCTTACATTGTAACTAAACTGAAAATGGAGATGTTTTCAGCCTTCAATTTTGCAGCTTAAATTGGTGTTCAATAATTTGAACTTCTGCCATCTCCTTTCTCTCTGTTGTCTCTCAGTCACCCTGAAGGTGATCAGCTGTTGTTGCAGAGTTCTGGTCATAGTGTTATGACTGACATTGTAAAATTATGTAGGAAAATACATAACATTATTACTGAAATAAACAGTGAACTTCTCTTTCTGTTATCCTTTCCATAAGTAAATGCCTGCTATCCCACTAATCTGTGTTTGTATCAGGGAGCCTGTGCTCGGTAGAGGTACGGTTTATTTACATTCCTGGCAACATCTCAGCTTTTTACAGTCTGCATGAAAAATTTCCTTTAGAGAAATTCTGAAATAAGCTGCTACTAAAATGGAGTCTAGCTTTGACTTACAAAAAGTTGCAGTATTTAAGATGCAAATTATTGAATTATAAACATTTAGAATGTTCAGGATGAGGGAAAAGAAGTGGTTTGTGCATTAGAATTATAAACCTGTGCAAGCATGTATTGCAAATTCTTACCTGCTTTCCTGAGGATTATATATGCATGCTCATACTTTCTCATTTCTTTGCTGGCACAAAACACACCTTTGTTAGGATTTTAAGATATGATGTTACACATTTTATGTTATTAGAAAAAATCTAGTACACACTGATGAACGGGAAAATGAATATAAATGGTGTCACCTTTAACAAATGCTTTCTTGCATATAAAGCAATAGCTACAGGATTTATGCAATCAAGCTTTTCCAATAAAACAGTGTTTTTAACAAGATCTGAGGGTCTAAAATTGACAGTTATAATTAAAGCTCTGCAAGCTGATACACTGATATTTACTCACTTCTGTCATTAAATCTATCACAAAGCTGAAGATACACACTCTGAAATGGGATTTTTTCCCAAAATCGAGTATACTTGTTCCACATAGGGATACCAGCATTCAGATGCTGCAGTGACTGCTCAGCAAACAATAGAATGTACCCGAAAATCTTTCATCTGTCACTCTACTGAAGTGATCATTCACCTTAGTTTTTTTGTGTGTGTTTTGTTTTTCTATTGTATTTATAAAGCTCTAGTTAATATTCCATCAAAGCCTATTAAATTGGATTTTGGTGTATATTTGGTTTCTGCTGTATCAGCGGTGGTGTTTTAAAGTTGAAATTCTGTATTAAATAAAAGGAGAATTCAGTACAACAGCCTTCAGGGAGTTTGTTGGCTTAGGTTATACAGAAAAGCAAAATAGCTAAAAACTGCTGGAATATTTTGTTTAACAAATGATGACAGCTATGCAGGAAATGGTATAATATAATGTTATGTAATTCTTTACATTGCTATGTTGCTAAATCATTTGTATCACAAATTATGCCTTGCAAGTTATTCTGTCTGAAACTTAAAGGACAGGTTGTTACAGCTCAGTGCCTTGTATCCCAGCATATTTGGTTCCAGACCTTATGTAAGAAACATTTGAATTCAAGTAATATTAATAAAGAAGTTTGATAAGTATCTGAGATAGCATGAGGAATTAATACTGCACACTTTTTTTTTTTTTTTTTTTTTCAGAGATCACCAAAAAACATGGAGAACCTTACCTGGACTGCATACACCTGCATTGGAGTGTAAAATGGAAGATAGCATTTTACAGATTATCAATAAGGTACTTAGAAATTTAAGATAGAAAATGATCTCAACTGAAAAAATAAAACAGTCAGCAGAATTTATTTTTCCTTATTATCCAGAGGCTCTGAGCCTTTGATATCTGAATGAAAATAGTGTTTACAATTGTATTACTTTTTTTTAATCTAATCTTTCTATAACTTTCTACCCTGCTATCTCCTTCCCTAGTTTGCAGAAACATATTTTCTCTATTACACCTGTTTCCTTACTCATCACAGATAATCATTTTTCTTGTAGTCATCTAACTTCATTTGTATTAAGAATTAATAAAATATACCTCTAGGTTGTCTTCTTGCTAGCTAGAACAAAAAAAGAGACCTACTTCAGCTCCTAATGAATCATTCCGTGTTTGGGGAAATGCACAGTACAGTTCACTGAAATTCCATTAAAATATTTGATATCCATTAAAACTGAAAGCACAAGTGTATTATGTTTAAACGCAGAATAAGACAGAGTGGGCATATAAAAAATGAAGGAGCACTTACAAAAATGATTGAGCCTCTTTCAAAAAATCTGAGGCTTACTCTGGAAGAATTCCAAATGTTGTGACTGACCACAACCACCTCTTAATTTTCAATACTGTGACCTGTTATAATCATTGTACCATTGTATCCTGAGTATCACCACTGATTCTTTTGCATGGTTGTGTATGCTCCAAGATCATCATTTCAATGTTATCTCTAACCTACTGTGCTTCTGTACTGCCCAGGTTATCTTAATATATGTTTTTAAGATTAAAAAACGTTTATTTAAACAAGTTCCTGAAATATCAGATTTACTTTTTTTTTTTCCCCGTTTGCAAGCCTCAAACCAGTTACTTATTTTTCTGTGCATTCATTTTTAGCTTTTCCCTTTATAATAAGTAGTACAGATATGTAATTAGCTGAAACTCACCTGGATTTACTGCTAAGACTTAAACTTGCTGTTCCATATGATGATGACTTTCTTTAAGAATTGGATACTTAGTCTTTTGCTCAAGGTGAAGTCTTTGACAAGAGAAAGGTAATAATTTAAACACTGCCATTCTATTTCCCAGTCCCTTACAGCTGCTTAGAAAATTTTTGATGACTGTGAGAAAGGGAAGGAAAGAGAAAGAGAAGGGACAGAATGCTGATCAATTAGGGGAAGAAAAAATAAAACGAAAAAAAGAAAGATTTTTGTAAAAAAATTTCCTTACCTGAAAATGCAAGAAAATTTTGTGGTCTGGTTTGGTTTATATCTTTAAACCAAAAATACCAGAGTTCTTTCTGTCTGTCCTATCAATGGCACATATCTCTTCTGCTTTCTCTCAAACTTTTTGTCCAGTTTCTCGTGGATTAAAAGGTACAATATAAAGTGAGTAATGGAGTATTAGATATTGGGAAGGCTCACCATGAAGCTTGCCAGAACCCAGTAAAATGGAAAGACAGAAGACTAGATTACATTAAAATATATGCACAAAGCAGTTGCATGGAAGAAAGTGAATTTCAGTCTTCATTTGTAATTCTGGAAAGTGGAAAGCTTGCTATAATACATTGGCGAAATACTGAAGAGTAACACTAGACGCTTTGGGGGTTTCTGAGAAGAAAGCTTATAAATCATAAAAGTTGGCTGTCACTTCTTGCCAGCAGATACCTAAATGTGTATATTTAAAAAAAAATTAAAAAAAACAAAATGAAAAAAAAAAACAAACCCAGGAATCTTTGACTGTGGGAAATTGGGCCACTTCTTCAGTTTGTCTAGGTCTCAGTGAATGGTATTCCATCCCTCAGGGGTGCTGACCACACCACACCACTTGGCGTCATCTGTAAACATGCTGAGGATGCACTCAGTCCCACTGTCGATGTAATTGATAAAGATACTGAAGAACATTAGTCCTGTTATTGACCCTTGAGGTACACTGTTCATCAGTCATCTCCATCTGGACATTAAGCCATTGACCACCACTCTCTGGGTGTGAACTTGCAACCACTTCCTCGTCTACTGAACAATCCACATATCAAATCCATATCTTTCCAATTTGGAGACAAGTGTCAAAGCCCTTACTGAAAACCAGATAGATGACTTCAGTGACTCTTCTCTTGTCCATTGATGCGGTTACGCCATCGTAAAAGGCTGCTAGGTTAGTCAGGCAGGACTTGCCCTTGGTGAAGCAATGTTGGTTATCCCTTATCAGCTCCTTGCCTTCCTTATGCCTTAGCAGAGCTTCTGGGAACTTCTGCTTATGGTCTTCCCCAGCACTGAGGTGAAGCTAACAGATTGGTAGTTCTCTAGGTCTTCCTTTCCATTCTTAAAATGGGTGTGATTCTTCCGTTTTTTGAGTCTCCAGGGATTTCACCTGACCACTATGACTTTCAAATACCATTGAGAGCGATCTGGTGAATGCATCAGCTAGTTCCCTCAAGACTTCAGCATACATCTCATCAAGACCCATAGGCTTATGGATGTTCAGGTTTCTCAGGTGATTGTGAACCTGATCTTCACTTACAATGGGAAGGACATTGCTTCCCTAGTCTTCACCTTCAAACCATCTGCTCGAGGGCTGTGTAGAGAACAGTTCCCATTGAAGACTGAGGCAAAAAAGTTGTTGAGTACCTCAGCCTTCTCCTTTTCACTTACTGACTTGCCTGTATTGCTCAACGGGAGGGATACACCTATTAAGAGTTCCCTTTTCTGGTTGATGTACTTATGGAAACCTTTCTTATGCTTCTTTGCACCCCTTGCCAGGTCCAGTTCCAGTTGGGCCTTGACATTTCTGACCTCATCTCTACATACCCTAGCAGCGTCCCTAAAATATTCCCAAGTTAACTGTCCCTGCTTCTACTACCTGTCTATTTTCTTTTTGCTCTACAGTTTGACCAGAAGATCCCAGTTCATCCATGCTGTTCTTATGTCTTCCTTTCCTGACTTCCTGCACCCAGGGATGGAGACATCTTAGAACCAAAGGAAATCTTCCTTTAGGATCTGCCAGCTGTGCTCTGCTTCTTTGTGCTTGAGGACAGATTCCCAGGTGGACTTGTTGAATAATTCACTGCAGAGCTGAAAGTTAGCTTTTCTAAAATCAAGCAACTTAATTGTACTATTTGTCTGTCTTATATCCCTCAGGAGTGTGAACTCCATCATTGAGCGATCACTGCAATCTGTGCAGTCTTGAATCCTGATATCGTCAATCAGTTAATTTGTGCTGGTGAGCAACAGGTGCAGAATTGCATCCCCCCTGTGAGGCTGTCTGTTAGCTGGCTCAGGAAGTTATCCTTGATGTATTCCAGGAGCATCTTGGATCACATACCGCTCACCATGCTACTTTTCCAGCAGGTGTCAGGGTGGTTGAAGTTCCAGCAGAACAAGAGCCTGTGTTTGCAATGCCTCCTGTAGCTGGAGTAAGGAGGCTTCATCAAAAGGTTCAGCTTGATCAGGTGGCCTTTAGTAGACACCAGCAGTGACTAAGGCCTGGGAACTCACAAGCGTGGGACAAAATAGGGAGATAAATCACTACTGGCTTGTGACAGATACAATGGGACATATCCAAAACCACAGCACTCCTAACAAGAGTCCTGCAAGGGTCGGGTAGGGCTTGAAAATTGGTGTCCTTTGACCTCCATGTCACTGCCAGCAATCCTGACCAGGGCACGCAGATCAGGGTTTTGTAATGCCTGCAGGCTGGTGACACCTGTCTTAGTGCTTGTGAGTGTAAGAAACTCAAATCAGATGTGTTTTAAAACGATTCCTTCCTTCCTAACTCCTGTGTGGAGGCAGATGATTTTTGCAGTGTTATTTCCTACAACACAATTTGGCTGTTGTTATGCCTTCCATTTTTAAAGGATATGTACAGTGCAATAAGTTGTATGGATCAGAAGCATATGGACAAACAGCAGTTTCTCCCCCTGCTGTGAAAGTGGAAATATTGGGGTATGCCAGAGTCTTTTCCAGCCCTCACCTCTCTGGCACAAGGGTTGAAGAAGCCATCCCTCTCTGGCATTTTCCTGCTTGGGAACACAGGCCACATACTCTACTGCCTTTCTTCTCTGCCAGGGGTCCAGGAAAGTCAGTGGGCATACAGCGGTGTTTGTGTTACAGTGGGTGGGATGCAGTTACTGGCCATATCACAGTTGGCAGAAGGTGGGTGGTGGTGGCAACAGGTGGGGCAGGCCTCCAGCTGGAAGCAGAGGTGAGATGAGTGCAAGGGACGAGAGGGGGAGGGGGGTCATCACCTCATCTTCCTTCAGGAGATGAGCCCTCGGCCCATCTATAGGCTGAGGGAGCTGTAGGGGTTGACAGCTTTTGCCTGCTGCTGCAAAATCACCTAATTCCCTCTTTCTCTCAGGTCCCTGGAGGAAAGTCTGCAGGAGAGGCAGTGGTTTGCAGAGTACCCCCTGTCAGTCAGCACTGTGCCCACCATGAAGCAGGATGTGCCAGGCATGAGGGAGTAGGGTGAATGAGAGCAAAGTACCCACGTGTCTGCTGGGGAGAGGTAAGTGGGGCAGCCTAGCACAGGCATGGGTCACATCTTCTCTTAGAGAATATTTGTCCACGTATTGGTCTTACACTGAATAATAGGAGATGTTCAAAGTTTGTTCAAGGAAAAACATTCAGGTTTAATTAATTCAACACATGATAAAAAAAAAAAAAGAAATAATCTTCTGTATATTCTTTTTTCTGGAGACAAGATTTGGTATTAATACCAAAAACATGGTTTACTTAACACAAGACCTTGGTATTTTTGTGTGATGATTTAATCAAACATGCTAAAGTTGGAAATCTAAAGGTTTCAAATAATTCATTTTAATTACTTAGGCATCATTTAATCAAAAAATCTTTGGTGGTAATAATTATCATTGTCGGTCCTTTTCTCACACATACTTAAATATTTCATATATTAATATCAAACTTGATTACCATCCTTACTAAGAGCTCTAAGCTGCTGAATTGCAGTTGCTGAGGTAGTGCTATCTGAACAGCTCAAAACGAGCTCATTTGGGTATTGGAAGCCAGCAAAACACTGGAAACACACTGGTTTGTTTGGGTTAATATAACCTATTAAGAAGGATGATAAATTAGTCTCTGTGGAGTTTCTTGCTATCACAGTTTGACTGCTTCTGGAACCTGAAGTAGAGCATTTTATTTTAGCTGGTGAGCTGCAATGATAATGTATCATAAATTCCAAGTCTGGAATAATTCCTCAAGAAATAACAGAGCTGTTTAGCTTCAAAGACAAACAGTTGTATTGAGGAACCATTGAGTTTTGTTAAGATTCTCAGTGAAGAGCGTTGAAACAACTCAGACAGCACAGCTGAGACCATTTTCAAAGCAGAGGTAATATTTGATTTATGTCAATAACTACTTCTCTTTATCTTCGACCCCACTTGGAGCCTTGTCTGGAGTGTAGCTCATCCTCAAGGCTCTGGGGCCTTCAGAAAGGGGTGCCAGTGTCCCTGGGAAGTGTAGATAAGAAACTGAATTCTGGTCTTGCTTGTAAAAGTTGCTAAAGTTTGTAAAAATTGAGGTTATTAGGGACCAGAGGTAACTATGTTAGTAGCAGGGTAAGTTAATTTTCACCACAGTAATGTAGATTACTGGTGTCAACAAAATAGCCTTGTCTGAAAACAGAGTCCAAACAATGTGCATTCTTGTTATGAAAAGATTGCAGAAATATCTGGTGTGTAATGCTCAGTTCTGAAAGTTTCCTCAGAACCTCTCAGAACCCAACCTGCTTCACTGTACTCATTGTCTCATATTTTTTCTGTTGCCTTTCCATCATTGGTCAACAGCTCACCTCTCACTCTGTAGGGCAGACTGAATCTGAATTTGTGTGAATTATATGCTAACCTTTATTCACATCTGTTTATCTAATCATAGTCCTAGGCCATTCACAAATTGTTGGAAACACAAGCCAATTTTTTACTGAGCAGTCTCCTTGGTGCCAGATGTGGTCCTTTCACCATATTGGTGTCTAGCAGCTATAATCAACTGGTATTTTGAGGGCTAATGGAAAAGTAAGAGTAAAATTTTGAGTTTATTGTTTTAAGTAGGACTTAAGATACAGCATAATTTCTACCAGTCCTGGAGCTCATACCCAGTGGCTTTCATTGTACTGAGCATGTTGTGGCTCTGTTTTGTTCCTCCAGGCAGTAATAGCTCAGCATGAGATATTCTTCTTCTTGTTTTCCTTTGTAACGTTTGGTAGCGTTTCATCCTGCAGTCTCTGTAATGGAAGGCAGATTTGACTGTTCTGGACTCCCACTGAATTTTAAATATGTTTTCATCAAGTTTGTTTATGAAGTACTTTCATAACTATAACCTTCTTTTATGATGACTTCCTTGTTTTAGATATGTGAAAATATTTTTATGTTTTGTGTCTCTTTCCTAATCCTAAACTATATATTTTGGTGGCATAGCAATATATTTTCCTATCTGCACGTAAAGTTAACAAGAATTGTACAGCTTGCTTCTGTACACCTGCTAAGAAGACATACAGTTTTTATGGAGCACAAGCTTACTGCTTGGAGCAATACATACTGGACTTACAATATGACATTGTCCAATCTATCTTAAGCATTAGAAAATAAAATCTTCTATTAATATCAGAGACCACATGAATATGCATTAACATTAAATTTCAGTGCTGAATTACCATTTTTTTCAATAACTCAATACAAAAGGTTCAGTGTTGTGATTTCTCAGTTAATGATGAAAATCAGTTTTGATCATGCTGTTACAAAAATAGTTGGCATTTAAGTAAGCAGTGAAGCACTCTGTTCTCTATGAGTTTTTTTAGCTGAGAAAATGGACAAAAGCAACTACATTTCTTGAGTAGATTGCAACATAACATTTCCATAGAGTGACCTTCCTGACTTAGAATAGAAATAGAATAGATATTTATAGCATGAGCTCATTTAGAACTATATGTTGATCCTGAAGAAAAGAAACTTTGTTAACAGGAGTTAAGGTTGGGACGATAAATGACTGTTTACATGGATTGATAGCGATGGGACAAGGGGGGATGGTTTTAAACTGAGACAGGGGATGTGTAGGTTAGATATAAGGAGGAAGGTTTTTACACAGAGGGTGGTGAGGCAGTGGAACAGGTTGCCCAAAGAGGTTGTGGATGCCCCACCCCTGGAAACATTCAAGGCCAGGCTGGATGTGGCTCTGGGCAGCCTGGTCTGGAGGTTGGTGACCTGCACATAGCAGAGGGGTTGAAACTGGATGATCATTGTGGTTCTTTTCAACCCAGGTCATTGGATGATAAAACTACTGAAACCAAAAATAAGTTTGTAAATAAGATATTTTTGATAATGCTCAATATATTTGAGTAGCCAGTCATGGCACTGGTAAAGAACAGTCCAAACCTTGTCATTGGTCATGGCTTGTTGACTGCTTACGTGCATTAGATGTGACAGCATGGCCCTTTATGTGAGAATACCATAATTCATACATTGACTGTATTGTCACTAAAGAAAGTGGTCTGGTATTATGTTGAATCATACTCTTAAAAGTCTTGTTACAAGACTTGTTACAAAACGCAGTGGGATTCTTTCTGTTTTCACTGCAATGCCATATTGAGAAAGTTTACTGTACAACCTTCCTTAGAATATATTAATGAAAATTAATTCTCTGTTAAAAAGTAAATTTTCCAAATTATCCAGCAGAAGCTTCCTGTATGGGGCAGTTTGTTTTATTTTACATTTCAAATTAAACTAACTGGAGTTTGTTCAAAACTGCCTGAAGTTGAAAACTGCACAGTGGTAACTCTATTAAAAATTAAACAATTTAAGAGTAGGAAAAACTGGGAGATTTATGAAGACTTTAAAGCCTGAAGCTTGATAGTATGGAGAGTTCCTTTAATCTCAGTCTAGCTACTGAGTCACTGCTTTTCTGATCCATATTTATCAATTTTAGTGCCATCATAGTCTTGTGAACATAGTGGTATTCACCAGATTGGTGATACAGACTGTAGTTATCAAGCTGTATACAGTTTGTTGTGCTTACCAGGATTTATCAGGTTATTGAGGATAAAGGTGAATTGCTAGTTGAACAGCTAGGAAGTAAATTCTTCTCAAAGCCAGTGACCAGTCTGTAACCGCTTCCATCTGAACAAAGAGCAGCTGATGTTCCTCCTCTGATTGTGTAAGGAGAGGTGGTTTCCCAGGGGATCTCATTAGACTTGATTTATTCAGCGTTAATCACGTACATTTCTTCAGCAGATCTTTTGCTGAATGTAGAAATGTCAGTAATGATAGACATAGCAAACTAGAGGAGATTTCTGCAATATTGTGCCTATCTAATTAAGCTTGGTTGGTGCTCCAGAACTGCATATCTGCTAGAGTAATAATAAGATTAAGCACTACGTTTTCATGTAGAAAATACCCATCTAAAGTGCAG
Source organism: Perdix hodgsoniae (assembly GCA_035772895.1). NCBI lineage: Eukaryota > Metazoa > Chordata > Aves > Galliformes > Phasianidae > Perdix > Perdix hodgsoniae. The sequence continues at coordinate 4,018,788 of JAPSGF010000053.1, forward strand.
AGTCTAATGCAGTTTAATCAGACTCTGAAAGTGGTATAAATATAAATGCTTAGCCACCACAAAAGTGATCATAGGAAAAAATGAAACCATGAGATAATGATTTAAAGCCATCAACTCCCAATTTTTGATACAAAATAATACTCCACTTTATACAATCGTTCTATTCAAAAAGAACACCACAGCCTGCAAAGATGCAGACATGTATGATAGGTAAAGTATTCATGGGGTATTAACTAGAAGGCCCGTTTGAGACAGACACTGTGCTCTGCCAGGCGTTGCGTAAACAACATTTTCGAAATGGTCTCTATTTCCTTACAGACATGACGTCTGTTCCTTGAAGATTTCGGCAGGAGTTAGTTGTTAAATAAAGGCAATGATCCTGTTGCAGTTTAAAAGCTAATAACTAAGAAAGGAATATCTTAACGCACACTTCTTTGCTACAGGTGACAAACCACAAGATTTCGTTCATGCTGTGCCCACCTAAACAAGATTTCTGACTTTCTACAGTTGGAGCGGTGGTTCTTTAGCACACAGCTGGGAAGCTACCAGAAATGATTTGAATCAATTAGTCTGCTCTTCTGTATGAAATATTTGAATTTCATGCACTGGTTTCTGAACAAATCCCAATCTCTGCTTTATTTGAACTTAGTCATCGTTCTCTAGACTTGCTCTGGAGTCCCTTGGGTAGTTTCCTGAGGGTGTGCTGACTCTTAAGAAGGAAATTAGGGTTAAAATATAAGATTTTTTCTTATTTTAAAATGAATCACAGAGATTTGAGATGAAAGAAAAGACTCTTTGATTTTTACATTTCCCTTACAATTTTTTTCAATTCAATTGCTTACTGGTGTGTTAAAGAGGGAAAATCGTTTTTGGGGTCCATTTTTAAGATGCTGCATGAGGGCACATACAGACACTCATGGACACGTAGTGTGACTCCTGGCATTTAGAGGGTAAGATCATTTGGGTTGGCCAATTTCCTTTCCCAACAGAACTGCTGCGTGCAGAAAGGAAGGCAAAAGTACTTGCCTGTCATTACTCTGTCTGCATTATATAAGTGCAGTCCCTCAGCTTGAAGCTGCTCTAAATTTTATCAGCTGTGCAAGCCCTTGCACACCAAGTAACTTTTCGTTTTCTTTTTTATCTATCTGCAGTAGTTCAAGCGTGAAGTATGGAGTTCAAGCATGGTTCTGTGTCACTTGGGTATTCACTCTACAAGGCAGAGAAAATCCAATCATCCAATTTAGCCATTAAGGATGCTTTGCAGAAGTGTGACAAGAGAGCATGACCATTTTATCTTTTCAGTGAGCAAGCATGGATAATTTCTGGTTGTAGCATCCAGTACTCTCGGTATTTCAAAGTCTAAAATGTATTCTAATTTTGTTTATGGCATTTCTTCATTAGACAGAGGGAAGATAATCTGCTTTAACAACTGTTCTTCACAATGCTTTTAAAACATTTGTTACCTTCCTATTCTATAGGAGCAAAAAGGATATGTATAGACAGAGTTCTAGCATTCAACTGCAAGCAAAGCAAGAAGTAAAAATAGAACAGAACGACTTTTCCTTAGCCAAATGGATCAATATTTCTGTGATTATCCCCTTTCCTTTCTTGCAGTTCAGCCTCAACTCACTTCTGTTCTTGACTATCAACTGACTTTCATTCTTTGTGTCTTATAGGAGGAAGATCTGAAGTGCTTTTATGCATATAGACTAGAAAGTGTACAGGTGCTGATCTGCAAAGCAAACAATAGCTGTTTGTTTGTGGTGCTCTGAGGTGTCATCCCCTAGGTTTATGCTGACAGTGCTGACAAACTATTTTAAGCTGAAATTTCTCTTTGCTGTGTACATAGAACCAATTAACAAGTAATGCTCAGGGATGAAAACAGAGGGTTTTCATCCTCTTGTGGGTCAGTAATTGTCCAAAAGAGATAAATGTGTTTTAATTTTGTGCCTGAAGCCTGTGACAATTATATTATAGTATTAGAGGCCATTATTCCCTTACCTTGGATTAACAAATAAAAATCACCTTAGAATGGGAAGAAAAGGCTGTGTGATTTAAATGCCTTTTAATTTCAGTGAGGTACATTTGTGTCCCAAATTAAAGAATTGCTTTCACTCAGTACCTCTGCTGGTTGACAATGATGCCTTATGGACTGCATCTCAATAGCTTCTGTTACAGTGCGCTGGCGAGCCTGATGTTTCTTGCCAATTGGCACCATTCGATGCTTCAATAAGAGTGATTAGGTTCAGATTTTCAAAGCAGCTCTGTCTGCTCTGAGCTCTGATTGTTCCTCCGGGTGCTTTTGTAAGCCTGTTCTCGGTATGCAATAATGACTGCTTTCTTTCTGTACCTCCACAGGCTAAGCTAGGAAAGAACTAGGGAGCAAAAGCAGTATTTTTTTTTATCAGGATTAGAATGAATTTTTCTGGTGACACTAAGGATGTTTCAGGGGAATCTTTCCCCCTCTTTACTTTAGGATGATGCTAGTGAAACATTGACTTACACTGAGAGTGAAGACGGACCTCCAGGTGGTTTTCACTGTAAAGCAGTATGAATATTTGTCAGAGTATATTTGACAACCCCTGTTGCTGAGTTAAAGGACAGTATAGGGAGTGGCAGGCAGGTAAACAGAAGACTGTTTCCAGCTGGGAGTTAATATTAGCTGAGGATTTAGTGCTATGAAAGACTAGAAAAATGCAGCCTCCAGAGCAACAAAAGATTGCACTTAATTCAGCGAAGTCTCAGTTCAGACATTATCTGATCTAGAAGCATTCTGTCGCCCTAAGAAGATAAACCACTACACAGTAATGAAGCAGTGAGGAAAATAATTGTTATTAATGCCACAATCAGTTGTATTTTTTATATTCTAGATCTGATTGAAGCCTTAAACATGAGCACCTGCTTATGGATGAATTCTATAAATCTCAGTTTTGGTGTTAATCCTGAGGGGAACAAAGGCCTTTCAGAACTGTCCGGTAGATTCTAGTGACTATGCACTGATGATGGTTAAATACATTTGAAAAGAATCAATGAAAAAAGTCCTTTAGGTGCTTTGCTAAGATATAAATTATGTTCTTGTTCAAAATGGTGTTTCAAATATGCTCGTGTTTCTCCTACAGAGAGAGGATTAATAGAGAACTGTCACGATTCTTGTGGTATTTGATTCTGTTACCAGATCTTTGTATGACTGTGATTCAATCTATCCCTGTCAAAAAGCCTAAGATATGAGCAGGGTGTTCCTACAAAGCTCTGTCAGTTGCAATCCGAACTTATTGTAACAAACTGTTGAATGCCAGTATGTTCACTCCAACAGCACTGGTCATCTTTCCAATCTGACAGTGAGAAGTGCCAGCATCTTCTTCTGATTTCATACCACTGAAGGGGTTATGTCTCATGTGAAAAGAAAAATGGATGGCATTTCCTATCGGTTATTCCAGCTGTCATCATTTGGCTTTTGCTGGAAGATTCTCAGTTTTCTCCAGCGTATTAATATCAGAGCATTTTCAAGGAGAATAAAATACTCTGAAGAGTAAACTAACTACAAATAATGTTCTCAAGACAACTGAGGAATGGGGAATGGAAGATGTAATTTTTTTTTTTTCTCTGTGTGTGTGGGGGGGTGGAAACCTATGCAGTATTCTCCTGGTCAGCCTAGCAATTCAATTTCATGAGTGCCAGATAGAGATACTGCAATGTACAACACCTGTGGAACTATCTCTACATGCCCACAGTCAGTTGCCGTTTCAGTGGTCGTGCTCAGGCTTGGAATCAGCCTTCAGTTCATGTGCTCATTAGTTAGGAACATTTTGGAGAATGCCTGCTTCAGTGTGGCACCTCAGCTTGACAAGGAGATGCTCTCCCTTCAGCCATATTTCCCTTCCTCAGAAAGACAGAGAATGAAAACACACTGGATTAAAACTACTTTTGCTTTCTTTTTCTTCAGCGCTCAAGGTGAAAACTGCCTTTAATTACTGGACAGAACTTTTTAGATAGAAGGAGCCTGGAGCATGTGGCTGGAAGGCACCCCAGTCACCGTGTGCCTTTGCCAAGCCATTTCACTGCTTTTAAAATCTATCCCTTCTGAAAGAACAGGGCAGGCATTTATTTGTCTTTGTTAGGTGTTATTAAATTGCTCCAACTGCTCCCAGTGTACATAGGCTTGCTTTCAGTGTCCAAGAAGTTGCCTTTTTTTTCTTTTCTCTTGCCTGTGACTTTATGTAACTTTCTGTGTTAAAAAAAAAATTACATGCATAGAATATTGCTCAAAGACTGAAAAGGGGAGCCTGGGGAAGGTCCAGAAGGCTATTCGGCAAATGGGAGAGGCTGGTGAGCAGCACTTCTCAGGAAATGATCAGGTTAAAAATTAAGCAGGCAAAGAACATGTCAGCCACAAAGCCAGAGAAACAGCCAGGCTGTGTGCCACAAATAATATTGAAATTCAATGAGAACACCTAGTACGCATCATTTTTCCTGCTCTAGCTATCAAGACTTCTTTCTTATTCATTTGGATTTAATAAGCACAGCCTAAAAAATATTACGATGTAAAAACCAAGACACCTTCAGTCCCATGGCAATTAAATGTTCATTAGCAAATCTATATATTGTCCTAATTCAGCGTTGCCATGTACAAGTAGAAGGTGAATGTATCATCTGGTTTATTATGGTAGTGTTAAAAAGAAATGTCACATCTACTTTTTAAGCCATTTTTCTCCCCAGCTTTGAGTACAAAGAAAGTAGAGGCAAGAACACAAAGGAAAAGAGCAGATGGAGACAAGTCTGTGCCCAAAATGGCAAAGGAAAACCCTCCTTGCCAGCTCCAAACCCCCAAGTGCTTCTGTATGACAAGTATGAGGCCCTGGATGTGGAAGGTCCATCTGAGGGTGGTAACAGCCCACTCAGTCCTGACATGCTAACAAAACCAAACCAGGAAATGCCTTCCCCTAACATCAAGGCTATTTCACTGAAGAACAGACAGGTATTGTTGTAGGTGACTACTCCCTACAGGGAACTGAACATCCAGTAATCCAAGCATACCCTCTTAGATAAGTCTGCTGTCTTCCTGGCGCATGGGTGAGGGACATCACTGGGAAGCTACCAAGCTTGGTACGGCTGACAGACCACAACCCCTTACTGCTTTTCCATATACAGAGTGATGAAGCAGCTACGTGGGGGTCAAGGGCTATCAAAATGAATTTCAAGGCCTTGGGACAGCAGCTAAAGGAATTGAATTTGCAGATCATCTTTTCTTCTCTGCCTCCTATATTGGATAAGAACAGGAAACAAAACAGAGGATCATATTTTTTAATACCTGGCTTCTTGGCTGGTGCTTTCACCAGAACTTTGTGGTTTTTTGACAACCAATTTGCCAACATGATACTGGGTTTGTTTGCACCGGATGAGGTTGGCCTTTCTCAACAACAGACAAGGAGAAGGCTGAGGTACTTAACAAGTTTTTTTGCCTCAATCTTCTCTGTGTCAGTGCAGACATTGACATATATGAAACTGTTTGCCACACAGCCCTCAAATTGGGGCTGGATTGGTAAGAGAGGATCAGGGAAGCAACATCCCTCACACTGTAAGCGAAGATCAGGTTTGTGACCACCAGAGGAACCTGAACATCTACAAGTCTATGGGTCCTAGTGAGATACATCCCAGAGTCCTAAACGGATTGGCTGATGTTGTCTAGCCACTCCATGATATTTGGAAAGTCATGGCTATCAGGTGAAGTCCTTTTGACTGGAAAGAAGGTAACATCATACCCACTCTTTAAAAGGGTAAAAACAATGACCCTGGGAACTACTGACCTGTTAGTCTCACCTTTGTGCTGGGGAAGATCATGGAAGAGATTCTCTTGGATGCTATGCTAGGGTATATGGAAGGCAGGGAGCTCATACTGGAGGACCTGCATGGTTTCACCAAGGGGAAATGCTGCTTCACCAACCTGGTAGCCTTTTATGTTGGTATCACTGATCAATGGACAAAGGAAGAGCCACTGATGTCATCTTTCTCAACTTCAAGTAAGGCCTTTGACTGTTATCACACATCTCTCTCTCCAAATTGGTAAGATATGGATTTGATGGGTGGACTGTTTGATGGATGAAGAACTGGCTGCAGAACTGGGTCCAGGGAGTGGTCAGTGGCTCAATGCTTGGATGGAGATTGGTGATAAGCAGTGTCCCCCAAGAGTCTGCAGTGAGACCAGTGCTCTTTAATATCTTCATCAGTGGCATTGACAGTGGGGTCTAGTGCACCCTTAGCAAGTTTGCTGATGACACCAAGCTGTTGAGTGTGGTTAACACTAGAGGGATGGGATGCCATCCAGAGAAACCTAGACAGGCTTTAGCAGTGGGCCCCATGTGAACCTCATGAGGTTCAACAAATCCAAGTGCAAGTTCTTACACGTGGGTCGAAGCAACCCCCATTACCAAATACAAACTGGGGGATAGAGCACAGCTCTGCTGAAAAAAATCTGGGGGTACTGGTGGATGGTCAGTTGGACATGAGCCAGCAGTATGCCTTCATAGCCCAGAAAGCCAGCTGTATCTTGAGCTGCATCAAAAGAATTGCAGTCAGATTGAGGGACCTGCTTTGATTCTGACGCTCTATTCTGCACTGGTGAGGCCTCACCATGGGTACTGCATCCAGATGTGGAGTTCTCGGTACAGGAGATACGCAGACCTGTTGGAGTACACCCAGAGGAGGGCCACAAATACGATCTACGGAATGGAACACATCTTCTATGGGGACAGGCTGAGAGAGCTGGGGCTGTTCAGCCTGGAGAAGAGAAGATTGCAAGGTGACCTGATTGCATCCTTCAGTATATAAAGGGGAACTACAGGGATGAAGGGAACAGACTATTTTGCAGCGTCTGTGGTGATAGAACAAGGGGAAATGGCTTCAAGCTCAAAGGGATAGATTTAGGTTATATATAAGGAAAAAATCTTTTACAGTAAGAGTGGTGAGGCACTGGAATAGGTTACCTAGTGATGTGGTTGATACCCCATCCCTGGAGACTTTCAAGGCAGGGCTGAATAAGGCCTTGGGCAACCTGACTTAGCTGTGGTGTCCCTGTGCATTGCAGGGGACTGGGACGAGGCAACCTTCAGAGGTCCTTTCCAACCCTAAGGATTTTCTGATTCTGTGAATCTATTACACTTATCATGGAATGAGAGTGGAGTAGAAGATTCTTTAAAATGCTCATCAACCCATGTAAATATGTGAGGGAAAATAATAGCTTTTAAAAAAGTGTTCTTGTCTGTGCACGGATTATGCTTTGAAAAACTAAAGCAGACATTGGCATATATGAAACTGAGTTCTGAGAATACTGACTTGGCTTAATTTACCTGTGTTATTTTTATGTTTGAAATGGGGTGGATGAACTTAACATGCTAAATATCCAAAGGGCCCAAACAAATGCAACTACTCAGTTTTGAAATTATACATTAATGTCAAATTTTAGCACTGTTTTCAGGTGACATTGGTTGTTAATTATGTATCCAATACAATACAAGTGGAAAGCATAACGCTACTGAAAATAATGATGGTTTTTTTTCATTTTTTAAGCATTTCTGTAAGATATTTTAATATGAGCATCTGCCTTTCTTGCATTCCCAAATGAAATGGGAGATCTGCTTCAAAATATGCAGTTTTGTAACCTTGTTTGAAACTCTGAATTTCTTACAAGTATGAAACCCAAGCCTTCCTCCTTAATGTCCAGAACATCATTTACTATCATCTTCCTTTGCAGAGCTGACAGCCAGTACTGACAGAACAGATACTGTACATATGTAACAAATAGAATCTTTCTTCATTTACCATCAGCTCAAGTACTTATGAAGTAATCTGAGAAATGACAAATCCTGTGTTTTTAGTTGGGTTCCTAGTTGTGCTCAGCCTTTGATTTCCTGTCAGAATAAATGACAATGTCATATTTCATGAAAAAATTTTCTGTTTAAATCTTGCTCTGGAAAACGTTTTCTCTCTTATGTTTATTATGAAATAGGAGTATATCAACCCAGTTTTTGGTTATTTGTGTTTTTACAAAGAAAGTGAAATGCTTTTCTTTTTAAAGAGTTTGCTTTTTAGATTAGCATGGCATCAGTTGTTATATCCTTAAATACTTATCATAATAAATATTTCTTGCCTAATAATCCCTGATTGCACTTGACTTTTAGCTTTACGTTTCCTGATTAGAGCAGCTTCATCAAGTCAGAAATTGGAGGCAGGAACAAAATTATCATAAAGTTAATTTCTTTAAGGGAAGGGAAAAGGTAGTGGAAGTTGGCAGATGGAAAAGAAATGAGATTCTGTGATTGTCTTCAGTGAATGCTTATAAAAAGAGCTCCGTTTTCTTAATGCTTAATACTTCTCTGATTGGCAGAATTATGAGAAGATTCCTGTTACATGTCTTAAAATTCTGTAGGTGTCTGGACAAATTCTGTTGCAGGACTCAGTTTAACTCCAGGAGGATGTAAAGCTGAGGCTCTAAAAGACCATCAAGAAGTTTAGCCAAATTTAGTAGACTTTGTTTTATACAAACTCTTCTGCGCTATACCAATGCATGGTAAATGCTTGTTTGATTTGCTGAAGAGTTCTGTGTGGGCCTTAGAATTTGAGGGAAATTTTGACGATTTTAGAATGCATTGCATTACTTGCTATTATCATTCCTTCAAGGAAAAATTAGTATAAGCAATAAGTTTACAAGTATGACCTTTTTTGAGTAGTGAAAATTCTCTGTGTTCTTTTGTTGTCTCGGCAGGTTGTCTGAACATACTGTACAATATATGAATACAAGAAAAAATACTTTATTTCTTCAGCCCCTCAGATATGCTTGCCTATGTATTATTCTTGAATTAATTAAAACATTGAATTAAAATTGAGCCAATGCATTATCAAGTATGAAATTTTACAATACAAACTGCTAAGCAGGAAGAGTCTGTAAAATGTAAAAGAAACCCATCACCCTCATATTTTTTCCCAGACTTTCAAAACTTGTTTAGCACGTATCTGTCTTAGCAGATTCCACATTCAGATAAACCTTGCTCATATTATGTGTCTAGGGTTATTTAAGTAAAATATAAAGGGTCCATTTGCCCTTTTCCTGCAGTGATCTAAGATAAGTATTTGCCTTCCACTCATTTCACTCTTTTTTTTTTTCTCTAGCAGGATGGAAGCTTATCCAAATAGACTAAATTTGTTTGGGGAGAGGGGAGGGGGAAGAAGAAGAACCCAGCAGCATTTATTATGGCACCTGAAAGTCACTAGTGCATTCTATTTTTCTGAAAGTTAATGAAACATATAATTAGAATTCTCTTTCTGATGCTTTTTGGGTTTTAAATATGGAGTGCATGCACTGTGCAAGTAGAACAGCTAAGCAGAACTTTATCACTACCCAGAATTGGAGCAATTAGCATGCTAAGAAGCATGCATACTTTTAGGTCATTACTGTTTCAAAGTGCTTGTATCTAAAGCTGTCTTTGATGATAAACTGTGCTTTTGTTTGAGACTATTTGAACTTTAAGACAGACAACAGTGGCATTTTCATTTTCCTGCACTTCTTCCTCTATTATAAGAACGAAGAAACTAGAATATTTTAAATATTTTATAAGTATACTGAATATAAATTGTCCTGCTTAATATTCTTATATTTTAATCTTACACAGCTAAAAAAAAAAAATAATTTCTAGAACTTAGGATGTGAAATCTCCACCTAATGGAATTATTATGCCATAAGTCTATTGTCTCCATGAATTTGCAAAGGTAATACACACAGAAAGAATAAATCCCATCTTGATGCATCCCCTTGAATGAGATGAAAAAAACAGAGAGGATCACAGAGATCTCTGTGGCCATACTGAAGGCAGTCCTTTTGGAAACTAGAATAATTTTGATGACAAATAAAAGCAACTGTCTTAAACACAGACAGTTTTCTTTTATGACTATTGCCATTGAAGAAAGAGTGTATATTCATAATTACATCTGCTCTGGCAAGGCTTTGTGGTCATGCAAACACCAGAAGATGCTTAAAAAACTGTGATCAGTTAGATCACAGCAAGTAAAGGCTGAGAAGGGGTTGTGCTGTCTGTTCGGGTGCTGTCAGAATGACTGTAAAAGAAGTTTGTCATTCCAGTAACCTACAGATGGTAGATTGAAAGGAATGTTTTCACCTGAATCCTGTCAGACTGAAATGAGAACAGAGAGGAGCAGAGGACTAGGAAGAGCTTTGAGTGGAAGTGCGTAGCTGTTTTTTGTAGGTGAAAGGAGCATGTAGTTGAGGAGGGGTTATAAAATGTTTGATGATACAACTGGTTTAGTGTGAGGTTTCTAGAATGTCTGTGTATTTTGCTCCAAGTGACAGAACAGCAGTCTAAGAATTCAAAGGTTAATGGCTGAAATAAGTGAAAGAAATTTCCATCATGATGCCAAATGTTCCCACCATAATGGCAACATGGCTGTTTTCTATTGTGTGATTATGGAGGAGGAGAGCCTATGCCAGGTGGTAGGAATGTAAATGTACTTAAAATATTATTTTACTGTATTAGCAATTGTGTGTGGGGAGGAAGGCTTTTCATTTCATGTCTTTGAAAGACCATTCCTTAATTTCTGTATGAAACTGGAAATTGTGATTATTTCAATGCTAACTCAAAGCAGTCTTTGTAGATATCTGCTGATGCAAACCTGTGGTTTTTCCCCAGGAGCTTGTACACTGTTGTTAGATCTAAGCCTCTTTAATTGTATACCCAACAGTATGCTCAGGAGTACAGCCCCTTTATTGTTTAACTTCTGTCAGTCTCAAATGATTTTTGATTAAACTTCCAGAAGAGTGCTACAAGCGAAGAGAACAAACACTTGCTGTGGTAGTAGTGTCCAGGGGCATTCTTCACTCAAAGCGCTCTGTAGGTGTGTTTAAAAAAGAAAAAGAAAAAAGGAGTAAATTGAACTTAAGACTTGTCTGATAATGCTTTTAATTTTTATTTTCTGATCAGGAAAATAATTAGAAATGCAGTTTCTGTCTGATGCTAATGTTCACTTCAGTAATCTCACCTACTGCAGTAATGAAGATACTGGTTGGCCTTGATTAACCCTAAAAATCCCCAATAAACAAGTATGTTCACAAACTGATTCAGTTGTCCAAGTAAGCTATGCTGAATGCATGTGATGTGTTATGTCATCAAAAGTGAATGCATTGTTCCTTAACATTAAAAGCACTAATTTTTCCACTTCCTGCTCACAGTTAACTTTATGGCATTTTATGTGAATTTTGAAGAAATGATCCAGTATCAACCACTTGGAAGTACCAAGCTTAGCCCCTGGGCGAGAAGAGAAAAAAGGGTACTTTGAAGTGCTTAACGGCCCCTGTGTGGGCTCCCATCAGAAAGGATGGGTTGTATAAGGATGCAGCTTTTGCTCTCAATGAGTTTTTATGGACAAATTCAAACTACAGGGTTAAGATTATATATATTATATATATTATACCTTATACATAAGGTTAAGATCAGATAAGAATGTGTTTAGTCTTATCAAAATTAGTCCCTGAGGGTAAAAAAAAAAACAATTACTTCAATTGATTGCCTGTCTTCATCAGTCCTCAAAATATTTTTGGCTCTACTGTAGCTTCTAACTTCAGCTTAGTTAGTTTCCCTTCCCATGAAGGGAAAGTCATTGGCAGAAACCCTTAGTGCTGTTTTGATTTCTGTTACTAAGATTTTGCATCTTTCAGTTATATTTATGCAGCGTGAATCCTCCAATTAAATCTTACTTTCCAGAGAATCAAATTCTACTTCTATGCAACAAATCAAAACTGTATCAAGAATTTTGTTTTTTGTCTCATGATCTCAGTTCAAACATAGGTACCAGTGAGTAAACAGCTGTAAAGAATCTGTTATGTGGTACTCATTGCCCTTAGTCTATATGTGAAATTCCTTCAGTTAATAAGTTCTAAAGTGAGCTAGAAAAAGATTTTACTGAGTTTACAGGGAGACTATGCTCACTATGCTCCTTGGAATGTCATCGTGCTTTAGGTCAATAATTTCTCATAGCTCTGGTAGAATAACCCTGATGATTAATATATTTCCAATTTACTTGTTTCTTTTATGTTTTCCTAGTTTAAGTGTTTTATGATCTCTATTATTTTATCCTTGCCTTTGAATAAAGTTGTAGACCATCCAGAAATCACTCACCTCATTCATTTTTTAAATGTATTTTGTTATGCTGCATAGAGTACAAGCCTACGTGGCTGTTCAGTAACAGTTCATTATTGTTACATCTTATTTTTTTAAACAGGGTATTGCTTTCAACCTCTCTGTCCTTCAACTCCTACTTCAGATGTCTCATCTAATTTTGTAGCCATCCACACAGAATGCCAACAGACACTTGGCAATTTTCAGTGGCTAAGTCCCTCATAATCCTTCCTGTGTCATCTTAAATTATTTGAGCTGCTGCTTAGCGCTGTGTCATCAGCAGTTTTGTACCTCTTTTCATTGATTCTATCAGCTAAATTGTTTCTATAGAGAGGATCAGGACACAGAATAGACTGAAAAACTGACCAGCTTAAGGGTGTTATCTAAACACTTGTCCCTAAAGAGTTACATGGAAGTTTAGTAATGCCTTTGGTGCAGATTAACTGAAAATCTTAGCAGTGTTTCCAACTAAATGTTCTGAAGGACAGAAGCAACTGGAGCACCCTTCAAAAATTTACTGCTATAGCACAGCAGTGATTAGACAACAGGGTCAATGTTGCAACATGCCTATAATATGCAGCAAAGTGACCTCTAGATTCACGTGTCTGAACAAACTGTGCAGTGTGAGCAGTATTCAGTGTTGTGTTCTTTTTGTTCAAAGTTTCCATAGAAAATGACTTTTTCATAAATGAGGAGAACATTTTAAATACAGAAATATATGTGATGTATTTCCCAACAATGCAACTTCTAAATAGCTGGGCTTTTTTTGTTTGTTTTTAGTTTGCTTGTTTTTCCAGTTTAGCTAGCACCAGAGGGCTTTCTTCCTCTGTCTTTTTTTTTTTTTCATTTTTTTATTTTTTTATTTTTTTATTGTGTGTATATATATGTATGTATTTAAGAATAGCTAGTACAACACGGAGCACAAATTCTGAAATGTAAGAGGAAGTTTCACATAAGGGAAGACTGACACCAATACTGAAACTCCCTCACAGCCCTCCTCTCCCAGAATGAAACTGAAGAGGTGTGTGAGGATTTTAGAAATTTGACATTTCCAAAATATTTCCTTTGGGATTCGCCTGAGAAAATCTTCACAGTAATCTGTAGGGCTGTGGGGGCTGCAGCAGCCAGCCTGATGGGCTGCCATGGAGTCTGGAACCCATCCTGCACCTTCCTTGCCAGGCAAGCTGCCACAGAGCAGAACTTAATCTACTGCTTTACAGAGTTGTGATGCCACAGATGAATTTGAGGTATAAGAATAGTACAAGGACATCCTCTTAATATCGGATAATCTATAATAGACTGTAGCTATTCACATTTCAGCTACTTTTTGTTTTGTGGTTTTATTTAAGACATAAATGTGCTAGGAATTATCTGTGTTTGGATACTCTTCTCATCAGATGCCCTTTGAAATGCTTAGCTGTTTTGGTTAGTTGTTACCTGCTAGTCTAAAATAATTTACATCACCTTCTCCTCATCTTCTTTTTTGAAGCTTTTTCCTACAATTCATAATCAGGAAAAGAAGAATTTATTAAATATAACAAGAGAACTAACCAACAACAAATTACATTTCCAAGGATCAGAACTACAGAGACTACATTCCATGAAATTACAATTTTATGAAGGAAAAAAAATTGAAATAATGCAACATTTCTGAGGGTCACAGCTAATTCCTGTTTTTCAAATACAGCATAAAAGCTTATTGCAGCTTATAATTTTTCTGAATACATCTATGAGAGACAGCACAATTAAATGGAAAAATACTTAAATTAGTTTTTCTGGAAGATGTTCTATTGGAAATCAGTGAATTTTTTTTTTCAGATTCGCTCAGTTGATTATTAGTGTTCATAGGCAAGTCTGGCTTAATAACGTGCCAATCTGTGGGGTTTTTGTTTTGTTTTGTTTCCCATACAAATTGTCAAACAAAGGGCAAAACTGCAATCTTTCCTCTTGCTTTTTTAGAGTGACTACAGCATTTCTCTCTTTTCTCATATCATGTTCAATCCAGTAGACTTAGACAGGATTATATCTGGGAAGTAATAAGAATTTCCAAGAAACATCATAGTTAAGCGTTTCATGGTTCATTCACGCATTGACCTTTAGTTTGCAACAGTCAGTAAGGAGGCAATGATGATATTGGATCGTTTTCCAAAATAAGAAACTTCTTTCATACTCCAGTTTTCCCTGAGTATGCTTTATTGGCTTTCTCAAGCAAACACCTTTTAACATAGGCCAAGGGAAATAACTTTTAGCTATAAAATAGCCATACTAGAATTAACTGCCCAATTCTGAAACAGCAATAGCATGAAAGAAAAGACTACTCAGCGTATATATGTTCAAACTTTTAAGATGATATAATTCAGTTGAAGACTTTAGATTGTTTCAAATTGAGAGTTTATTAGTATGACTAAGCAAAGATTTAGGGCTTTTGTTCATATCATTTTTTCCCCTCCTAAATGCTCATACAAATGCCTAAGGTGTTTTAAAGCTGTTCTAGTTCCTCCTGTGGTTTGGGAAGCTGACAACAGTAGCCAAAGGGGAGGAGTTTTCTTAATAGATAAATAAATCCATTCCAGCTTTCAGGGAAAAGTGAAGTCTTAGTATTGTTACTTAGCATACTAGTCCAAATCCTTGTCTCTTAAACAGCTCTCAGCTGCCAGTATAGGTTTCTTCTGTAGAAGAACTCCTCAGAAAAACAAAGAAGAAGTGCAAGGGACAGATTTCCTTTGAAATTTTTCCTTTGCATGTTTCCTTTGAAGTTCTTCCTATTTCTTTTTCCAGCTAATTAATTAATTGATTTGCATTTCTACTAATTCTTTCTTCTAAACTCACTTTTAAGGTTGTTTTCACTGCTGGTTCAAGAGATGCCTTGCTTCTCCTTCATCCTGCTACATACAAGTCAAACATACTCTAATACATATGTATCAGGAAGATTCTACCTGTAGTCTGTGGTTCATGTAATAGCAGTACAGTTAATGGCACTGGGTCAAAAAGGTTAAATTGCTGTTATTGAGGACCCATGTACAGATAACACATGCCTGGGAACCTCGCCTTGACCTACCTTTCAGATGTGTCATGAACCAGATATTAGCAGGACTGTGTGTTCCATGAGACTTGTTTTCCAAGTTAATTTCCTGCATAAGACGTGGTTTGTATGCTCCGAGAGGACCCTGCAGTGCACCTCAAAGCATGTAAAGTGCAAAATCTGGAAGTGTTTGTCGTGGAATTGTATTCCTGAGTCAAATTGAAATATTAATGAGGATGTACCAGTTGATTTGGTGTCTGTGCCTCTAAGATTGCTATTTATTTTTTTTCTGGAAAAGATTAAGCTTTTTGCTCACATTTCTGTTGTCTGTATATTGCTTTTGTAACTATACAGCTTTATCTTAGATGATGGTACTCCCTGCTATTGGATATAAACATCCTGGCTCAAAATTATCCTGTTGGCTCATTTTGTTTGCCGAAGTTCAATTCACTGCATACAGTCTGGTGTGTTTCTTCACTCGCTGGATGGCAACACATTAGATGTGAAATGCTGTCTTTGAATTTTATTCTCCCGTGCCAGCTTAACTCTGAGATACATACCTTAAAAAGGTGCTGGTTTGTTTAAGTAGATCAAATTCAGTTTTGAAAAAGTGCACGGAAGTCTGTGATGCTGTTAATTGGTGTAGGTAGGATTTAGTTAGAACCTCAGTCTGTGGATCACCTACACTTTCCCAGTTTGAGAAGAGTTACATACTCAGTGTCTGCAGCCTTACCTGTGTCCCGATCACCTTGCTAAATACATCCCCTTGTCCATTAAGGGTATATCCTTCAGCTCAGCTATACTAAAAGATCCCCTTAACATGACTAGATATAGGAAAATGACTTGACAAATTGGTTGCGTTTCCTGTATAGTATCATTTTTCTTGTTTCTTATCTCTTCTGGTAGTATTTTGCACATAAAACTCTAGACAGCTCTCTGAAAAGTAACTGCTCTGAGTTTCTTCCAATTTCATAAACAAGAGCAATGTGTCATGCAGTTTACAGGAAATCTTTCCAGTCTGTAAATACTTTGATTTGGAAATAGATAGTTTTTATGCTGAAATTAATGATCCCTCACATAGAATCCCATCATAAATACAGTTGCATTTCCTCTCCAGCTGACCTGTCAGCCAAGCATTGCTGCTGAGTAACTGTCAGTTTCCAGTTGTCCTGTTTCCTATTCGTGAAATAATTTTGCAGGCCAGTGATTCACCTCCTTTCTTTTACTTGCTATTTATCATCCTTTGAGAAACAGTTAATCAAAAACGTTTTTGCTTTCCCCGCTCTAGTATATATGTCTTTGTAGTAAAACCATACAGAGAAATGTGGATGGTGTAGCAATTATTTATTTTATCTCATTTCATTTCATTTCATTAAAGAATTAATACCAGCTAGAGTGAATGTAGTTCACTCTAACTCATTACATGTTACAGATTACCTGAGTGCGCTCGCACCACATCTGGCTATGTTTCTAATAGCCTACAGCCTACTGTATCAACCATCTGGACCAATAAAGAAACTACAATAATAAGGAACTTGGATTTCACTCTGCCCATCGTGCTGGTTTTTTGACACTGGCTAAGTCACTTGATTTATTCTGTTGGTTGTAACCAACAGTTTTGTTTTAATAGAAAATAATTTAATAGAGACTAATAGGGACCTTATTATGAGTAGATACTGCTAATACAGGGTCTATATGTTTGCTTAATTGAAGTACATAACTCATGAACTCGTATTATTAAGGCTGCATGGGTTGTCCATGTTACATTATTTACATTAATTAGCTTTTGAAATGCTATTTGTAAGCTTATCTTTCTTTTCAAAATGTTTTTAGCCATACAACTTGAAATTCCTGGGGCACTGCTGTGTGTTGTTTTTTTTGTTTTGTTTGTAGTGGACATAACAAATGGAGTATGATTCTTTTCCTAATTATTTTTTTCTGTCCCAGAGTTTGCGACTGAAATGAAGCGGTGAGTATTAATTCTTAAATCTCTGTTCTTCATTCTCCCATGAGTGTTTCCATTCTAGGCTACTTGGTTTTCTAAGGAGTACTTTCACAACTCTCCCAACCGTAAACAAGTATTTGAAATAGATTACTGTGGACTGTGAATATAATTGAAGGAATTAATTAGACACGTGATCACTCTTTTAAACAATAAATATAATTTATGTGATGCGTGTGATGGAAAATAAGGTATTTGTGGATTCTGTCCATTGTGTAAGGAGTTGAGCTCAGTGAATACAATTTCTTTAAGTGTTGGCTTGCAGTTAAAACTTTCTGTGACATGGTGACAGTGGGCAAGAGACACCCAAATGAACAGGCAGCATTGTCATAACTACGACCACTTCTGAACAAGCAGTTGATGTGGGAGTATTTTCACTTATATAATGGGGCCAGAATTTCACTTTAACTTTGTAACACAACAGCTGTGCTTGAGTTCTGCATGGACAGTAAAATAAATCTGCTATTCTTGTGCTATCTTTTTTCTCAAATCCCAAAATACAAGGGATTTCAAACAAGTATTTCAAGCTAAGAAATAAGCTACAGCAAAGAAAACGTTTGCTGTTTTGTTTCTTAAACTCCAATAGGTTATGAAAGCGTATAAAACATTTTGCTGCCTATATCTGTATGCCAAGCGCAGGTTGCCATGGACATTACAGTTGAATTATAAAACACTGAAAAATTGAGTGCATCTTTTGGCAAGATAACATTTACTCCACAATGCAAATGGCTATCAGTGTAGTATTTCATATTTATGATAGCATTCATTTTGTTAATGTACCCAAGCGTCCGTTCTGAAATTATGGGGATAATCAATCTCAGCCTGCACTAACAGACTGATGACAAAGAATGAGGGCCAGAGACTGTGATTTTGATGCATCCCTATCCATCTGAGATGTGAACTGGCACAAAGGTATAAAAAGAAGTGATAGGTAGAAGATGCTTCTCAGTACTTTTAGCTGTCAGGTCTGATCCTTGCAGTGAGCTGGAGCAAAGGCAGTGTTACAGGGTGTGTGTAAAGGGAGCAGAAGTTGCTGCTAAGGTGACGATGCTTTGACTTGTATTGTACTACTGTCAACTGATTCATTATTTGTTCTACCACTTTGCCACAAGTCCTCAGATGATTATGGCATGCATGGAGGACCAAGAAAAAGTTGTTCTTTTGCTAGGCTGGAGATGGAAAATTGTGTTCTCTTTCCAAAGCAGCGTCAATCTAGTGTCATGTCAGAAGATCTGAAGGGATTGGCATATTGTGTATGATGACTTAGTGGCTGCTGAATCCTTCCCTGAAGGTCAGTATGGTTAATCTTGATGGGGAGGGAGGAAAAACAGATTAAGCACCAGTACAGATTTACTATGTTGCCTCTAGCAACTGTATTAACCACTTTCTGTGGCTGGCAATGTAATTATTATACTAATGATTTTTTTTTCCCCAGAATTAGGAAATTATTTTGATCTTGAATGGCTGTAGATAATGCTCTTGAAAATTTTAAGCTTTCACAGTTAGAATTTGGTTGCTGTATGTTACTGGAACTTTATGAAATAAGATATGGAAGAAAAGTGAGTAAATTTCTGTGAACATGCATATGTTTATGAAAATTAGCAACTATTTTTGTGGTCGGTTATTGTATTCTCAAACTATTTTTCCCTCCTTAAAAATATATATAGAAAGATATCTTAAGAAAGCAGATACATCATTTGCTAATGGCAGTATGCTTTTAGGATTTGTAAAATACCTGTTCACATGGAATTTTACTCACTGATAGCAACTTTTCAGCACTTTATTCTTATTTGTTAATTGAAATAAAATACTTTCTAGCAAAAAACATAATCCTGAAAAGCAAAATTAAAAACTAAAGTCTTCAAAATATATATCTGAGTTTTAGGTAATTACGTTAGACATAAGAAAGCTATCTAACTTAAAGATATCTGTGGTATTTTGCCATTCTAAGTCGCATTGGAGGTTTCTCTCCTGGCTGTTGCTTTGTCATTTTTGGAGAAGAATAGTCTGTCTCTTGAGCATACATTTAGAAAAACCTTGAGAGTGAATTTTTTTTAATATGTATTGGTTTCTCATATTCTTGAGTATTCTTTAAATGACTGGTGTTCATTTAACTACAAGAATATTCAGAAGTAATATGTCTGGAAGAGGAGGAGCATAAAACTACATTTTATACAAAGTATTTCTTTGGACTCATCTTTTGGGTTGGAAACAAGGTAATTCTTTAACTTTTATTTGTCCTCTGAACAAATTAAGACTTTCAGTAAAAATTTTTTGTGAGTACATATATAAAACCTGATAGAATACTTCAGACTGTAGGAAAGGATTGAATGGACTCTTGCAGATGTGTCTGTAATGTCTTAAACAGGGAAGTTAGAGCAAGTAGCTTACATCCTGGGACAAGAGAGGGATGCAGGGATATGGAACTGCTGTAGTCTGTACCCAGAGCATTCAACCCACTCTCTACTCCTTAATGACTCTTTATTTTGTGGCACAAATGGAAAAAAAATGAATTCCTCCTCTGCATTACTTCTTTCAAGACGACATTTGATTTGTGCATTCATTTCCTGTTAGCTGCTAGATAACTATTGAGTAAATTCTCTTGGTAGATGTTTTCCAAACTACTATGCTATTAGATAGTTCAGTCACTCTGACTGAAAAATTCTGGCAGGAAAGTCATTTCATTACTATAAGCTTAGAAGAAATTAAATGAGAGATGCTAGCTTTCACTGTAATGTGTGAAATATGCATGTGCGTATTGAATTTACTAAGTATGAAAATTTAAACAGGCCAAATGGAAATAGCATGATTTGATGTTTGTTTCAGTGGTCTTCAATTATGGTCTTCAATTATATTCGTGTATGACATTGAGTTCGTGACAGATTGTCATACACAGTTAAACATAGAGTTCGGGATTATGTGCTTGTAAAGGGTGAAAGGCATTTCTTAATCTTCTGTTCCATCAGCGCTGTCTTGCTTTGGATGCTGGGATTATTACAGTTCTTTTTAGTACCAGCAAAACCACTTTGATCTCCTCCTGCTTGTACTGCCATGCTGGCTAATTTCATTTAATTTCTGACACATTTCTTGGAGACGTTTGCCGAACATTTCTCTCCTGTTTATAGAGCTTTCGCCGACCTGCCTCATTTAGATTTAGAGCCCCCTGCTGAGAAAGGCAGTGTGACTGTTCCATTGGCAGTGTCAGAATGTTTTGGTCAAGACTCCAGGCTGCTCTCTGTACTCAACAACCATGCAAAGGGGTTACAGTAAAAAAAAGAAAATCAAAAACCCAAATCATGTACTGTATGCATTACACTTAACAGCTATTTCTTAAAGAGTCTGTGGTCTGGAATGGTAGATCAGGAACAGCTGGCTGATATCTCCTATTTAATAGCGACGAAGGCAAGGAACGATCAGGTTTTTTCGACCAGTGTATAGTTTGAGGCAGCCAGCTGAGACCAGTATTTAATTGATCAGTTTATCCAAAGCATATCCTAGTGTAGCACTTTATGAAATTAAATGGAATTCCGCTCTGGGGAAATCAAATTGAATTTTACATACCTTACAGTATACAGAGAGCATAGTGTATTTGTGTGCTGATGGTGTGAGAGACAGAAAATAGGTGCTAACAGAGGGTCATGCAGCTGCTAGCCGTACCTATAGGAGATGGTCCTTTATCAGACAATTGCTATTTTATCTTCTGACTAGGTAATGATTTAAATGTTACCAAGAGTTTTCTCTCCAAGTGAGCAAGAAAATAAATGATGAGTGAAATACAGATGTTCAAATATGTATGGCTCATTAATTAGGTGTACAGTAACAGCTTTCAGTGGATCTCAAATATGCAAATAACAATTTAAATGAGGACTGTGTTTTAAAACAGTTTCCTGTTCTTTGTACGTGACAGTTTTCTGTTCTCGATCATTTAATTCAGTAGTCAGATCTGCATTTTTTAAAAACCTCTGTTCTTCTCACTTCTGAGAAGCATGCCTGAATTTTTTTCCATATTAATTATTTAATAAGCTCTTCTGAAAATGTAACGTTGTTCTTTGACTAGAAATGAATTGATCCCTATTTTATTCCAAGTTTTAATTAGAAGGCACTCCGTGAATTTTGACAAGAAAATTTGGTCGGCATGTGAGCTGGTGGAAGGGAAAAAAGGCACTAAATGATAAAGTCAGAGTAATCTCATTAATTTTCTTATTGTCCTGAAAGCTGAAACACTGACTAGATTTAAGCTGTCTGAACTGGGCCATATAGAACCTGTCCAGATTACATGAGTCAAAATGTGCTATCAAGAGTAGAGGGCGTTTCTGAGCATGACTAGAGCATTAGCAATGTCACAGGTACTCTCTGGTTCCTCTCCAAAGGGAGAAAGAAGGAAAGCAAAACGTGCTCTACCAAGACTGCACATAGCTGGTATCTCATTGCAGCACTGACAGACAGACATTCAAACAATTTAGTGATGGCATTATCAGTACTATTGATGCCTCTCCAGTCGCTGCTTCCTCAATAGGATGCAATGCATCTATTACTTTGGGTATGTCTCTGTTTGGGATACATGCACGTTCCTCTGAAAGTAGTGCCTCCTATGTACTTCAGTTGGAAACTGAGCTCCTATGCACGAAAACTATAATAGATCAAAAGGCACAATAACATGGTTTGATAGAGGAAATTCTCACTACAGGATGCTGTGTTTCGACATAGTCACCACTATTAGCTGATTTGCATGGATGAGTTGTTTTGGATTCTCTTCATTAAGTGGTGTGTCTGTGACAGCTGTGCATGGCCATTCAGAACATAGTTTGTCTTTCACTTTGCTGTCACCACTGCTGAAATACACCAACCAACGCCTCTTTGTGCTCACGTCTACTGTTTGTTCTCTGTAAATGTTCAGCATCAATGAATGTCAGTGCACAATAACACAATTCATCATGTTCATTGCTGGCAAAAATACGTAGTTAATGGTGGTATAACGAAAATTAAAAGTGTAAAAAAAAAAAGAAAAAGAACCAACAGAAAAGGCTGCCAAGGCTTGTTCTGCCCTAAGATTATTGCTTAATCAATGACAATATCACCTCCCCTCTACAAAACAAATGAAAAACTGTGTGTGTAGAAACGGTTATATATACATCAATTAGTGTGTTTCCTAGACTTCATTTGGTTGTGGGACTTTTTTCAGGATATTGGTGTGTGAATGTATCTGTGCTGGACTTTGTCAAGACAGAATGGAGCTGAGGTTGTGAGAGCTCTTTTGGGTCACTGCTACACTGGTTTGAGAGCTTTTTAACTCTTTGTCTTCAGCTGAAGTGTAGGGATTTATGCAGATTTTAGTGAGATCTGAGGAAGATATCATTAATGATGTAGGTTTTCAGCAATGTGAAAACAAGGCAATAATGCTAATGTGTTCCTTGTTTAGAGAATTGCCATGAGAGATTGGGATCCATTTCTGAAACACAGCAGAGAGAAAACTGGCAGAGCTATTTTATGCTGGGAACTTGTGATCCAGTCTAGCTGGAATAGAGTCTGAATGTCATCCTGCTATTCGTATACTGTTATAATTTATCCAGCGTAATCCAGAAAAAAATGTTCTCAAAAACTCGTCTGTGAATTGTTGAAGCTGAACTGCTGAACGTGTATGCCATTTTTTACCCAAAGTAACCACAGTGACTTTATGCATCTGAACAGGAAAACAGCAGATTTTCAGCTGTAGCTGTAATAGAGTTTATTTCTATATAGGTCGTTGGGATGTGTCTATGTAGGAAATTCCATTTCCAGTTGTAGAAAAGTTCATGCTCAGTACCTGTACTCTGTTTAGCTGCCTCGTGTCACTGTGATATCTCTCCTGTTCACCTGGGTGATAAACCAGGTCTTCTGGAAGTACAGCACAGGCTGGCTCTGGCCATGGCTGGGCAGATCTCTGCCTGCCTCAGCTTTCAATACAAATTTTCTTGACTGTCAGGTAAAACTGAAGGGGGGAGAGAAGGAAAAGTAATTGTCTGTAACCTGAGCAAGTATAATACATGTCACTCATCACAATGTAGCGTAGAGCCCCCATAGCATTTTTGCAAAGTAACATCTCAGCAGTGCTATTCTTTACCAAACAGGTCACTTTTTAAGACATAAGCAGGACGCATTATTTCAGCTGACATGATGTGCTGTAGCATTCAATTTAACTTAGAAAACTCTATGCATCAGGAGACTAGCCCTTCACTTGGACTTTGGAAACAGAAGTAAGCCTGAAATACCGAAGGCAAATACTGAATGAGTGGGGAAGAGTTTATGTAGTGGCCTGTCATCAAGTTGAGTAATGTCAAATGTGTTTTTACTGAGCGTGCTGTGACAGTAACTCAGGAGCTGGTATAAAGTAAGAGAAGTTAAGCATGGTCACCTTTCCCTATCTTAGCAGCCCTGCATGCAAGGTGCTGGCCTAATGGGGATTGTAGAATCATAGTCCCAGTTGAAAAGGACCTGTAAGAATCATTGAGTCCAGCTCCTGGCTCCATGCAGAACCACCCAAAAATCAGACTCGGGGTCTGAGAGCATTCTCTTTGAACTCTCCTACTCCTACTGCCATGGGCAGCCCATTCCATCCCCACTGCCCTCTGCTGAAGAACTGCAGTCTTGTCCTGATATCCAACTTGATATCACTGCCTGTATACCAAAATCAACCTTTTTCCTTCCAGTGGCTTAAGATGGCTTTAATCTATACATGTCTAATAGTTTATTGCATAGAAAAGGCAATTGTTATTGTGCAGCATATGAACTTGTACCAGAGTTAAACTAATGTTACACCATGTGCTCCAAATGTGGTGTTCTGAATGAGTGCAGCTCTCGGATTTCAATTTGTGCTTCAATATAGGAGTTCTGCTCTGCAGAAAAGGTACTTTATCAAGATGTGAGAAATGTTTGCTTCAAAAGAAATTGCTTCAAAAGAATTACAGAATTAAATAAAATATGATAAAAACCCAATTTACCATGATATAATTTGTCAGTGGCTCAGTGATCAGAGCAGCAGCTGCAAAAAGGCAGGGGATGAGCTTTTGGGGAGCATTCCGTGGGTGTATGAGACAGTGCTAGGGAATGGCTTTCTGCACTGACACTGCAAGATGGCAGTTCAGTACAGAAGCGATAGGTCTTCATTTAGATGATGCTGATAACAAAGTAGAAAATGTAGAAAAGTTTATTCAATACGGAATGGAAAATTTGGTCAAGAAAATTGTTTCTGTCTGATTTACATATAAAAATTCAACACTGTATTGCTGGGGGAAGTTCTGGAAATTCTGGAAAATTCATTAAGAATTTACAGATTTTGTTTTTTATGTCAAAACCTATATGGCAACTGTTTCTTACCTTTAGATAAATGGAAAGGATCCTGAATGTTTCCAAAGTAATCCCATGAAAGCATTTGATTCATTGTTCAGTGAAGTGTTAATAGTAGAACTTCAACATATTCTAGAAGAACCATAAGCACATGTTGAATGTGTAAATATTTCTCTGATCAGAAAAATACTTCAGCAAGAACTGAGTCATATGCTTAAACCTGGTTAAATTAAGAAAAGAGGAGAGTAGCTTTCAAGTTAAACGTACACTGTAGTGCTACTCTCAGAAGTAATTCTTTTCTGAATCAGTTATTGCTGCGCATACCACAGAAGTCTTTACAAAATTGCACTCACGAACAGTTCAGTTATGAGTCCAACCCATCACCTTCTGACTTGCATTGAGAGGGAAAGGCAAAAGCATTTTTTAAATCTCTCACTTTGGTAATTTGATAACTGAATCAGGGAACAAGAAACGTGATCTCACAGGACCTGTTCAGAGCACCTCTGTCAGGGAAAAATATACCTATTTGAAAGCTTAAATTTCATTTTTCATGGATGTAAATATTCCCTGAGATATGTGCAGATACTGAAGAAGAGGAATACAATAATACTTGAAAGTAAGTTTGTTGCAGTGAATGCAGCGCTCTCACGCCTGGCCACTGATTCAGTGCCAGTCTGGGTCAGCATGGTCTGAGATTTTTCAGAATACTGAAGACTCTTTAAAACACACTGTAAACAACTGTATTGGTCTATTGTGAGTGGACAAATAGCCATCACAGAAGTTATCTATAAGAAGTGATTACTAGACATGCTCCATTTTCACTGCAGAGGATGAAAAATAAATAGTAATGGAAATGGAAATGTTCTTCCAGTTCTTCTAGGAAAGGTATTGGATAACTGAACAGGTTACAGTTCAGGCTAAAAAACCTGAATTGTGGGATATCTTTTAGAATGGTGCCCAGGGGCTGCAAATTCTTCCTGAAATAGAAATTAGATGAATTTGATGTGGGGAAGGGGACCAGCAAACATCAACCCAAGCTCTAAGCTGACGTAGGCTCGTGCTCAATGCAAATAATTACTTAGAATACCTTGTATTAAAAAAAAAAATTAAAAAAAAATCAGTGAATACAGTCAGTTTTGCTTTGGATAAGAATAACATGAAGTGTTTATTATTCTCTTGTTCTCTAGATAATACCATTGTATTTCCTTTGTGGATGACTAAATGTTTATTCTTCTCCTCTCTTTTTAATAGTCTGGTGGGAGAAGTAGCAATACTGTGCTTGTGGAGGTGGGACTGATGGAAGGGGCTGCATGAAATGAGTGGTCCCTCTGGAGCCTCTTCTAGACCATGCAGTCCACGGAGTATTATGCCAGTGGCAACAGAAACCTCACTGAGGACATCTAGAACTAAAGACTATTTATGTAATCCTAAAAGAGTGTTTAAGGGAGAAACACTCATCACACCTGAAAAGCGAGGATAGCTTGTTCTTCTATTGGTTTTGGCACCGCCAGTGCCTTTTCTCATCTCTGCCTCAGAGGCACTGTTAATCAGGATTATCTTTTTATGGTTCAAGCTGTGTCATTGGTTCCCAGCCCAAAGATGCTGGAGTAGTTTTTAAACCCTACTTATTTCCTTTGGGAATTTCCTAATTGCACACATGGTTCTTCTTAAAAATGACATTTATTTGCAGGGCATGCTGTTTTCTTCTGTCTGCTCACAGCCATATGTTGCAAAACAAGTAATAGAAAATGTTTTAGAGGGCTATGGCTTCCCTTGGGAAAATGCCTGAAATTAGACCATGCAGAAGTGCATTTTTCCACTTGCCGTTAGATGCTCCATGCCCCCTCAGTTTGCAAAATTACCTGGTGGATATTTCTTGCTGACTGCCAACACCTCGTTGTTTTCTTTGCAAAACAACAAAGAATTTAACAAAATATAAAAAATTCTTTGGAATTTTGTATTGCAAATTTTTGTACTTCTGGCCATATTCGTTGTGTAAGTCCTCATAGTTTCTTGCAAGAGTGGCAACTTGCAAGAAGAGGAGAAAAAAATCTAGTTTACACATCAGTGTCATTTTCACAGTATTGTTCTTTTAATGTTGTATGTTTTGTTCTGATTTGTTTTGGGTGTTTCTACAATCTCTTGATCTGACCACAGATGTAGAGTAACGGAGAGGTTTTCTGAAACACAGAAGAGTCTCTTTTTTCTTGCACTACAGCTACTGTCATATGAAATAATACTAATAATTGGTCTGTTTGAATTCATTCTAGTTCCTACTTAATTTTACTTCTGAATTAAAAAAAGGTGGTCCTGGTAAAAGGCAGTCATTTATATCAAGAAAATATTTTTTGAATTTTCAACTGTAATATAAAATTAATTTAATTCCACTCTGTTCCTTCATATAATTTTCTTCAAAATATAAGCTCATTTTAGATTATAAGGGAATAATATTTACTAAAACTGCACATGGCAATTAATCTCAAGCCATTATATGGCTGTTGGTCAAAATTTTCATTAACGCAATATTTGATGATGCAGAATGATTTTTCTCTGCTTGGTTGGTTTTGCAGCCCTGCGATTGTACAACAGTGTCTGTAGTATTTTTGCAAGAGCAATTTATTGGCACAGTAAATTCATTAATGAGCAATTGCAGCCTTTTCCTTGTGGAAAGTAGGTGAGAAGAAGACAACAAAGTTTTCCTCATGTCAAAAATAAAGGGAAAGTGTAATTCATCAGTTACATGCTACTGAGGTGCTTGGAAAAGGTGAGATGCTTAAAAACGTGCCGTTTGAATTTGCTTTCAAGAACTTGGAAAATGAAGAGGTTCTTCCTCAAACTCTGCAACTCTGCACTGAAGCAAATGAAAGCAAAACAGAATCCCTTTTCAAGGGACGTGGCGCTGAACAAATCTTGGCAATTATGCAGATCTTGTGGCTTTTCCTGGAGAAGCCTCATCCACCTGAATCTCAGAGAGCCTTTGCTACCTGTTGGAGATAGCTGTCATCTCTGGGCTAAGAAATGTTGTGTGCTAGCTGTGGAAACTCTGTCAGATTTGTTTGGCTATGAACTGATAGCCACCAATTTCTTTCTCTCATTTATGTATTGCATTCTGTCAAAATAGCAGCTGAATGCATGAGGTTCTTTATAGCATCAACAAGCTTCATTTTGTGTGAAAGGCAAAGGACACAGTAGTGCTGATACTCAGATGCTGTAAAATGTGTAGATATTTCCCACACAAAATTAGTCACTCATTAAAACATGGCCATGTAACTGATTTGCATAGTATTCATGGGTTTCTATAACTAATGCTGTAGATTCTGTCAAAAGCAAGTAAAACACTAAGGTATCTGCCAGTTACTTTGCTGTTTAAGCACAGTCATGGAGATTTTGTAATCTGGTTCTGTGTATTTAAGCTGGCACACACCTTGGGAATGCTTCTGAGTTCATTGAAATGGTTTAGAGAAGACATGACAACTGCAGTACATTTTCCTGATTTTCACATCTGTGGTCCCTTATACTTTCCCAAGAAAGAAAGATGAGAATTCCAACTGTTACTACTGCTATCTATGTTACAGCCCAGACAATCTGGTTTCATTAGGGCAAGCATTATGTTAAGCATCATAGTAATATAGATCTGCAAGAAGTCTCTGCAGTGGAAAGGTTCCAGTCTCAGTATATAGATAAACAGGTATTTTTATCTACTTCACATTTACAATTGAGTAGTTTGGTTATATTTCTCCAGTATTTAGGATATCTATCTGAAAAGCAGAATTTGTGTTTCATCCTGCTTTAGTGTCGCAATCTAGGCCTCAACACTAGTCTATATTTGCATATGCTAAATATGGCCTTCAAGTGGATTCATTGAGCAAAGTGAAATACAGTGTCAGTTAAAAGACTCTGTTAGATCCCAGTTCAGAAAAGACGGGGATCTCCTAGGAGTCCATCAGAGAACCACAAAGATGTCTGGAGCATCTCCTATATGAGGAAAGCCTGAGTAACCTGGGTCTGTTCAGCCTGAAGAAAAGAAGACTGAGAGGGGATCTGATAAATGCTTATAAATATTTAAAGGGAGTGGGAGGCAAATGGATGAGGCCAGGCTCTTCTCAGTGGTTCATAGCGATAGGACAAGGAGTAATGGCCTGAAACTTGAACATAGAAAGTTCTGTACTAACATGTGGAAGCTTTTCTTTACGGGAAGGGTGATGGAGCACTGGAATAGGCTGCCCAGAGAGGTTGTGGAGTCTCCTTCTATGGAGTTATTCAAGACCTGTTTGGGCACCAACCTGTGCAACCTGTTGTAGGGTACTTGCTTTAGTAGGAGTATTGGACTCATTCATCCACTGAGATCCCTAGCAACCCCTGTAATTCTGTGTGTGATCCTGTGACTACAACCCCATTTTGTGTCTGTGCTTTCTGGCCTCCCCAACTTAAATACAAAAATAACTAACTAAATAAATAAAATTAGTCAAGTAATGCTTATTTTTGGAGAAAGCCATACTTTCAATTGCAAATCTCATACCATATGCCTGAAAGCAAAATGAATTCTAGTGAAAGTGAATAAAAGCAATACATTTCTAATGGCAATAGGCATTTGTTTTCTTGTTTTTGCCTATATTCTTCCAACTCCCTTCCCCTCTCTCCCCCTTTTTTTTTTAATTTGGCATTGTACCATGTTGTTTCTTCTCAATGAACAAGAAAGTGTAAGACAGATACACTGACCAAATGAATGAAAAGGGGAAGATTTCTCTAATGACAGACAATATACTTGTGATAAAACATATTTGTAAAATGTGAATAGTAGATGTTTTGGCAGCGCTCCCTTTGAAGCTTAGCTGTTCCGAAATAACTTTCCAAGAAGTAGTATTACCAGCTGGCATAGCCAGATACAAAAACAACAGTTATTTGACAGTTGGCATACTGAGACACATAACGTGGCTGACAGTACTTGCATATTCTAGTTAATGGCCATCCTGTTTTAGTCTATTTTTCTTGAAGCTTTGGATTGCTAGTTCACCCAGAAAATCCCTTCTCTTCAAATGCTCCACATTTGCACAAAGTGCCTTCTTAGTTGTGATTCTGCAGCAGTAACTGCATGTTTGTACGTAGTTCCCATGCTATGCAGACAAATTCCACAGCCGTAGGCTTCAGGCAGAGCAGAGCTGTACAGAAGGAGAGAGCCAAGGGGCTGCGTTGATCCCTGTCCCAGTATCATCCCTGGAGCGGCGCAGGAAGGCAGCAGGAGAATCTCAGCTCAGCCCTCCTTCCAGCTCGCAGCAAGCAGCTTTATAGCTGAGTTTTAAAAACAGGTCACGTTTAATTTCTTGGTTTGTCTCTGTTATATCTAGATGTTTCTCGTTGCTTGCCTGCATTCACAGTGAAGTATGTACCTCCGTATGCTATTAGCAGGGTTTGTGAACTGTTTTCAACACTGTATGTATTAGTAAGGTCCTAGAATGCCTTCAGGCAAATGCACATAAACGACTTACAAGTTTAACTGATACACACACATTTTAATATGACGAGACACAGAAGATAGATGGATGTGGATATGGAAAAGGGGCATAAAATGTTTCCAATAAAAGGTAGCAGGACAGAATAGCAAGCATAAAACTGAATCAAGAGTCAATAAATATCTGTCAAGATCCTCCTAGGTAAGAATATATTATGAAAATATTTTCTGGCTGCATCTTAAAATATTAAACAAAATATAAACATCTTTATACAGGGGGCAGTGTAGTCCATAAAAATAAATAATGTTGAATGAGAATAATTTAAGGAACCAAAACCCATGCATACTCTCAAGGGGTCTCTTCCTGCCAGGGAACATAGGTGCAGGGATGTCAATATCAGCAATTGTACAAGTACTGAAAATAGAACAGATGACAAAAATTCAAACTTGTTTGCAAATTTTGAGGCTGTTTCTTATTCAGTGTTGACCATAAAATACTGCATCGCTTTCTGTCCTATGGAATGGCTTCTGTGAAAACTAACTGACCTTCATAAATAGGCCACTATGAGATTTCACTGCTCATCAAGTGTATCTCCATTACTTTCTTAGATTGAGTTGCTACTCATAAGCAATTAAGAGCTCCTTCTTTCACAGCTGCTACAGGTGTATTCTAATTATCAGAATGTTTCCCTTTCTTATATTGTATGCTGCTGTCAGAAATCACTCTTGAACATCTCTTTTTTTTCACACCACCTAAATAAGTCCAGTGATTTAGTACACTTGTTGCACCGGCCATTTTGTAGTTTGTTCTTTCAAATAACAGATTTATTGCTTACATCAGTCTTTATGGCTTTCATTAGATCAGCTCAAGCTTCTTATCACACAAATCCTTCCTCGTATTTCTGTCATTCTCTATTATTAATGAGTGAAAAGGAAAGGAAAGCGGGGTTGCATTGCAGAACAACACTTGTGTAAACACAGAGGTTTCTGAATAAGCACAGGATCCAGTTTTCCACAAGCTGGCTAAGGATCTAGATATATAACTCTCTTTTTGAAGCATTCTGTATAATGTCTTTTCTGTCCTTTAGCTGCAATATGTCTTGATGGTGAAACAGTTTTTCTTTCTAAAGCAGATCCTCTCTCTGTTTCTTTTACCATGTAGAGTTATTCTGCAATCATTTTATACCTGACAAGCTGTTTCTAAGTCCCTTGATTCAAGGTTCATCTCCTCATTTAGATATGTCACCATAACAAGCTGAGAAGCTATATTTTGACCTCTGACTCATGCTCAGCTATTTCCCTGACCCCGTGTCCCATTGAGTGATGTAAGGACAGGATACTCCCCACTGTATTACCAAGGTAATCACTGCAGAACTCAGGTTTAGTTGTGATTCTCACCGTAAAACATCCCAGACATGTAGTGGTTGTGACGGATAGTCCACCCACATATCTTTGGTAAACATGAACCTTAGCCAAGTGCTCAGATGATTGCTGAAACCGCCTTCAGGCTTTTACAGGTGTCACAGTGCTTATTTGTAGAAAACACTTTTTGGATGTTTTTCCTGGTCTGTTCACTCAGTTCGCATCCAGGTGTGTTGGGTCAGGCATAACAAATGGATGGAGTTTTTTACTTCTTCCTTCTGTTGTCTCATGTTTCTGCTTCCATCAAGTCACTTTCATAGATTTGTTCATAAATTTCCTATAGAAAATGAGAGATTACAGTGAGTGAAAAATGGCTGGTTTTTTTATCTCTCTATTTCATACTTCAGCCACAGTAATTTTCAAGGTACAAAATCATGCTAATGAGAGAATATGTGTGGGTAGTTTCTTGCTGTGGTAACCTACCATGTAGCACATGCACTGGATTCAGAATGAAGCCTGGGGTTCAGACAGATGGCAGAGGCCACAGGGATCAAAACTGCACAATGAAGCAGTGCCCCTGAGCATAGGAAGGGCAGTGTTATTTGACATATTGGAGTCCTTGTGAATGCTGATATGAAATTGTATTAAAACAAACATTATAGGGATGCTTTTATTTGGAAAAGCACATTCCCAAGCAGTTAACAAGTGTTGCTACGTCTAACCCGTGAAATGTGTTCTAACAAAAATGACCAAAGATGTTCCACGTATCCTTGTCTGACCTCTTGGGCTCTGAATATTCTTTTCTGTAGTTTTTCTCAATAAGAGCTGCGTTTCAAAGGCAGTTAAGAAAAAATGCATCCTTAGATGCTGAAACTGCCATGTTGCTCCAGAGCTGCCTTCTTTGATGGGATTGTCATTTTCAGTCTGGCTAAACTAAAATGAAGTGTTAAAACTTGAAAAGTTTTTCATAACTTCATTGAGATTTCTGCATATTGCTGAAGAATTGTTTCTTAATAGAAAACTTACAGTCATCTCCTGAAGGTCCTGGATGTATTTGCTATTCCACTGTTTATTTCTTATGTCAGGGACAGCCCGAACTACCACTGTTTTTCATACCTCTAAAGTGTCAGAACTTTATTACTATCAGCTCCTCGTGACTTCTTCATTTTCACTGCTCTGTGTGGCTGTATTACTTCATTTCCACCTTGATTCTGTGCTGAGTTTTTGCTATTCTGGATTCACTAGAATGATGCTGGCTCTCTTTTGCTTTGGTATATTGTACAACTCAGGTTGATTGAATGACACGGTTCCTTGGGGAAGTACAAACACTGTGTTTCAACCTCATTTAAGGAAAATCTTATTTTTTTCCACATTCTTGTCAAAAACATGTTGTTCTATGAGCAGTGGCATTAATGAAATCTGGTTTTCAAGGCCTTTGTGACCAAGCCTTTGTGTCTTACAGCCATCTTCTCTGATGCCTAAAAGAAGGTAAGGCTTCTGTTTAATCGTTTTTACTTTATTAGGTACTCCTAATTCATATTTTAACTCCAGATCATCTGGTGCTTAGGAAGGAGTGAGTATTCTTGGGCTTCAGCTTTTGGAAAGGGAATAGTGGCATCTCCTCCATGTTACCTGGCTAAGTATTTAAATAAATTGTGAGAAAGTGACTGGCTTTAAGATTTCCATGATAGTAAATTCAGTTAAAAGCAGCAAACAGGATTATGAGGGGCCATCTAATAGAGTAAGGCGCAGATAATATGATGGCACATGCCTTGATGACTTAGAGAAGAAGGTAAGAAATGCTTCTTGGTGGGAGGAAAATTTCTACTGCCTAGTCTGTGTCATCAGCAGAATTTATCCATACATATTATACCATTAATAAAAGCCAAAAGGGGAGAGGTAGTTAGAATATAGAACAGAGGATCATTCAGCTTATAGAGCTGAGAAAAAAGGTGGAGGCGCATCTTATGAACTGAAGTGTATTGTGTGGGTGGGCTTACTTTCTAGAGAAGTCTGTGAGCAGAAATCCTGGGAGACCAAGATGTTTGGAGTCTTACAGTGCAGTGATTTTTACAGATGAGTACTTCTGAAAGTGCTTTGCGGGAAAAAAAGTATTGCTTTAAAGAGAAAAAACTATATGAGCTATATATAAATGTCTGCATGGAAAGGGAAGTGGGTTCATCTGGAGTTAGTTGTGGTTCTGAAGAGATCTAGATGCTCTTTTTAATCTTTAAGAACCTTTGGGAGATCTCAGAAAAGTAGCCTTTACTTTGCATTTTGTGTTGAACAGGAGGAAAAAGAAGGGAAAAAAGAAAAGTGAAATATACTGCACACAAGTTTGACTAAAGTTAGATTTTTCTTGTGTTCTTTACCTTCAGATAGTTTTCAGTTGAAAAAAAGTATTGTCATGTGCATTTTAAAGGCAGAGAACATGAGTTAAACAGCCGCAGAGCTGGGGATAAGACAAAGATCTGATTTCTTCTCTGCTGTCCTGACTGTTTCTTATCACTGTCTACATAATAGTTGACTACCCTATGCTGTTAGATTTGAGAAAACAAGTGTTTGTAAGAGGCACATATTCTAAATTGTTAATAGAATGTAGCTGTAACTTGGAGACTTCTAGAAAGGATTAGTCTGAAATACCAAGTACAAATTATTTCACAGTAATAGAAACCAAAGGCATTTTTTTTTTTTCTAGAAAAAATGCAAAATATTTCACTTAAATATTTATTGCTTCACTTTACCAAGAAAAAAGATCTGATGATAAAACCATCTCTGTAGGTGTTCTAAAGCAAGTGTGGACTAAATACTCTTCTGCTTATCAGTCTCCTTTCTCATTGTCACTATTATTATCTTCAATCCATGCTATTAAATTTATATTTCAACTTTTCTTGCACTAGAAGTTTCTAGTTGCAGAAGTGGCCTTTTAGACCATTAAGTGTACTCAGGAAATGAATTAGTAATAATGCCTTAAGGAACAGGAAAAAGCCATTATTAGAACAAGAACAAGAAAGAAAAAAGATGAGTTGTTAGAAAGTAAGGGACTTTTAAAAAGAGAAAGCAACAGCAAAACAATTATGGTATAAGTAGAAAAACATTTTCTTCCATGGTATCAGCTCTGTAAACCACATAGTCACCTCTGTGGGACATTTTTATTTTAGGTCAATCTTAAAAATGTATGAATACACCAACTAGGCAGTTGTTCTACATTCCCTTAAATAAAGCTTGAATAATCATTTGCTAATACATTTATAATTCTAGAATAATTCCAGGTTTGCTTGGTTTTTTAAGCATTTCAGATTTAATACAGCTAAACATTCATGAGAGACTGTTTATTCATTAAATAATTCATGAGTAGTTATAAAATGTTGTTAATTGATGCTGTTGTAAGAGGAGAAAATAATGATTTAGAAGATAAGTCAGTCCTAGGAGTATTGTGGTTTTCTTTTGTTGGTTTGTTTTTAAAGGGAGGGTGGGTTAATGAAATGATTGTTCCTGTACCTACTGCAATGTTTTTGAGTTTTGTTCTGTGGACATTCCTGAACCAAATGGAAACTACTTCCCCAAGCCTTTGTGTGTAACATTTGCTTCTGCAGAACTTAATCAGGTTAGGGTAAGCTTGCACTTTTTTAGTCATTTGCAGCCAACCTTTGCAGGAGGAATTTACTGAGCTTCATCAGTCATTAAAATGAAATATATTGTGCGCCTAGGAAGTTTTAAAAACTAAAGCTTTGAATTTCTAATTTGCTCGGTGAAGACAACTCCGCTTACCAACAAGGTGCAGAGGGACACATTTCTAACAAAAGTGAAAATTAATAGTGAAACAAGTAAATAAATAAATAATGTTTTGTTGTGTTAATGATCAGAGACCTCGCTATCTTGCCTTGGGAAAGTCCACCACATAAAGGCCAAATATCAGCAATGCTGGGAGCAGAGTGTGAAAGATAAAGATTTGAACTGGAGATGAGAAGTGAGCATTACTGAGATGAGCTGTTCTGCTCCTCGTGGCTACCAAGCATTGCAGCTTAAAGTCAAGCAGCATCAAACTTGCTTTAATGTCATGGTTCCTGCTCCTAGAGCCTCTCACTGATCCCAGGGAGAAGGGCTGCCTTCTGCCCCTCACGGTGCTTGCCTTTAATAATCTCAGTAAAGCATTAATTCTCTAAGATACTTAGCGTACAGTGAAATATTCACAAACAAGAGTACTTTAGTAGATTTTCCGCCTTTCCTTTCAAATTATTGAATGACTATTTTACACAAAATCCCTCCAAGGATCTCTGGCAGAGACATACCCTTTTCTAGCCAGCACCTCCACTGCTGACTGTCTTTTACTCCAGAAATTCTAGCTAAGAACAATTGCACTGTCTGCTGGACACCGCTGCAGCCAAGGGAAATAACTCTTCCTATTTATCCAGTAGGAATATTTTAGTTATGCTTGTAGTTGTCTGTTGTTTTGCTCTCTGGTGATATATTGCAGAGGACAGCATGAGAAAAAACAGACATCAATCTTTCGCATTTACTGTTAAGCATGCATTCAGTTCTTAGCAATCTCTTGTCCAGAAACCTATGGCACTTGGCAGTGTGGTTGGTTCGTTCCGTGTTATGAATGGAAATAATCAGCATTACTCACCCACTGCAATTGCTTAGGAATACCTATTGTTTCATGCTAAAGGGTTTGCAAAGTTACATGCTAAATGCTACAGGGTGACCACTGGTGTCTGGCATCTTAGTGTTTCGGAGCAGAAAATGATTTTGAAAATCAAAGTGTCATGGTTATATTTGATCATTAATTCTACAGGAAGGTGGCAGTTCTGTCTCTAGTAGAACTATTTCATGTAACGTAAACAGTACAGTCTTTTTTAAAGTTTCCATTTGTTGCCTTGTTTATTGCCTATTGTTTATGCATAAATGCAAAAACATTACAAAAAATTCAAAATAGGCCAGTTTGTATTGTTTCTTTCCAGTTTCTGCCCTGCTTATTTGGGTTTCCTTTTTCTATGATTGTTTGAACCTTTTGACAAGATGTATTTATTTTTCAATTTTGAAGTTCCCAAAGAGAGTAGATTGGCTTTCATTTTTAATAAATGAAAAAATCCTCAATGGAAAAACAACCTCAAATCAAGAATATGGCTGTGTAATATCCCAGAATTGAGTGCTGCTGTCCCAGGGATAGTACACCTGAAATGTTGCTTGTGGCAGACACTTCTAGTACTGAAACCACTCCTGACCCTGCGAGAACCCTTCCAAGGAGATGTCCTTTCTGCCCATTCTGGCATGAAGAGTTGCATGTAGCACCTCTGAACCAAATCTGCAGATCCGAGCCTCTTAGTCACAAGGTGAAGTCAAGTATCTGAGTACAGGCTTATTAGCAGCTAAAAATAAAGGTACTAGAAAGATGATTCACCAGTCATTGCTAGCTATTGCTGAAAGGGCTCAATATAGAAAACTCCTTGAAAAGAAAGATTTGTTTGTGTGAGATGGGATGTAATTTTCAAAAGGAAAGGAAGGAAGGAAGGAAGGAAGGAAGGAAGGAAGGATACTGGAATCTTCCTGGATCCATAGTGAAAAAAAAAAAATGCAGCCTATGAAGTAAATATAAAATCTTCTATGTTTTCATGTTTCTATGTTGGAAATCTAGAAATATAACTATATACTTTCTTTCTGAATGAACAAAGTCTGGCTGCAGTTTCTCTTGGTTTCAGGATATGCTTCCAATCTATACCCTTCTTTGTGCCATGTCACTGTCAAAACTTTATGAGGTTGTCCAGTTGCTGCTGTTCCTCTGGGTCAAATGCTGAGGCTGTCTCTGTTCCCTGGAAGGGCTTAATGATTTTTGCTGTTGCTTCTCATGGCTTTCATTGCCATTAATTGTTTTCACAGCATCAGAAATGAATACAAATAAAACTTTCTAAGCAAATATAACGAGGAACTACTGCTACAGATGCAACTTGAAAAAGCATCAATATAACACTAAGGGAAACCAAGAAAGTGTCTCAAAACTATGAGTGAGACTCAAGAAAAACTGCCTTTGCTGTACAATGATAAAATAATACAAAAATGTTGAGAATTATGTATGCTGTGGTGAGTTTTGTTTCTCAACACCTAAGAATTTTCTGTTATTATATCTGAGTTAATAAGAAACCCTGAAAAGCTATTCAAGAACAGTATCACATCAATTTTTGTTTTAGGTCAATTATCATGGTAATTTATAATAAAGCCATATACTCCTGAGCAACTGTCAGTTTGTTATGAGCATATTAGGAGACAGTCTAGCAGCTCAGTGCCAGGAGAGTCCTTCACCTCCATGCAGCTTCACACCATGCTGTCCATCCCTGTAGCTTCCCTTCCCTGTACACACCACTGTAGGAATTAATTACAGCCAATGAGTCAGTGCAGTGTACTGAGTGTTAATGATTATTAACAGTTGGAAGATAACGAGTTGACAAGGATTCTGCATTACGTGGGGAGGGATGTGAATACATACGTGATTTACATACAGATACAACAATTCCATCTGACTTGTGGGAGATCTTTGCAGAATGAAACAACTCAACCTTTTTGCTTGACCATTGCTTTATGCTTTGTGACTGGTATGTCACTTATTTTTGAAACTGTTTTATTATAATTCACTGGATGAAATATTACCTAAAACAATAAACGGAGCAGATTTAACTGGACTGCTCTATTAGATTAACCAGAAATTTTGGAGATTAACAATTGAATGTGTGAAATGCATACAGAGCTCATCTGACAAAGTGCTATGTCAGACAGAATAGATAAGTCTGAGCTACAGGAGCTCTTCAGGAATCAATGTGGGAACTGTCTTGTAAAGTTTTTACTGTATTATATTAGAGAAAGGAGGAGTGGAGTGGTTTCATGTAAATTGCAATGGCACACATCTAGCTTGGAAGGAGTCTGGCTGGGGTATTGCATGGAATGAGCTTGGCCTGACTTACATCCGCTCCAGTAGATACAAGAAAACCATTTAGGTTTTCTCATTTCATCACCAGTATTAGTTTGATCACTGTGAAAAATTTCAAATTAAA
Source organism: Perdix hodgsoniae (assembly GCA_035772895.1). Lineage (NCBI taxonomy): Eukaryota > Metazoa > Chordata > Aves > Galliformes > Phasianidae > Perdix > Perdix hodgsoniae. Next base: position 4,057,171 of record JAPSGF010000053.1, read on the forward strand.
TTAACAGAGACATAATTACTAAATTCACCTTTTTTTTTTTTTTTTTTTTTTGAACAATTGGGCAGGGGTGATTAGCAAAGTGAAAATGGTAAAAGGTTTAATGTCAGCATTTTATGATACTCATTCTGGAAAAGTTTGTCATTTTTAATAATGAATATTTTCCCTCTACAAAGAAATCAGTTTGTTAAAAATATAAATATGACTCTAAAACTGTTCACCTCAAAAATGTCTCTAGTTTTGGAGTGGGTTTTTGTTCCATGTTTTGATACAGCTTTGGTGATCAGGAATGCATATACAAATTTAATTGTCAGCTTTCTGGTTTTGTTTTACATCATCATATGCAAATGAAGAATTTAGTGTTTTTCGGTCCACTGCTCGATATCAGTCAGAGCAAAAGAGAGGAGAGACCAAGAATGAGTAGAAGAAGTAAGAGAATCTGATAAATCAAACAAATAGTTTGATAGATAGAATAGTGCAGTCAGGTATAAAACTTCACTGCATGTAGAATCAGCTCGCATATAGTAACCAGTTCTGATTTTCTTTTTTGTTTTACAGTCTCTTTGGTGACATTGTTTTAGATTTGAGGCTTTATTCTGATCCTACACTGATGTATCTATGGATTAAATAATAACATGTTTGCTTCTGGAATAAATTAATGATTTAATGGTATTGCTGAATTCTGGTCATCTCCTACAACAACATCAACAGCTCCTAGTTCATTTCTGGTTTCTTGAGTTTTTGAGCAACAGCTGTATTCTTCTTCCTTTCCCAGTTCATCCTTCTCTAATTCATAGCACCTGGGGCAGATCTATCTGTCACTCCATTCAAACTTAAAAAAGCACACAGATAACCTCAGAGTGTTTCCCACATTGAAGTTCTCAGACAGCACATTCAATTTTAGCACACACATAACATCACAAAGAGCTTTAGAATAGCCTGCGCAGCATTGTATGTAAAATATAGCTCATGAGCTGAAAACTGAGAAATGAATTCATAGTTATTCCTGTATCTTCACCTCCCATATTTTAGCCAATCTTGTCAGACTTCAGTTCAATTTCCAATAAGAGTTCTTTTGTATGTTTTTGCACTTATTAATGCTTTTTTTTTCACATCAAAATGCCAGTCTGCTATGTCTTAATGTATCTGTTGAGGCTATTTGTATTCCTTTGCAGTACCATTTTGGATCTAACAACGTTGGCTTGATTTTCTTCTGTTACTTATTTTGAAATTTAGATGCCATTTTTTTCATTAGCAAGCTTTGCAGAATGATTTCAGCACTGTGGAGTTCTTATTTGAGAACAGCATGTATGCAAACAGACTAGAACAGAACTTAAAATGTATGTATTACATGGTTTTAACCATACAGTGAGTTCAGGTCCGTCATTTTCAATATTGGAAGTCAACGCTTTTAGCATTTCCTTTCTTGGAAAAAAAAAAAAAAGCTTGTCTTACTGTGCTCTTATTGACTTCTCTCATGGCTACATAAAGGATTTCAGTTTATCCTTCTGAATCTAAGAGTGAGATACACTGTGGTCGTTAACAAGACTTCTGTCAAAGACACTATTTAATATCTACTGTTGGCAACTTTCATGGTAAAAGGTGGCCTGTTCTGGGTGATTATTTCAGTATAGGCCAAGTTTTTTTTTTTTTTTTTCATGAAAGTCCTTTGAAAACTGGTATGGATGTCTCTTCCTTCAGGTTGCATTTAATTTATGGGAGATAATGTGGAGCCTGACAATGCAAAATGAGCTCACAGTACGTGACTGCTCAGATCTTAGGTGACTTTCATTTGCAGGAGTAATCATTCATGTGTTCATATTTTTCCCTAGATACAGAAGCTTAGTGGATGATTTTTTACAGGGAGAATGGTGAGGTGCTGGCACAGGCTGCCCAGAGAGGATTTGGATGCCCTGTCCCTGGAAGTGTTCAAGGCCAGATTGGATGGGGCCCTGGGCATCCTGGTCTGGTATTAAGTGGTCTATTATTGAATGTGGAGGTTGGTGGCCCTGCATGTGGCAAGGGGATTGGAGATTCATTATCCTTGAGGTCTTTTCCAACCCTGGCCATTCTGTGATTCTGATTTTAGATGTATATGTTAACTTGATATGTAACCTACTGATTTAGAGACCCATGGTGTTCTCTGAAAACAGAACAGATCCTCATGGCTTTCTTTAACTGTTTCATAAAGTTACTGTATTCTTGTCTATTGCACTGCCTTTTAATTAGTTACTGCATCAAATCCCATTTAAGTAAGACTTAAAATGACTCACTGTTCCTCTCTTTCTCCACATTAGACCCAGAATTTTAGTTTCATAGGGAATGAGTGGCTTCATGAAGCTGGTTGCCAATGCCTGCCTCATTGCTGCATCCCAGCCCTTGTAGAAGCCAGGGCTCTCTACACTTCTACCTATTCAAAGTCCTTTGTGAGAATGGGAATTAGGCAAGTAGTGTTTACAAAATGCTCTTGGTTTTCAAAATATTCTACCAGAAGGTAAAACAGAGTTAGTAACAGACATTAGGTCTTTCTTTTGTTGCTTGCTCCATTGCTCCCACACAGAAAGACACTTTATTTTGAAGGAGATCCCAGGCCACGCGTTCCTGCAGAGCTCTGAGTCTCAGCCACAAACCTTTGGGTCTGCAGTGAAGTTGTGTCTGCAGCCTGAAGGAAGAGGTTTTACGTCAGCTTGCACCTTGTAAATGTGTTATACATGCACTTGACCTCTTTTCCATTGATTTTGGGCACAGTAGCTGTGTGGCCTTAATACTATACTTTGTGATATCTAATTTATTGCCATATAACTTGAAGTGATGGTATTATTCATATTAAATTATGACCTTTGTGCAGAAGACTATGAAAATATGGATGTAGTAGCGATCTCAAAAAGAACACTCAGTCCTGAGCCCTGCTCTGAGAGAAAGTACTTAACTTAATAACTTAAAAATCAGTTTAATAATCTCCAGTCTACACTAAAATATGTAATGAACCTTTCATGATGATCCTTAATGAGTATGTCCTAAGTCCTCACTCCTCCCACTGTGATTCATGCCTTCCTCTGTTTCATTCCACCTTGCTATTTTAGAACCAATAATCAATACCAGTTTGAAATCTGATCCTGTCTCCCAAAGTGCTTTAACTCCTCTCACATTGGTTTGTATAAGCTGCCTGTCCTTACTTTTATTTGCCACAGGAAATTATGATTGTATTTGTGAGCATCTTTCATATCTTGCAGCTTGAGTAAGGAATCATTACTTTCCAGGGGCTCTCTGTTTTCCCTTTTCAGGGCAGACATTATGCCTGATTTTCTGTAGCCTTCTGGGCCACCCCTCATTCCATATATATCTTCTTGAGTGGTACAGAGATGTTTTTACTAGGTCCTCTGGTAGTCTGTAGTGAAGGCTCTGCCACACTGCTAAGTTGAATATGTCTACATTTTATAAATAATCTTTAACTTGTTCTTTCAGCCTAATATCTTGTTAAATTAGGTTGTACTTCTGGTCACAGTAAGTTTGGGGAAAAGCTGAAGTAATCAAGTCACAGACAATAGCAGGTGGGTGATCCCTGATTTCCTCTCTTGCTCTTCTGTGTAATATCTATACTTTCTTTTGACCTTTTCTTATAATGAATTCTAAGGCTTAGTTTTGCTACTTTCTGTCCTTTGGTACTTTGTACTTATTTTGCATCCTAATGTTACTGAGGCTGCCATATGTCTAGGTGCTGGTATTTTACATTTGTTTATAACCATGAGTTTATTTTCTATTTTTTGTACTTTGGGGGTTTTCAATGCACTGAGAGTCCCCCAGTGCTGCTTTACTGGCCTACTGCAACACCTCTTTAGTACCCTTCTGCCCATGCAACTGGGCAGCTCTGACTCAATCTCATTGGTTTGATCACTGTTCCTTTATCTCAGCAATTTCTAGCAAGTCAAAACTAGGACATTTGTAAAGGTGTCTGTGCTCAGAGTCTTCTTTTCTTTGCACTGTCTTGTCAGCATCCTTCAACAAATAGGCAGAAGACAGGCAATAAGAAAGTGTGGAAGTGTTTTCCATTTCTGATACGTGTTTTTAGGAGGTACTCATGACAGTAGGAGAATAAGCAGGACAGTAAGTCTGCATGCTACATGTTGCTGACAATCTTCAAATTCCTCTCTTAAAACTCAAGTTATTTTGGTCTTTCCAGCCACAGGATGTATCTATGAACAGTGAAGTGCAGCATCTTTCACATTCTGAATCAGTGCTCTGGTGGAAGAAAAAAAAACAAGACGTTCTGACTTAGTTGTTCAAATGCTGCGAAGATATAACACACTTCATATTTATGTGTAAAATAAAAATGTATTCTGTTAAAAAAATGGATTAGCACTTATTGCTACTATGTCTTAATCTGCACTAGTCATAGAGTTAATGATCTGTAAGAACTTGTTGCTCCACAAATGCTCAGCCCTAACCATTTTGCCAAAAAATTTATTAAAAGAATAAATCAACAAAACTTTCCTGCTTGATGAGGAATAACGCTGTGAGGAGTATCACATCTCATCTCTGAGATCAGTGAGAGCTGTTCAGGTGTGCATTAGGTTCCACACTGCACTGAGGGATGAAGTTTAAGACGTTCAGACATTTTTGTATTAAAACATTTTAGTATGAGTGTTACATAGTTGAGACAAGTTTCTGGGCCTACGATCTGTGATAAACACGATCTTTTGTAATTCAAATTTGGTTAAACATTTGGTAAATTTGTAAAGGCTCAGTTATTTAGTGAGGTACAACAGGTGTCTCTTCTTGTTGTGACATACACATGCTTACGCTGCTGCTTTTCCTTCTCTCTGTGTGTATGGCTTATGCACAGTCAAGAACTTCTCTTACTCCTATTGGAAAAGAGAAAGACAGTGGGGGGAGTTTGATTACGTATAATTAAAAGGAAAAATAACAGTATAATTTCTATATCACCAAGAGCTGCCTCCTGCAATTAGAGTTTGAATGCTTCCTGCAGTAGCTACACCTTGAGTTTTCTCCAAGCATTTTGCATACATTTTGTGACAATTTATGCATACTCCAAAACACAAAACAGCTGAACATTGACTCCTTATCATAATAGACATTTAGGAGACGGAGATTAGTTACACGGTTTTTTTTTCTGCTATGCAGTCTATTCTGAGTTTGATGTATGAAGCATTTTAGGAAGAGAAATTATTTTTTTATGAGTTTTATTGTCTCAACAATGCCAAAAGGAGAAGAAAATTAGTCTTTCTTTTCCTAAATAAGCTGAACGCATATGTCAGCAATACTAACAGGAGAATAAGTGAGCTGAAAACAACATTCATCATTATTGCTTTGTTCACCTAAAATCCTAATTTAGAGCCTTTATTACTGAAAAGAGTTTTTTGCAACTATTTGCTAGTGTAACATTTAAAGATATTTTTATATAGGCTAATTGAATTCAAGTTTCAAAATATTTTTTTAAACCCCCTCACCTCCTTTTTACTGTATTTTTAGAAAGCACAAAACATATTCTTAATTTTCTTGTGTGTGTGTATTGTCTTGGTTTGTTTAGTGTGAGTCTCTTGGAAGACTTTGAACTAATTTCTCTAGTAATTTTTGAGTACCAAGAGTGTAAAAACGTGGTTTCTTTCAGAACGTTCTTTATCACTTTTGCTGTCGTTTGCATAGATGACTCCTGAGTGCTACCACTGAACCACTCACTGATTCACCATTTACTGGATAAAGCTGAGAGCACTTGTAATTGGCTGTACACACACTGTGGATCTTGTCAAGAATGAGAGTTTGCATCTGAGAACATTTAATGCCTCTGAAATGCCAGTTTGTTAAGATTCTACTTCCCTTTTCATAAGAACGGATTGTATGCAATTTTTGATAAGTTTCTGTGATGATAATGTTTTGAGAACAATATGGCGGCTTTCTACCATCTCCGTAAGGCTCTCAGGTCATGCAGGTGATTGATAGGGGAAATACGAGAAGCCCAGGTTAGTTGGGACGACGTGAAGTTCTGTACTTTCTTTAATAAATGAGGTATAAGTGCATTGTAACACATGGGAACCCAGTGTGAACACAATCCAGGCTACTTTCTCTGGCTAGCAGTCAGCTGCAACTGACTAATTGTGACAAGCAGACTCAGATGCGCTGGAATACATCTGCAGTGCTGGTAGATTGTCCTTTAACAGCCACAGTCCTGGGATTCTTTAGAGCAGCTATCGTTTTTCCTCCCTTTCTTGCAAATGCATACTCTTTACTGTAAGATGGCTTAAGTGCTTAGGCTGCATTATGGCCCAGATTTGGATCTCTCTCATATTTGCGCAAATGAATTCCAAAAGAGTAAATGGAATAATACTATGAAAATAGTTATAGAAGCAGAATCAGCACTGATCAGCTAAGGTGTATTAAAAGTTTATGGGTCAGTAATGTAAGTACGGATCAGCAGCTTTTCATTGAAGATAATGAATCTACTGTGAGTTGGACTGGCTGAAGATTTGGCCTCAGGTCACACAAAAGTTTGTTATATCCATATTCTGCCTGAAGAATTTACAGTGCTTTGAAGCTTTATACTGTGAAGGATTTTAGGTGGTTTATCACTAAGTACTTTTTCACCATGAATATCCACAGTGGTTTTAAAGTTTGTGACTTCTTTGAGTATCTAAACTTACTTTAATATACGCCACATTTCAGAAAAAATATTTTTACTTTTTAGAAGTATATATATATTTTCTGCTCTTTTATGAAGGTAGAAAAGTGTGAATGAGAGGATACTTCATTATGACAGTCTTGATGTGTGCCAAATGATCAGTATGCGGGCAAGTCAAGGTCTCAGTGGCTGCCATAGTCTGGCAGTAGTGCACAATATTCTCATCTAGCCTTACTTTTCTTGTCAAAGAATGTGAAATATATTGTGCAGCTCATGTTGTACGAAGTTAAAGAGCCTCTAAAATCGCCATTTAGTTATTAACTCTTTATTCAAGAAAAAAATATGGGAAAAATCTGTTAAGCTTCTAAATTATTGATCTCATAGAATTCGTAAGATTTTAAATATTACTATACTATTCCTTGTGTGTATGTTTTAGGAAACCATAGATTGACCGAATAGTTCATTTGTGTACTTATAATTTACTGTAATTAGATGAAGTATATTTAAAATGTATTTTAAAATAGAATTTGAACTATCTTTTATATTTGGCAAAACCAAATGTAACAGATTGTAACATCTCTGAACATGCCAGAAATCAATACAGTCCCTTGCAGTGGAACCAGTGCGAGGCTTTGAGAACTTGAGGGAGCTGTTTAACGTTAGCACTCTTTAATATAGGCTAAATGTATGTTATTTTCACTTAAAACTTGATCTACTATTCTGCTAAGTCTCTATGGATAGTGTGAGAGGAGAGAGGGAGGCAGAAAAGGCTCAGTTCCTCTTAGTCAGGATCTGCTTTTTCCTTGAGCCTCCATTGACAGCTGTGAAATCCTCTGAGATAGAGGCGAATGATGGTCTGAATGCAATATAAGGAATGATGTAAGGAAATAGGTTATATACTTCTATCCCTAGTGTTTATTAATGTATTTTCTAGGGTACCATTTTCTAGAGTATTGAAGGTAATTTTTAAAGACTCAAAAGGAATGCAAATGCAAACTAACGTATAGCAACACATGAATCACAGTAAGTATATTCAAATTACAGTATACACACTGCAACAGAGTACTTGGTTTAGTCTCACAGGCATGGAATGCATGGAATAAATGCCTAATATGAAGGACTACTGATTATACCCCTGCATATAGGTGCTATGGGGTGCTGTGCTATCACAAAAATCCCACATGCCTCCCTTTGGAAGGCCTTGTATGTCAAATTACCCATATATCACAAGTCATAGCCAGGGGATAGATTGCCCCAAGGCAAGTCACCAGTGCTTTCCTTCAGTCAACATCAGTTGTATGGTCTTCTTGTTAGGTGTGACGATGGACCCATCAGACATTTGTTGCTTTTCTTTTCCACGATGACCAAATTTCTGATCACTGTCTTTATGGGATCAGCTAGATGAAGTCATTTTGTACAGATTCTTTTCTGGAGAGATTACATTGTGAGAATGAATATTGAATGTTTTCATGGAACTCCATTCCTGTTTACTCCTCTCTTATCCAAACCTGAAAAAATTTACTCCAGGGGTCTGGTTATCAGAGAGCAGTCTATAAAGCAGAATGTTTTGTGCAGGACTGTTCATAATAGCTGTAAAAATTTTACTGAAATCTTATATGGAACCATTTTCTTGAGATAAAAGCCTAGCTGGAATTTGAATCTTATCTGAAGAATTACTAGCATTCAGTTTTGAAACTAAAATCTATAATAGAGTCAGTATCAGAAAGCTATTTGCAATGAAATGTATGAAAACATGTTCTGCAGAGAAAGTTGTGGAGCAATTCCTCCTTTGTGTGAAAAGAACAGATTTCTGCCATCTTGCTGCTAGCCATTTTTAATTGTATTCATTTCAAATAAATGAATATTAATGTCTCTACTGTAATTAATAAAGCTTGTTCCTGAACAGTTTTCCCCTTCAAATTAATTTCCACTTTCATTTAATTAATTTATAGAGATTTTACTTCATGTAAGCTAATTATGATTTTTTCCTTTTAGAGGTAAAAAAGTTCATACAATAAATGTTATTACTTTAACAAGTATAATGAGGGTACGCAGTAGCTGGAAGCTGCTTCTTTATCTATCAACCAAGGCATAAGTAAGGTATGAGGTCTGCTATGTCATGTGCACCTAGTTGCAATAATGCCTGCACTGGAGGCAAATATACATTTTTCTCATTGACCTTAATAACTGAAACACTTTGCCTTGTAAATAAGTTGTAAATAGTGAGATAAGAAGTAGAATCACTGTGTCAGTGGTGTAAGCTGTGCTTAATATATTCACTGTCTTCTTTTTATGTAGCATATACCTAAAAATTACATAAGTACTTCTCTGCAACAATATGAAATACAGGTCTGAATGTGTGAATTTACAATCCCATAGAAGTCAAAATGAATTTTTAAAACAATTTCAACCATTGATACATAAACTCTAAGTTTACGCTAATGGTGTAAATGGTGACATTTGCTTGGAAAAGGGTACTGTGAGCCTATAAAACAAGCAAGTAATACAAATGATGTGAGTAGTTAATATGAAAGTCCTTTGAAATTTCTTTGAAAGGTTTTACTCTAGAAAAGGGTTACTGAGAAAAGCAGTCTTTTCCATTTCTATATTATGTGATTGCTCACATTTTGAAAGTACTTGCTCATCTTCCCAATAATTATGTACCCACAAAGACTGAATCAATAGCATAAGCCTGGCAGAGGCTTAGAATTGGCAAAATTTAGAACTAGCTGCTCTCTGATTTTAACCTTTATAAATGATGGCTATAAATGAAGGTTTTTCCTTGGGATTTCCACTGATGTGTCTCCACCGCAACAAATTGAAAATGAAAAGCAGGACTTTGATCTTAATAAGTTGCAAGCTATTATTTAAGATTAGAATGTTGTGAGCAATAAAAGTATTCCTTCTAAACAAATAAAATTCAGAACAGAGAGAAGTCTGTTCTGAAAGTATACTGGTCTGGCTATTTCCAAAGACATCTTTTACTTTTTCTGTGAAACTGAGATCTTTTGTAACTCAATCATTTTCTCTTTTATAGAGATTGATTCTGCCTGGAATATATGATACGTCACATCCTATTATTATAACTGATATTTTTCTCCTTTTTGTCTATAAAAATGTAAAAAATGATGCCTTCTCTTATTAAATAGCTGTTCTGTAGCCATGTATTGCAAAAGTCATTTTTCTACAAAGAACTATAAGGCAGTTGGAAAGGTGTTTCTCCCCCTAGTTTCACTGCAATTAAAAGATGTTAAAAGGATGCTTAAAGTTATCTAGGCAGCTCCTATTTACAAATATCATGGGAATGGATAACTGCCAACTTCCAAATGCTGATGAGTATTTTAGAAGAGACTTTTTTGTTGACTCAGCAGTTTCTCTATTCCCTCCAGCCCCACCACTTTTTTTTTTTTTTCTTCTTTCCTTTTAAAGGATACCTTTATGTAGCTGTGGTGTGCTGCATAACTAGATGACAGAGATGATGCTGTGTGCACAGCTCAGCTCATGCAGTGGGGCTAATGACAGTGCTGTGGGGCTCGTGCCAATGGCAAATGCAAACTGTAATGCTGCTGCGGGCAGCAGGGGAAACCCTGAGCACAAGGCCGGGCATTGCAGGTCTGCAGCCCTTCTCTGCTCAAATTTGGGCTGATGAGAGCAGTTGGGGATGGGCTGTGGAACCACCCTACAAACAGAGTGTATTGGCTTAGGCTTGTCAGTTAAATTCATTCTTTTTAAAACAAAGCAAATTGCCTCTTTTTATTTTATTTTATTTTATTTTATTTTTTTTTTTAGTTTTTCCGATAAGGTTTGCAGAAAGACCTTTGGAAGACAGTCCTCCTTTGCACAGTCCTTATCAGGAAGCAATACTTGGATTCACTTCCTTCCCCTCTATCTTTATTGAGTGTAGATTGAAATCTCTTTTTCTCAGAGAATATCCTATATATACAGCCAACTGTTACAGTTATCCTTAAGTTGCTTTAGACATTATTAAAGCTGCAGAGAGTACAGTGTCATACAGATTAGGAAGAACTCTGACTTGACTGATGCAGGAACCTACTTTTCTTTGCAATAATGACAGCAGAATAAATTGCTTTAGCGCTGGAATACTCCACCACATTCTTTGTGCTTTTCTTCTCCCCCTATTACTTCCATATGTAGTATAACTGTAATATTGCAAGGCTGGCCTCAGAAATTGTGACAGCAAGTCTCTCAAATCAAAAGCTGTACAGTAGCTTCTATCTCACACTCAGCAGGGCTTTCCCGCATCTGTGGAGCTGTACCATGGCTTTTTTCCTGCTCCAAACCCATCGCTGCATACCATGCCGTGCGCTCAGGCTGCTCTGTGAATCAAGTTGAAAAAGTGATAACGTGCTGCAGCTGGTGACTTGCAACTTAGCAGATATAATTCCTACTAAAGGAACATCACTAAAATTTACATTCCACCCACTCATCTGATCCAAGGTGTGAAGTTTTTCAGACAAAGAGAAGCAACTTCAGAGATCTGCACTGTACGCTGTTGTACCTAGATGGCGCACAGCACCGAGTAGTTCACGCCTCTGCCTCTAGACTGCAACTCTTCTCCCTGTGTTTAGTATCCGTAGCTGGACAGAGCTACTGCTGTCAGAGCAGATGCCCTAGCTATGCCAATCAGACTGGTGTGGCAGGGTACATGGCGAGGTTATCCAACCAAGTGCTATGTAATTTTTTGAGGAATTGGAAAACGTTATAAAGATATAAGTACTGATCAGCATAGATAGGCCTTGAATGATTTCAGGCAGAACACGGAGAACAGAAACAGATTGGGAACACATTTGAGAACCAACAACTCTGTTGCTTATTCTCCAGCCATGTGCTGAAATCGAACCTCACCTGAAGTACTGTGTTCAGATGTGGAGTCCTCAGTGGAGGAGAGACATGGACACGTAGGAGCATAGCTAGAGGAGGGCCACAAAAATGATCCAAGGGATGGAACACCTCCCCTGTGAGGACAAGCTGAGAGCTGGGGCTGTGCAGCCTTAGCAAGAGAAGGTTCTGGGGAGACCTGAGAGCAGCCTGTCAGTGTCTAAAGGGGGCTCTAATAAGGAAACAGACTCTTTAGCAGGGTCTGTTGTGATAGGACAAGGAGAAATGCTTTCAAGCTAAAAGAGGGGAGATTTAGATTGGATATAAGGAAGAAGGGTTAACAGTGGTGAGGCAGTGGAACTAGGGTAGCCTAGAGGGATGTTGGATGCCCCGTCCTTGGAGATGTTCAGGGGCAGGCTGGATGGGGCTCTAAGCAGCTGATCTAGATGTCGATGTCCCTTTCCAGTGCAGAGAAAGTCCTTCCAACTGAAATGGTTCTATGATTCTATGACTACCAGCCTTTCCTGTGCTTTTACTATAACCTCAGGCAGCCTCCATTAGCTTGGTTTAAGAGCAAAATAATGTTCAGATCAGAGGTGTGAAGTGAGAACAGTTGGTGAGAGCAGATCAGCATCTGAATGCAATCCTGGGTTATCGCTGGCATCAAGATGTGTATCTAAATGGAGGAACGTGAAGATTTCAAACCCCTCTTCGTTTGCTGACAGGGGCGAGAGGAGAGGCCAAGGAAGACTGCCATACAGATTCATGCCTTTATTGTCAAGATAAATAAGATGCAAGGGGGTGAGAAACCTCATGAAAATGTTAGTGCAGTTGATTCTGTGGGCTTTCATCTGCTGATCAGATGTGTAAGACTATTTCTGGAGGAGTGGACACATCTTTCAGAGAACTAAAGGAGACAGAGAGCAAGAGCAGCCAAAATCAGTGATAAGCTTTTGTGAGCAGATATAGTAGATTATCTTGATTTCAAATACTTGAGGCATGATCAAGAAAGTAATGAAAATCACTACAGAGAAGACATTCAAAAAAATCAGTATGGTGAGTATGAGTGAGTATGATCAGTGCAATAGGAAAGGGTGCAGTAATGGTAATGGTACCAGCTACACCAGCTAAAAGAACAGAAATGGCCCACAAAACTTGCTAGCTGTCACAGTGCAGGATTTCGCTGGTTATGTTGTCACGAAGATTAAATAAAATGGACTGAGAAATCCTCCACAGTAACATAACTCTATGTTTTTTTTGTGAGGAAGAAGGGAGAGGGAGGACTGAAAGAGAGAGTGAAAAATGCTATTTCGCCTTTCTATGATTTTTGTAATGCTTCCTGGCATTCCAGTGATTTATAGGAACAGCAACAATCATCAGGAGTTGGCAATAGTACAGGCAGAGTAAGCTGATGAAAGATGAAATTAATAGCAGCTGTATATGCTTAAGGGATCAATGATGTATTGGTGCTATTTCTTTTTCAATGTCATATGCTGTGCTAGTGCAGGAGGCTAGATGATATCTAAAGACACTGACCTATAATCTACTGTGTTTCCTCAATGCCTTGCTAATATTTTATTGAGGGTTTGACTATTCTGCAGCTTAGAACAGAACTTTGCCAACTGCAGGAGAAAGATACAAAAGACAATTTCTTGCAGTTTGTACAGAAAAAAAGGAGGCTGCCGGATTTAATCATTACTCATAATCTTCTCAAGCCAGTGGAGCTCAAAACAGCAGTGAGAGAAAATGTCAGAGACCTTGCCTTGGTAAAGGATTACTCATCACGTTACAGTGTCTGAGCCCACGGATCCAGCCCCTTCCCTTCACACCGCTGTTACCTGCTGGAGGAAGGGACATGTACCATGACAGAGGAAAGTGCAACAGGCTCTAGACTGGGCTCTGTATTAGTGCTGCTTGAAACCAAATGGTGAAGCTTGCTTTGATACGTGGTGGCATGTGTTTTCAGAGCGCTTTTAGTGCAGGAGAATCCACCCATCTTGTCAAATTGGATTAATTGCTTCTATTGGGTTATTGTCTTTCTTGCCAAAGAACCATTCCAGATTTTGGATACCTCTCCTGCCTGATGGGCTGCATATGCTGTCTGATTCCTTGCCCTGTTCAGTCAGCTACTCCTGCTGTCTGAACCTACGCTGCTCAGGCCTGTGGCTGTCAGATCCTGTTGTTTTTATAATCAATTGCTTTCTTTTCATTCTGCTTATGGTATGGCGTTTTCTGGTCCTATTGCCTGGTCTTGGGGCTCTGACATGTTGTCTAATACTGCAGCTGCTCCGCAGTTCTGCTTGCTGAGTTCTTACTGCCTCAGCCAACAGCTGCACTGCCTCCTGTGTCTAAGTTCCAGCTATCTGATCAGCTGATTTCACCAAGAGAACCTTCCGTGCTCTAACCCTATCATCTGTCTCAGTAACTGTAGGATTAGTTCTTCTAGCACATATGTTCTGGATGTGTGATGATGCACTTCATATGTCATCTAGATAATACTCTATTTTCAGATTGATTCAAATATCTGAGCCTCTTCTTCTCACTCCTTTTTTGCCTTTCTCATGTTAAACTTCAGTGTGCTGTGATCGCACTTCATTTATCCGGTGAGTTCCTGTTTCCTTGCAGATTTTTTATCAGCTGCTCTTTAGCATCTATTTTTACATTCACAGCTTCTGTTAGTCAAAGATTTTGATGTGCGAGCTGCTATTCTTGCAGCCCCATGTCTACCACCCTCAGTTTAATCATCCCTATTGTCTGCGGCTGCCTCTGCCCAATCAGCAGCAATTTCTTTTTCTTTTGTGCAGGCCTGCTCTGATCTGATCACTGCTTTCTGTCATGTGACTGCTCCTGGTTATCATTCCTACTGGTTAATCATCACAAGCTGTTCTCCTGCTGAGTGCCCGATAATTACCTACTCTTGCTGGTTTTGGTGGTTGTTCTGCAGACCACAGAGAGGAGTCAAACAATTCTTGGAAGGCCAAGCTTGAAGTGCATACTGCAATAATGAAAATGCTGGGCTTTTGTAGGATTAATATCCTGGAGTTAAATATGTGAATCAGCATTGTTAGATAAAAGCTTTGCAGATAGCTGCATTTCAGCGTGCAGTAGTCAATACAAAAGTTTTTGTCTTCTCCCTTCAATTTTTCATATTGTTCTGTTTTGTATATCCTTCTGTTGATGGGGTAAATATGTAGTGATTCCTCATCGACCAAAAATGTGTACATCTAGGTTTTGGCTTTCAGTTTTCAACTCATGTTTCCTTCTATGTATAAGGGCTGCTCCAAAAGTAATGCCTTCTACTTTATCATATCAGCTCACAGTGTCAGAGGCAGATATTTGTGGCAGTAGAGGATGAACCTTTCCACCAGTATCCCATTACATGTTGTTCCTGCAGAGGGGCAGTCTGACACAATGGCATCTGCCATGGAAGTGCATATGGAGCAAAGATGTGGAATCAAATTCTTTTATTAGGAAAAAATGGCACTTGCTGACATTCAGTAACACTTGCTGAACATTTATGGAGCTCAAACAGTGGATGTGAGCACAGTGAGGCAGTGGGTTGGTGCATTTTAGCAGTGGTGACAGTGACATGAAAGACAAACCACGTTCCAGATGGCCATGCTCAGCTGTCATACCACAAAATGAAGAACAGCTCGATCAGCTCATCCATGCGAATCAGCTAGTGGTGGTGACTGTATTGAAACACAGTGTTTTGTAGCTGAGAATGTGCTTGATAAAACAGTGCTACTGTGCTTTTTGCATCTGTTGTAGTTTCCATGGAAATAAGTAGGAGGCATTACTTTTGGAGTGACCTACGCACTCACCCACCCAGCACTGCTAGACTGACTCCTTGTTCACTCCTTTATTATAATATAAAATAAGAGCTCTGTACTCAACTGATATAAATTATCCTAGTTCATTGACTTCAGTGGACCCTGGTAATTAGACAGTTCCTCTGTCTGGAGGAGAAGACATGCTGTGACTAAAGAGCACTGATTCATATTGCTGGCTGAGAAAAACCAATTGATTATCTTTGCTTTCCAGACAAGGATTAGGATATAGCTGAGGAGAACAAAAGCACATTACAGACTTACTAATATCTTAAGAAGATATCAGATAGCAAGATGCATTTTTCACAGCCACGCAAGCACACATGGAATGCTCATGTTTCACATTTCAGGAATGATACACCTTTCCTTCCTAAAAGATTCTCCCCCCCCCCCATAGCTCTTAGGAGAATGACTGAGGTTACATTTTGTACTTTCTCTCACAATATTTTGACTGCCTGGATTACAATGCTGATATATATTGGAAAGCTAAATTTGCCAACTTCTTGTTCCACGTGAAACTGGTGTGTCATAACCTGTCACAACTTGCAGCTGCTTACAGAAAAATTCCATCCTTGTCCTAACACAACAGAGGCCTAAGCTGCAGGGAAACAGCAGTTCCAGGGCTTTGTCTTTAGTAAAATCAAAGGACTCTAGTTTTCCTGTGAGACTCCTGTGAGACATCTATTTTATTTTTTCCCTTAATAGAAACCATTTTATGAGAAAGAGTTGTTTTTGTTAAAAAGACTTCTGTGTCACAGTGTTTTATTTATTTGTTTGTTTGCCAGTGACGCAAAATCATTTTTCATCTTCAGATTGTTTTGAAATGCCTCACTGCAGAAAAGAAACCCCCTGTAAAGACTGATCGAATTCTACATTCCTAGTAATTATCTTACAGCTCTTTGCAACCAAATTACTCTTTTGGAAGTCCATGAAGAAAAATCATTCTGGAGACCCTATGCCTAATGGAGGAGGAGGACTGTGAGGAATGAGGATAGAAAACTTGATTACACCCACCAGTGTTTCATTACAGATGACCAAGATCTATAGATGATCCCATTGTTAGGAATAGTAATAAAAAAACCTTGCACTGAAGGAGGGACCAGCTGGGTCCTTGCTAGAGTTTGCTGCTAATTTTCTTTTCCAAAGAAGGAAAATCTTTCAGTTTTCATGGTGGCTTGTACTTATCTTTGCTTCTCATCTTTACCGTTAATTCTTTTGCTGTGGTATGTCCACTTTGCTCTTTGTTCAGGCGGAGTAATTCACAGCTTAATATTACTGATTTTCACAAGAGAAGGACAGGTTTTTTTTCTTCTTTAAACAAGATCATGAATGTTTAATTGTAGAAGGCTTTTAGTCAGTCCATGTTCTGCTGCCAATTACATAAAATGTATGTGGCTCTTAAACACAGAACATTCTGGGATTTGTTTACACCTTAATCCACATGCCCATTACTCTGTAATTTTACTGTCCCTGTAGACGAAGCACTGGAAGTATTTAATTTAATATTGAGACTAAGTTCTCTGTCTGATACTTTTTTTTCCATATCTGCAAAACACATTTTTAATTATTCAGTTTTTCCCTGTTCATTTGACCACATGCAAATCTCTTCAGTACTTTCTCATCTGTTTTCCCTCTGTTTTTCACTATCTTTCCCCTACCTGTAGTTGAATCAATGAAAGTATCCAACTGTCTTCATCTAAACATTTGGTTTTTGTTTTAGGATTTCTTGTGCATTAAAGTAAATAAAATGAAAAACTCTTCCTCTTGTTATAAAATTAGGTGATAATTTTTTGACGGTTTTCTTTTTCTTTTTTCTTTCTTTTTTTTTTTTTTCTTGAACAGACTGAACAAAATACACAGAAGTGCTATGCTTCTGCTTACTGCCATGTCCATTAAAATAATGACCTCAAACACAGGAAAATCACTGTGCAGAATATGCCTTCATTATCTCATCTTAAAAAGAACAACAACAACCACAAAACAACAAGCAAACAAAATCCTGAGCAAGCCCCAGTACCATTTATAAAAAAGCACAGATATTTTCATATGAGATTATGGTATTTTAATCTCTCTTTCAGATATGTTCTTTTATCAGTATAGAGTTGGTCCCTCTTTGTTTTGAACTCTCTACTATCTGGGGGAAGAAGTTAGAACTTTTCTAAATCTAGACAAATTTTCAAAGCTTTCTGAGTGAGAAGCAAGTATTGATTCTGATAATTTCCATAACAGTTTCAGAACCTGGGGAACAAGAATTAGGATCAAGAGACTCATATTTGTTGAATTTAAATCACCCTGAAGGGATTCAAGTATCTGAGTAAGAAGATTTGTAATTGGGAAGTTGGATGTGGCAGCTTCTCAAAGAACCTTTCAAACCTATTTTTATGATTGTCTTCAAATGAAGGAAACAGATTCGTGAAATTTTAAAGAGCTATTTAATTTTCAGGTGACCCCCCAAATGCTATTCTATTTAGACAAATCTTTCAGGCTTACTGAATCTGAAAAATTAGAAGGATATTAAAACACATAGATTTACTTTATGTGAAATGTCTTTCCACATTTGGGGAAATATTTGAATATAAAGTTTACCACATTTGAATAAATTTTACCACAGCAGGAAATATTTCGTCCTTTCCATCTGCTGCAATCTCAGTAGAAATAGGCTTTTTCTGGCTTCTTCGTGCTATTTTTTCAGTTCAGCTCTATTTAATACTGTTATTTCTAACTGTCTTTCCTTCCATATCAACACAATGCCATGACAGTACAGATTAATGAGAATTCTTGTAGCCTGTTTGTGTAAGATATAAATCAAAAATTTTTTTCAAGTCAATGTTTCCAGTTATTGAATGTTAACTACTCACTGCAAAGAAAACCTCACAAGTATTTTGATTTTTCTTATATTTGACATTAAATCAAAGCAAATTTGAAACAGAAAATGAAATGAATGATTGTATTCTTCCTTTCCTGTTCAGCTTGCAGATGTTCAATGTTTCTTTATTTCACACTCATTATTTTGCAGTTGTGATTTTTATGGCTCTTTAGGTAAAAATAAACATCTGTTAAGTTAAATTTAATGGAGTTTGATGGAGCAAAGAATGGAAGTTCAGATGATCCATCTAGAATCTGCTAAAATAAACCAGGTCCAACAAAGAGTGGAGATAAGGCACCGAGCTGAACAGTGTGGTATCTTGAGATTAAAAACTAAATAAAGAACTGTCTTCCATAGGTTTTTTCAAAGATGTTAAAAGAATTTGAAATTCCAGACGGAACTACACAAAGCATTTCAGATCTGACTGTGCCTTGAAGTCTCTGTATCTTTCATTATCTCTTTCAGTTCTTGTTAGAGCATTTGAAAGCATGGGGAGCACTCACAGCAAGATGCTGTCTGCTAATACTGCTGATAGCCATGAACACCAAGTGCATTTTTGGAAGATTTCAGAGTTTTTCACTGAATTGCATTATATTTAATTATTATACAAACAGCATTCTGAACAAATCCACTTCTTGTTATGCCAATCTGGGATCTATTCATTTTTCATGAGGTAAAAAAAAAACGACTAGTGAAACTCACATAATGTCATGATAGCGTTTAAGCTTTCATGTTCCTTCTTGAGCCTGATCCGGAATTCTGATCTGGTCATGAGGATGGCAGATTTTCTCTTTGGTTTCACTGATTTATTTGAAAGATTAATGAACCACTGTAGAGATAGCACTGCGTCTTCTAACGAACACTAAGATATTAACCAGAAGAGGAGAGAGGTATTTATCTGCTTATGAGAACATTTTGAAGCAAGTATTCACTATTACAGAAGCAATTTACTTTATAAAATGGAATAAGATACTATTTATATTTAATAATCAATATACAGTTGAATAAGACCAGTGAGCCAAATACTGATCTCATTTATTCTATATGAATAAAGAGCGGATTAATTCAACAAAATAATCCAGGAAAAAATTGTTTATGCATTTCAGAGGAAACATTTACTAGAACATACCTTTAAATTTGTAAATCAGTTTCTGATAGGCTTACTATGTCTGTCAGGCCTAAATCTTTGCCTAATGCCTGCAAAAGTCACAATAGAGAGTAATGATGAGGATTTATTGAGCTCATTAATAATTACAAACACTTAGCAGGATAAGAAGGTGAAAAGAAATCCACAGATTTCTTTTGAGACTCTTCGTGCTAAGTTCCTTATGAACAACAGGGGAAAAAAAAAAAAAAGACATAAACCTAGACTTCCTTCTCTGTCATTCTTTTTATTTAACTCAGCTAATTCAAAGTGAAGCTGTTAATTAACACCCAGAGTACAGTCTTTAGTTACTGGATTAATTACAGAAGACTTGCTGTGGGTTTTAAATTCTCCTGGGATATTTTTAAATCTGGTGGGCAGTAGTGCTGCCATCTGTTTTGGGAGCTGATGGTTAGTTCTTACTGAAAGCATTACAATCTTGAAAACAACATTTCCTACTATCAGGGCTCATAAATAGGTCGTTTTTTAAAAGTAAAATCTGTGTATACTCTGTCCTTCGCATCTGAAACAATATTTGGTGTACCTCCCACACTTGTGATGGGGAAACAGCTGGTCTGGGAAAGCAAAATGAACAACCTGCCTATCTAGATCACACCAAGTTTCCAGACAGCTAAATGAAAGTTACAGCGGTAGATCTTCACATTACAGAAACTTGCAGCCAAAAACGATCTTTTAAATAAAAGTCCTTAAATAACGCAGTTCTAAAGAAGTCACCAATTCGCATCGGATGCTGAAAAACTGATCAGAACTTGCTGTTGCTTTTCAACTCAGCCTTCTCTGTAGCCTGAGAGGCTCTTCTGAATTCATCTCTATCTATAAATAAGACCTGATTTTATTGGGATTACTGTTGAAAACATACTTATCAAGAATTGCCCTAAGGGGAAGAAGTACCATAATGTGGACTAATTGTAGATTACTGAGTCCTCTCTTATTCTGAAATAAATGTATTTTCATTTCTTTTTAAAACCCTAGTGGATGAGGTTGTTTCCCATCTGTGTTGCTGGCACGAATCTGAAAGACTTGCAGAGATCCAAATCATTTCCATGCAGATTTGCATGTAGCATTTAATGTAACTTTTTCAATCAATAGAATTGTCAAGATCTGGCTGATGGTGCCTTTAAGTACAATTAGTTCACACCATATGCTTGTTGGTTTGGGATTGTTCATCTTTCATTTCATGTACTTTTCAATGATCTCAGTGTGCTCACAAGTTTTTTCTTCTTAGGACACATACTTGTATATTATCGTGCCACAAAGGCATTCTTCTTTACTTCCTCCAAATTCAAATTTGCTATACGTGAAAAAAAAAAAAAATTCTTTGTTTTTGATTGTTTTGAAAAAGAAAATATTTTGAAGCTGTGAAAATTCTGAAAACAAACTGTATTGTTTCATAGTTTATTCATCCTATTTACCAATGCAGTGGTGCCTTTTGGTCCAGAAAAGAAATTGGTATTTTTCCCATAGAGAAACTGAAAAGACAAAAAAACCACAATATTACTTTATAGTCTCTGAAAAGGCTGATCCTTTTTTTATCCTTTTTTTATGATAATGAGCAACCATGAGGAAAACTGTTCAGCTTCCTACGGACTGAGAAAATCCACACAATAGATTGAAGGAGAAAGACTTGCAGGAATTACAGGCCATGATTTAACATTCTTAACTTGGATGGAGAATGAATATTTCCTGAGAGAACAGAGATATCCCTAGGAATCAGTAAAGGCTAAGAAAAATGATGAGATAAAAACATAACATTAAGTTCCTTAATCATACGGGTTTCTAATGCCTGTTACTTAGAATATGAAGTTTTTATGTGCAGCACACTTGAAAAAATACTTTTTATGTACTGATAAATAAGAGGAAGAAGATCATGAACAGCTTAGCACTGTAGCAGGTTCTAAATCGCAGTCTTAGAGATTCCACCTGATGTGGTGTTTCAGAATGAAACGTGTCTCTTCTGCATTATATTGACGTACCACTGCTCCGTATGAACATACTTCCCCACCCTCTCACCAGAGAAAGCTCTCTGAGGCTGTGTTACACCAACTGTTGTGCTCAGTGCCCACGGACGTAACTGAGAGAACTGCTGATGAAAACAATTTGGCTGCACATGAAATAAGAGAAATGAATGTGGGTTTTTTTTTCCTCCTTTTACTTTCTCACTGTTTTGAGATTAATTTCAGGCTTGACCTTCAAAAGCTGAGATACCAGAAGCCTATTTTTTTCAGATATTGTTTGGGCAGAGTAGAAAAGTTGCTCTCGGTACATTTCCACTGGGGAGAGCTTTGTGACTTCCCCAGTATAAAATTCTGCAGTGTATCAGTTATCATTCAATCTGGTCCTTCTCATCTTCTGGGTAAAAAAATACCACTGTTAGTTCTCTGGGGTGATTTCAGCTAGTATGTATATGTGTATGTAAAGGTAATTCACATATAGAATGTATATGTGTATGTAAAGCTAATGGCTGAGTGGCTAAATACTTGTCCTTGTGTGTTTTCTTCTAAACTGCCAGGTGGAACTTATAAAAGTGAATTATGTAGCAAGATATCAAACTATCAATTTGACACGATATAATTCAAATACTGTACAAAGATTCTTATAGCTATTTGTTACACTTGTGTATATGGTGAATACTAGAGATATCTTCCCAGGAAGACAAGTTCTCCAACAAAGCTCTTTTTCTATATTATTTCTGCACCAAGAACATGAAGTTTAAATGTGCATTTATAACATGCATTCACTGCCTATGTTCCTTAAAAGACAGTTGAAATATCTTGTTCCACTGTATGCATTGCTCCCATATCAGTCACCCACCACAGCACTGATTTTGAAAGATCAAAAAAATACTGCTTTACTTCACTGAAACCACTGAAAAAATACCCCACGTTGTTAAAGCAATCGTTTACCTGGTTTACAAACTTCTAAGCTCTTAACATAATACACACTCATCCCATTAAGGAAAACATATATTTTCCTTACGCAGCTTCATCACGATGCTTTTGGTTCTCTAAACAAAAGTGAAATCAGAGATCTAATCAATTATTTAAGGCACCGTTTATTTTATTTATCACGTATCCTTCCTTATTTTTATATGTTTTTACCTTTTATTTTTGGTGACTTCCTCTCCCTTTTATCCCTTATAGACACATCACTGATGAACTACGTGGGGTCACAGGAAGCAGAACTCAGATATCTTGACTTTCAGTGATTATAAGGAAAATTCTGGTTGTGTTCTGAGGAGATTTTTGAAATAAATTTCTTTTTGAAAAAGTACCTTGAATGTCAGGCTGGGGAAAGTATAGACATTTTACTGACATAGACAAATAGACAATTTCTTCATATGGGTTTTTTTTTTTTAATAAATAGATAGCCATGCCACATATTCTCTGCCTTTTATTTTTTTTTTTCCAACCAATTCTACTAAATTTAAAAAACTGCATGCTTCTTCTTTTCCTTGTCTTCTCCCAGTCCATTTGTAACATGCCTACTTTGTTGATCTTTGCTTTTGTAAATTTTCAGTTGTGTTATACAGCAACGTTACTCACATTTCCTGAGATTTTAACTTTTCGAGTTACTGCTGCCATGTGTGAAAGTATCCTTAGATAATATCACTGAGCTTTCTTTTGAGAGGCTGCTAGTGTTGGAAGCATTTTATGGGATTAAATAGAAAATCAATAGGATAAACATCCCTTTAGCTAGCGTGTTTATTTTTATTTCCTGATTATATCTCTCTTTCTGGGAATTGCCTGTGGCAGAAAATGTGAAGCTGTAAGACGAGTATTCCAGCTGTACTGTAGGGATTTTTCTGGGGTGAATTGTAAAATAATTAGGAAATTACTGGCCTGTTCTTACAATCTCGAAGTAGTAGCTGTGTTAGGAAGAGTTACTTTAGAACTCAACAACAAAAAGTTCTGTCCCTGGGAAAGGACTAACTGGATTAACTGGATGTCATCTACAATGGATCCACCAAGGGGACAAAAAGGATGAGCCCTCGACATAACATAACGATATGTGCGTAGAATACAAATCCA
Organism: Perdix hodgsoniae; assembly: GCA_035772895.1. NCBI lineage: Eukaryota > Metazoa > Chordata > Aves > Galliformes > Phasianidae > Perdix > Perdix hodgsoniae. Next base: position 4,080,530 of record JAPSGF010000053.1, read on the forward strand.
AAATCCGTGCTCACTCTTTTGTCTAGATAAATACTTTCCACGCCATTAAGAGTAATGATATCTTAAGAACAACTGCACAAAACCTAACAGTGTATGTGCACTGTATTCAGACATAATAGTGTATGTCCCAAATAATAAGAGATCAGCGTTATTATAAAATGTATGGGGCTGAATTTATGGGGTAGAAACATAAATTTTGAATTTCAGCCCTCAACTGAGTAAGCTATGTAGAAACTACTCACCATAAGGATGTATGTGATCCCAAAAACGGGAATTCTTTAATTTTGCAGTTCTGAGAAGTCAGAAGGATTGTGAAGCGAAAGGCACACAGGGAGAGATGGATTTGAGAGTTGCTACAACAACTACTGATTTTTTACTGCGTGATAGAGAAAGACAGTACTCTGTTATAATACAAGGTTTTTCTCAGTGGCCTTCTCAAGATTAACTGAAATGTGTGATTGGGAATGTCTAAAGGTTTTTATGTTTTGACTTTTTTTTCACCATGTGCAGAATACTTATTTTTCAATTTGTCAAGCCATGAATCCATCCAGTACCTTTCTTGATGCAACTGCTCAGTACTAGAGAAACCAAATAATTCAAAATAAATAATTTATTGGTTGCTTTATTTGTACTGTACATAAAAAGCTCTCACACTGTTTATATTTATTCAGTGAAAAATTCTGTGTGAGCCAGTAAGCCAGTGAGTTACTTACAAATTCAGTGCATCCATTATGTATGACCTTATACTCTAGCTGTTGTAATGGGTCACCTGAGTCACACTGTTCCAATTTTATTGTTTCATTTCCATGATTGGATGCCATAAACTGTATATGTTGCTTTTCCAAAAATGAGTTTTGTTTGGGGACTCGTTCTATTATCCATACTCAGTAAATTCTGCTACTCCAACTTCACTAGTGGGCAGCTGTACCAGTGCCAGCGCCTCCACCAGGGAGTCAGGACTTATTAATTCAGGCAGAGAAATGCTGTAATAGCTAATCAGCATTGAGCCTAAATCTGGTTCTCATCCTTCAGATAAAGCCCCACTGAGAGATGGCAAGCAAAGAATGACTTGAAAGTAATCAACTATATGTCACTAAGTCTACTCACATCTGACACACAGGGTGCCAGAATTGGCCTTTTTATGACTTCCTGCATAAAAGGCAGTGGACAGCAGCACTGCAATGCTGGCTCCCAAGAATCAGCAGGACTTGCACGCATTTTCACTGCGGAGGCTTAGTGACCATTCTTCAAACACGGCCATGGCTTTTGTTTGAATTTGGATGTTGCAAATATTTCCTTATAAGATGAAAATAATACATTGCTCTTATTTTCTTTTTGTCCCAGATTTTGATAGGGATGCTTGGTATCATCTGCAAATGTATCATTAATGTGAATGAACACTGGGTTGAACTAAGAGGTTTATTTAAAGTTACAGATTATGTTTTGGAAGTGTTAGTCCAGTTCATTCAATACATATATATATAGTGATTGAAGGTATGACACTTTGCTTTCTAAACGCAAATATGCTTAACTCAAAAGAATATTAAGATTTAATTTCTTTTTTTTTTCCCAATAGGGAAACATAAAACTCCTAGGTATAAGAAAAAAGTATACTGGAATAATTTGAATTAATTTCCTAAGGAAAAAAGAAACACTTTTCTATGTAAGAACTAAGTGATTTATTCTTTGCTTAAAATCCGTTCGATACGTGGCCTATTTTTTTATTCTTCATGTCAAATTTTATCACCCTTCTAAAGACTGAGCTTTTCTCTATCTTCTTACATTTATCATTCAGTCCAAAGTTACAGCAGGCAACTGCTCTTGGATTTTTGCTGAGACACTGACAGAAAAGTCATTCATTTCCAACGTTAACAACAGTGAGTTTTGCTTGATGCAGCAACTTCACCAATTGGAATTTAAAATGCTAAAATCCAAATCTGTGAAAGGGCTATTGAAACAAAATGAAAATGTTAGAGATTTTCTGCTATTCATTTTAAATCTGCGTTGTTAAAACAGAAATATGTCCATGCTTCTGTAAGCTGTGTAACAGCTTGCAGGCTGGGTGTCCTACTTCAAGAAGGGAACCTTTGCTTCCTTTAGAAATTGTTTGCTGACCTGGAGCAAATCTCCTTTATGAACTGTGTATTGTCTTACTAGTCTGGACCTGAATTCAAGAGAACTTATATCTACTTTTATCTCTTCTACCAGCCTTCAGGTTTCATTCAAATTATTGGAAATAAGGTAAACATGCACTTATACTCCTTCCACTGACTATTCTTTTCATGCTGATACAGCATACTGAGTTGGGTCTGATTTTGGAGAGAATCAATACAATATCGTTATGATAGCAGATAATCTTCCCTTCTGCTGCTGCAACTCATTTCTGAAAAGAACAAAATGACAATGAATTCTCTTGTAAAGGGATTTGCTGTATGTGAATAAAGGGGGTTGCGAGAGTACGATCAGCTGTCATTACTTTTTTTTTCTTTTTTCTTTTTTTTTAAGAAATATATTTCTAGAATAAAAGTACTAATTAGTGACCTATAGAAAATTTGTTTATAACACTTCAACCTAGTCAACTTAATCTTTCCTTATAAGTCTTCATATAACCAATTATTTTCTTCTTTATCATGATTGTACTATTTAGTTATTTAGTTTTCTTTTAAACTCGTTTCTCTAATTATATAATCCCAAAGTGTTTTCTCCAAATCCTGTTTTACATTTAGTAATCTCATTTTTCACCACACAGTCTGCATTCCCTGAAATTCTCTCTTAGTAATGGCAAATCTTTGATACTTTTCTCACAGACGTCTGATAACTAGAGGAAAGTTCTTCAGTGTTGTTACCATTTATGAGAAAAGAATTTATTGTGATTTGATTAATGAAGTTATATTCCTCTTGGAATACAACAATAATATTCCCTGTGGATGAAAGCTACTTTACTCTAAATCTATGTTAATATAGGATATACATCCTCTATTAATCCTTCAGATTTCTACTTAAATTAGAAGTTTGAAATTAAATTTTTTTTATTTTGAGTGAATCCTCCAAATTTTTGGAAGAAGTCAGCAGCACTGACATTGTTTTGTATAGTTGTATGCAACAGTCTGATATTTGCCTTGAAATGAGTTTAAATTAATGACATTGCTCTGACTTTAAAAGTGAGTGGTAGTGCTCAGAATAGATAAAGAGAATAAATGTCTCACAGGGTAAATTATATAGGCAATCCAAAGACATACAGAACAGAGTGTATTTGATGAATTAATTTTATTTCATTTTTAAATAGATTTAATAGACAGACAATATGTATTAAATGAATGGAAATTTTCCAATTCTTTCTGAAGGCACTGGATTTTCCCAGTAATTTATGAAAATGTGTTACCAAATAAGTTGAATTTATCCACATAATTCAATCTTTAAGGTCCTCCTTTATGTACATGGGAGGTAAATAGCCTTCTGAATTGATATATCAATTCTTGTTAGCCATAGTCTTTTAGTACTTCGTGGATGCTTCAAGAAGATCACACGCATTTGGTTTTTGATGAGATCTGAAACATCAGTGGAAGTCATCTTCCTGAACATGATAACTAAGATGAATAATAACAGCATCATGTAAAGATTAATACCAAAATGAAGCAATAAATCACATGCTGATTGTAATTAGCTGTATGTAAAGACATTGACTAGTTAATGCATAATTTTATATCTAATATTTTATTTTGGGAAGTGTCTCTGAATCTTATTTAGCCTTAGTAGAAATGCTGCTGTAAAGAACAAAAGCAACTCAGAACCAGTGGACAGACAACAGAGCTTCAGGCAGAGCAGGTAAAGCAGAAGCATTATTTCATTCTTTTGTACGTCGTATGATGCATTTTCTTTTTAGCATCTTTCCTGAAATATTTATTTGCTGTTAGGTTTCTCCAGAGAACACTCTACAGTATATTCCAAGAATAACCACAAGCTTGAAAATTGTTTGAAAAATATTTCTTTCCTCTTTTCCCCCTTCTCCTGCCTATAATAGCCTTGTGACCTTTATCATCTCAGTATTCTTCCTCATAAATGATGTAAATACAATACTGTATTCACAGTAGGTACAGACAGATACAGGTTTTGGAGGGGTTCTCTGTTTACTCATTAGTTGAAATTGGGTTTCCCAACAGCAGCAGGTTAGTGCAGATTGCTCTCTTAACACTGTCGCTGAACCCTTCATCTCCAGAGTGTTATGTTTGACAAAGACAGAGCCAGAGCTAAATCAGATTGTTGTTCAAGAACATCTACATTTGCACTGTTTTCCTCCTTTATTGTGCCTCATATTCCAATGAAAACAAGTACATTAATAAATAAAACAGAAACTGGGCATGTAGGTATAAGGTATAAATTAAGAAATGCTTGTGAAAATGAATCTGGCGGTGCTGTGTCCTTTGGAAAGATCTGATTTTATTAGAATATAAAAGTTATAATGCATAAAAGGCATCCTGAAACTACATTAATTGCATTGCTTTTTATGAGGTCTAGCTTGTTAAAGAGACAAATGGTGAAAGCTGGATTATTCATGAACAGGAGAATGTTGTTGGGTCCAAAAGTTTATACTTCAGAAAGCTATAAGATAGACTGGCTTGTTTGGCTGTTTTTACACAGAAAAAGACCATGAGGAAATTGATAAGAAGACTGCAAGCTGGAAAACCTATGAAGTAAAATGTTGCATTAATACTTGCCTGCTCTTTATCTGGGCTTGAAACTTTAGGGTATTAAACTCCTTCATGCATTTGAAGAGCAAATTAAACGCAAGGAAGATAATCTTAACATACATTGCCCTTAGTTGTTATAGTTGAAATCCACACACAATTCCACTGTGATACATTTTTAAAGACCTATATAAATACATTTTTGAGTGCTTTTTACCTCTGAATTCACAGAAATACTTTCTCAGCACTTTCTGGCCATGCATAAAACATTGACATGAAAACACAGCAGGATGCTCACTTATTCCTGCCAAGAAGTACCTTTGCACCACAAGGCATAAAAACAACAAACAACCAACAAAAGAAGAATACCCCCCCCCCCCCTTTTTTTTTTTTTTATTGTTGCCAGAATTCATTTCTGTACAGGAAATGTTGCTCTATTAGGCTAGATGCAATCTGAGACACTGCTGGGCTGAGAATAGTTGCAACCCTTATATGAATGAGAAGTAAGCATCCTCTGTGGTGCTGGAGAAGGGTTGTTATTCACTGTAAATGTAACAATAGATAGTTTAAGTTGAGTAGTAAACGTGTAACACGTACAAAGAGAAAAGCTGCTTTTACTGGAAATGTTACTCTGAATTATGAAAATTTGTGCTGATTTTACAAGATCATTAAGAATTTAGTAGAGAAACTAATTATTCTCAAGAAAATTCTTTTGATTTTTTTTCTATAGATTTTATTTCTGGACATGCTGGCTGAAATTTTTAATTCTGAATTTGTGCTAATTAAGTAGCTGAAAAGGGTATGAGTTGAAAGATTCAGAGGTTTGACATCTTTTACTGACACCCAAATAAATGAAGTTTAGTAACAAAATTTTCGGATGCAGAGAATTTAGAAATAGCTTTGAATAAGAGCAGAATAACTAACATTATCAGTATGAATAACTTAAAACTTGTACAAAAATGTCCATTCACATTGACAAATGCAAGAAGTATTTACGCTGTTGTCAACGGTTTATGGGCTGGTCCGGCCCAGTTCTGTGACCAGCAGGGCGGAGGGATCTGCGGATCCGCGCCTCTGGGAAAGGGGAAGCAGGGGACCCCAAAATACTTGAAAACAACAGCACTGATCTGAGGTGGAACAAATGATTTTACTAAATATAGTAGAGAGAGAGAGAGAGTCTGTTTGAATTGTATAGACCTCACCACAATGCTGGGGGTGAGAAGTGCAGTCCAGTTGAGTGACTGAAGTACAGACGGCGAAGTGCAGATGGTGAAGCGCAGGCGGCGGAGCGCAGATAGCGAAGCGCAGACAGCGAAGAGCAGGCGAAGAAGAAGGATCAGGTGACCTTGCTTGGAGTTATATCCCCTTGCTGACCGCAAAGTCTCCTGGGGAAATGTAGTTCTTCTCCAACGGACGAACATTCGGCAGATATCAAACCCCACCCCCAATGCATTACATGATGTTATGGTGTGGAATACTGATGACCAAAAATCATAAAACCATGACAGCTGTTTTAAAAATAATTTTTTGTTAATTTTTGTGTTATGTTTGGATCTTTTTTTTGCATTGCTTTTGTGAGGTTGTTTTTCTGTTTGTTCCTTTGAGGGTTTGTTTTTTTTTTTAACTGCTAAAAGTGTTAAAAGAGAACACTGGTGAAAGCCAGGAAGAGTGGATTCCACCATGTATGTACGCAAACAGATTCTGACGTTTCTTTACGTTTCTAAAATTCAGGATTTCTCATTAGGATTACAATCTGAAGAAATACTAATCTGAACTCCTGCTGAAATTCTGTATCATCACATCTAATTGAGCCTTTCATCATTGTCTACATGACATTCAAAGTATTCCTCAACATAAAAATTCCCACAGAACTGTAAATCAGTTCCAATATTTGGCAGTATTGACTGAATAGTACTAGATAATTGCAAAGCATACATTAATTAGTTCTGATGACGCCTTCTCCACAAAGAGGCAGAATGCCAAATCTGAAGAAGGTCATATGATCTCAATGTTTGGTCTTCTGACATAAGAAAACCTTCATTCTTTATGGCTGATCTCTGAAAAATGAAGTATCTTCACTAAAACATGTACATCATATTTTATACCTTGGCTAGAAACATTTCCTTTTTGCATGTTTTGTTCTTTCACAACTGCAAAGATTTGAATTTTAAATGTAAAGTTTTGGGGGCTAGAATTATATAGTACTTCTTTGTTATTGCATTTCTCGGTACTTAGAAAAATGTATTGAGAGTTTAGGACTGTGTATCCTATGGGACTGAACTTATTGAAGAGCAGCAAGTCACTATTAGAAAATGTCTGCCGGTCCCTGAGGATCTTTTTCTATTACCTACCTCTAAATGAATGACTAACATAATGGATTAATCTTTTCACCCTTGATACATGACTAGAAGACTTTATGAACTAGCAGGAACATATTTTGATATCACTGGTGTCCTTCCCTGTCACTAATGCTGAATTTCTGAATGGTTTTTGGTACTCAACAGAATCCACAATTCTGAATTGTTAGAGGCTAACACTGTTGTTCTGATTCCCTTTTTGCTTAACCTCCACACGTCCCCTGCATAATTCTACCTTTTTCCAGCATCAAATCTGTGACAAGATCAAAAATGCATCTAGTCAGATAGCAAAGGTGTTCTCAACTCAAAAGTGCAACTAGAATTTTAACAAGAAAATTCAGTGCAAAAATTCTGAACATGTGTATGCATAAATGAAGGTAACTTTATCAGCTTGTCTTAAGGTTTTCCATAAACTTGGATGTATTGATTTTTTTGAGACTACTTAATATTGCCTTTCAAAAACTTACCATACGAGCAGTGTATGTGGAGAATATCTTTCAGAGAGCCCATTGTTAGGAGATAAAAGCTGCGAGGCTTTCTGAATGTATCCAACAATATTTTATTTGCACGTTATATTTATTGTTGAAAGTTCAAGGAAAGATCTGAATTTTGACTTAATTGGTATGAATCTTAATGACTTAAGTGTGTTCAATTAAATATATAAAATGAAAATCGATATATTTGAAATTATACAGTTTTAAAGTCAGTATTGTGCTTCTATGAGGTTTGCTTGGCACAGACGGGCAGTTTGAGGTAGGTTGGGGTAGCCAAATGCACTGATTTCCTCTGTGTTGTCTGTAGTGCAGGTTAGAGTAATGTGGCCTTATTTAGAACATTTTTAGTGTGTTCTCTACAGTCAGGTCCAGGTTAATGCTTTTGACATTCCTTATATTGAGCCAAGACTGGTGTCAGTGCTGTGTCAGCACTGTACCCAGTGTGAGTGCTCTGACCACCTGCAGTGGTCTGGTAGCCAGAGCAGGATGCCTTGTTGCTAGCTCTAATTAGCACCTGGTTTGAAAGGGTAAACCATGCATTGTGACTTTTATGGATGAATAGCTGTTTCTGTTTCTTTTCTGAGAAATCAAACTGATGATGCTGTATATTATTCCATCTTATTTCTCAAAGCTGAGGAAAATACCAGGTTTGTAATGAAGTCATAACTACTCTTTTGTCACTGTAGTGTGTCCCTGGTGGGAGTCAAATACGCAATAGTGAATAAGTGTCCCACAAACAAGAGTATTCTTCCCCAGTAGCTGGATTAGAACAGTGGACTGTGTGTTACTTTTTCCATCATTAAGATGTGCATTTGTTTAAAACTAATTTATAAAGATGAGAAAATTACTTACTGCAAAAATAAATCTACTTTTATAAGAAAATAAGTACTACTGGGACTTTTGATATTGAACAGTTTTTATGAGAATTGCCTACTTTTTAATTAATTGGCATGTAAACTGTGATAATACCCATTAAGAGCCACAACATATGCTGCAAAACTGTCCTTCAAAGCCCCTAGATGAAGTCTAAGGGGAAATAAATCAGAGGTTAGCTGAAAAGTGTGTTCTAGTCACTGAGCAAACACCCTGCAATTAGAGGTTCAGATGTTGACTTTAAAAAGACAACAGGTGATTTGACATTCAGACTGTACAACAGAAACAAACACAGATGCTGTCTTTAGAAACAAGACAAATCACAGTCTGATAGTTGCAGGGGAACATCACAGTGTTCTATGTTATTGCTCAGCAGAGATAAGCAAACTGTGAACTAAATAAATTGCACGCAGTATAAATTATGCTTCACAAAGAGGGAACAAAGAGAAGATCAAAAGGTATGGGAGTCTGCAAGATTAAAACAACGGAAATTGTTCTTTCTTTTCTTAGAATCAGCTTTGCTTCGTGCAGCACTGAGCAGGATCTGGGCAGTGCTTTCTGCAGAGGGTGTCTCTTTTGAAACTGTACTCTCATTATCAAATGCTGGAGGTTGTTCCTTAAAATGACTTCACAGAAAATAACAGGAGCCTTATATGTACACATGCATACATTCCAACGGCACACAGCTTCCTTTTCCTTTTCCTTTTCCTTTTCCTTTTCCTTTTCCTTTTCCT